>VZSC01004436.1:786433-876432 GCA_013398225.1 Steatornis caripensis
GTGCTTCCCGCCGCGGCGCGGGCTGGGCCTTGTGGGGAGAGGGGCGGCGCCGGGCCCGGGGAGCGGGTTCAGCGGGTCAGGCTCTTCCCGCCGCGACAAGCCCCCCGCCTGCCGTGTGCCCCGCAGCGGGGGCAAGGGCTCTGCCCCGGCGGCGGACGCCCCACGCGGGGCTCACAGCAGTGCCCGCCGCCGCCCGGAGGGCCTCGCGGGAGGGTGGCGGGGGCCGGGCCGGGAAGCGCCGGGCTGGCGCTAGCGCCCCTTGCGAGGCTCGGCCCCGGCGGCGTTTGACGGCTCATGGCGGGGGAAAGGCCGGCCTCCGTGCCTCCGCTCCAGCGGAACAGACCCGGAGGGCCAGGGCCAGGGCCAGGCGTCCCGTCCCGTCCCGGGGCAGGGCCGACGGACCCTCTCGTGCCGTACGCTTATGCCCAAGAACGCGCTGCATCGGTGCTCGCTCCCATTTTCACGATGGAACCCCACCTCTGCCAGCAGTGCCCAACCAAAATATTAAAACTAATGATTTTTTAAACTTAACTCGTGAAAGTAGTTGTAAAATAAATTTAAACGTACTTACAAGGTCATTTTTTTCCATTTACTAAGCTTCGGAAGCACTTCATATTTTTTCATTCTTAGGCTTTTTTCCAGTTGGAGAGAAAATTTAAAAAAAAAAAAACAAACCACACTGTGAGAGGACTGGAACCAGCAGAGATTGGATCCCTAGGAATGCATGCCTTCCCGGCGCCCTGCTTCACCTCCTCCCTCGCCCTGAATCCCCCAGTACCTACCACAAAACCACAGCACCCACCAATACCTCACCTCTCAGCAGTACTCCTCCCTTGACTTCAGACTCCCACGAAACAACACAAACAGCTAATCCTAAACACGAAAAATGGTTACGTTACACAAATATGTGGTGTGTGATTTACTTAGCTGGGGTTTTTTTGTGCAAACAATTATGTATAATAAAATAACTGGCACTTTTAATTCAATCAGGTTTTATTTTGAATGGTTATATTAACATTTGTAGAAAATGGAATCAAAGGCTGGCCATCAAAAAATTCTATTAATAACAAAGTATCAGCAAGCAGAGTCATGTCTTTTTTTTCTTGTTCTTTACTTTCTTCCCGGAGAACATGGCATGCTTCATAGCTGATCTTCTACAGATCCCCACCTTTACCCTCTTTAGAGTCTTCTGCCTTTGCTTTTTGTCAGCTCTGTAAAGCAAAAAAGGAACATACAGGTTAGAATAAAATAGAGAACGTACTTCTGCATTTGCTGGTATTTTAAATAACCTGTCCATGTGTAAGTATTTGAACTCGGAAGTGCTGTCACAGAAAGTACAAGGAACAATGTTACAGCATTTAATCTTCCTTAAACTGTCCACTTTACTGCCATTAATTATTTCTCATTTATGTACTTGTTCGGCATTTATGAAAAAAGCAGATAGACTTCCGTGCTCAATATATTAATGCATGAATATGTAATAGAAAGGCTTAGAGGAAAGTACATATAATTTAACAACATTACAAAAACTCCTGCAAATAATACAGGACCTAAACATAACGAGCAAGTGGATTGTTTTCTGTCTCTGAGGAAGGATGTATTTCCACTGAATAATTTTAACAAATAAAACATACAGATGTTTTTATTAGAAAAAGAAACCGAAGTTATCTTCGACAATAAATCAACAAAAGAACAAACTGATGGCCTGAAAGGACTAAACCATTCCAGTACAATATATACTTAACAGAAGAAACAGGTAAGGTTTCATGAATTTTAGTATCCTTTTTACTTTTTTAAGCAAATAAAAAACCTGAAGGGAGGGAATTTTTAAGAGAGAAATGTAAAATGAAATATTGCTACCTTTTAGCTCTAATACTCCATAACCAAAACTCAGATTAATGTCACAGCAGGACACGAAGCAGCACACCCGTAGTCCTCTACCATCCAGCAGGCACCTGGCGAATCTCTTGATGCCGATCCAAGAGGTTAGCTATCGGAATCTCACTATGCAACAGAGGTACATCTTTTGGGAGGGAAGATTTGCGTTTCCACTGCTGCAGCCATTCAAGTCAAGAATCACAAAGAAACCCACACACTCTGGAGAGGAAGTTACAAAAGTGTGGGCCACCTATCCCGAACTGAGCCAACTGCTGGATCATCTCCTAGCGAACCTCCTTTCCTCTTTTCAGTTAGTTCTACCTGAAAACCACCACACACAATTTTTTGGGGGCTTTTGATACATGCAAGGATGTGCTTGTGTACGTTACAGAAGCACCATCACGGCAGAATACAAGTACTTAATGCGACCCTTATTAATACAGATGTTACATGGTGGAGATTTAGACTGTGCTACAGAGAGCACCTGAAATACCCCAAGGAAAAAAGATGCCCCAACAAAGCGAAACAGACAGGAAACAATGAAAACAGTGTAGTGACTCTTTCCTCTGCCCTTTCACGAGGAATCTGAAGGGCACAAAAGTGTTCCATTACTTAAATTTTGAATCTTCTTGACAGAGCTATCCCACACACCATTCCCCACGTTTGGGATCTACGTAAATCAGTTTTGAAAGAAAAGCCACAGTTAAGGAACTAGGAGCCAGAGTAAGTGACCTGCCTGCTCTTTATCATATCCTCCTTCAGTACAGACCCTCCAGCAACACAGCAAGTGGATCATAGTGAAAGCTGACATCAGCACCCAAAGCTAAAAATCATCTCTAAGCCGTTTCCATGAAGATCTAATCTCATCTATCTTTTATTATATTAATGCAGTGTCACACTTACTGGCAAGCTGTTCTGGTGCGGGACAGACTGGGACAGGTACTGCGTTTGTGACCTGCCTTGCCACAAACAAAGCAGCCAGCATCCGCCTTCTCACAGGTGTGGTTCTGAAGGGCGCAGCAGTTGCAATTGTTACAGTGAAACCAAGCTGCAAAAAAAGTAACGTGATTTATGATCTTGAAAATGTTTAGGATGATCATTCTGAGACTAAGCTTTAAATACAGGCTGTATTACCAGGTTTTTAATTTTGTTATAGTTTTACAGAGATGGATGTAGGCAGTTTCTGGTCCCTTATCACATTTCGTAAGGCAGCCAGGTACTTCTTTATTAGATATACTGCATAACTATTTCAATATAGCTGAATTATTTCACCATTAGAGCCATTATCCTGTATGAGCTCTTAACATGAAAAATAGTCCAGGTGTTAAAATGGACTTACAAATTGCAATTTCTGTATTGGTACCAAAAATGATTGCTTCAGCTATTTAAACATAGCTATAAATACAACTGCATTTGTGCATGAAACGTAACTTGATTATGCCCTCACAAACATTTTAGTTTTGCTTATGTGTTTATAAAATTCTAATGAAAAAGTCTACAAAATCAGGAAACGTAAGACAAAACAAAATATTTAAGCCTTCCCATAGCAAATATAAATGAGATTCATACACTTTGACAATAATTTGTCAAATCTTCACACAGTGGAACAGCAACTGGTGTGAAATTAAGATTTTTCCTTTATTCTATGTCTTCTGAGTGATTACATTTTATTTCTTTATTTCTTTTACAGAATATTTTATCTTCTGGTTTGTCAGTTTCTTTGGACTATAGCTTAAACAGTAAGTGCACTTTTATTTAGAAAAAGTACTTTTCTATACTTACAGGGTTTTACACATTTTTTGCAAAGAACGCAATGTTTCCATCGTCTACCATCCTACAAAAGATGAATAAATGCATTGTTTGTTTGTTTGCTTTAAAAAAAACCTGATTCTATCTTAAAATGCCACTACTGATGAATGGTCCCCATTATTTACAGAAACAGGTCCTCTGTAGAAAGGACTGTAACTTAGATTCTCAGGACTGTTCTTTTTGTGACAACCGCAGCAAAACGGCTGTGTTTCGAAGGTGGCAAGCTCTTCAGCTTCTTAAGCATGAGAAGAAATGTGTCAACGCACCACTGATGAATATGGTGCGGTGTAAGCGGGAAGGAGCAGACTCTTCCTGTCCTCTTTCCAACACAAAGGAATAGGGGAAACAGAAATTAATTCCCAGTGGGTTATGAATTATGTCCTGCAAAGTTCATAAGAAGTCTACAAAACTGAACTGTTTGGGGTTTCCCAAAGAAATCAATACTAGAATAGGCTTTTACCAGAACAAAAATTACGGAAGTTATTATTTGACTACTGCTAAAACTTCTGCCCAGAAGGAAGTCAAAATACTTACTTTTGACGTACATGAATTGCATATCTCACAGTGCTGGTTACCAGAACTAACATACCGTTGACATATAGTGCAAAACCTGGAAAAAAAATTATAAATGCATTAGTCCACTATTTGCTCAAGAAGCAATATAAAAGAATTTCATACGAGCTCAACAATAAATATAAGGATTGCAAAATCACTTTGCTAAATTGAAGATGTTTTTGATGCATAAAATCACTATTTAGGCCCAGAGCCTCATAATCATTCAGAGACAGTACATCCAAATAGTAAAATTCAGGGACTTGAATTCAAGTTAGCAACACTATCAGCAGTAAATCAAACCAAATCCATTCCTTTGTCCACTATGCTTCTCATAGTGTTCATCTCATTCACTACTGTCTCAACCAAGCTGATTATCAGGGACAGCTGTAGATCTCTGTCTCTCATAGGCATACGCAACATTTCCTATGGACTAGCTGAGCAATCTCATCATTCCACACTGTTACGGAAAACATAAACCTCTTTTTAGGTGTCCTGCTCTCCTACACATTGTTTACAGAACATGCGACCTTAGAATGAGACAGAGCATTGTGCTCTTGAGCCTGCCATCCAAAAGTTAGGCATGACAATTCCGAACAGCACCGTCCCGAAGTCCTTCAGAGACTTTATGCCCTAATTAAGAACAAACACACTCTCTTCCCGTCACTTGAGCATTAACACATCTTACCTATAGCCCTCTTCTACAGGAAGTACAATCATATTTGGGGTGAGGTTCGTGAAGATACGGACAGGGGACTGTCTACGACCTGTCTTGCCATGTTTATAAAGTGCGTGATTATCATAGTCTACCTAGAAAAATAAAACCATGGAAAGAGAGTCTTAAACTGAATGCTAAGCACAGGCACAACTATTTACATAATTATCTTTATATGTGCTTTATTAAATTTTCTTTTTTATATAAAAGACTCTAACCCCAAATTAGATTACAAATTCTACAGCAAGTATTTTGTCTCATTTATTTTTAAATTTGTGCAACCATAGTATCAGGCTATGCTCAGGAAACTAAGTTCCCAACACTACAATAATCCAATTTTAATTACCGCTTTTGCTCTTTTGCATGGGATATCTGAGATAACATTGCAGTTGTTTGTTCTAGAAAAGAGTAAGCCATTCTAAAAAAACAGAACTATGCTGTTTGGTCCATCTGGTGGCACAAGAGTTGATGTACATCTTAACCTATCAGAGTAATTACAAAGTTGCACATCCAGTCAGCACTGCTTTTGTCAGCGCTGCCTTCAGAGACCTGTCACAAAAATTCTCATCTCTGAACACAAGGAGCAATGCAGAGTCTACTCTAGCATGAGTTTCCAATTTTCTTTCACAAATTTCCATTCTGCAAGATAGAAGTACGTTGTCCAGCACACCCATGTCAAACATTATGCAGAGTTGTTATATGAGAAAATAAACCTTTAACATCATGAATAACAGTGACTGATCTCTCAAATGTCACTGACATATGCATTTTTAAACAACCTAGAGAACTGACAGAATATTGGAGGAGCTGATGCCAGATTATTGCTTTACCACTGACAACTGCATTTATTACATAATTCCAAAAATTTTCATTGCTGTAATTCTACTCCAGTCCCAGCAGTTTTGGAGATGAAAGATCTTTTTTTTTTTTGGACTAGGGCTGGACATTACCTACTGACATTTCAACATCTGGGGAAAATGAAACACTCCTCTCCAAGCTACCTTTCACCTCTGCGATATGCACCTGTTGAAATTAGTGCAAATTTTGTCACACTGNGTAATTCCAAAAATTTCCATTGCTGAAATTCTACTCTAGTCCCAGCAGTTTTGGAGATGAAAGATCTTTTTTATTTTTTTGGACTAGGGCTGGACATTACCTACTGACATTTCAACATCTGGGGAAAATGAAACACTCCTCTCCAAGCTACCTTTCACCTCTGCGATATGCACCTGTTGAAATTAGTGCAAATTTTGTCACACTGAAAACCTGGCTGAAGAAATGAGTTAACAGACAGATGAGTTAAAGGTACGTAATAAATCGTAGGAGTGTGACCAAGTTATCAAAGGTATGACTAATGCAGAATGTGAGGTTCACATGATGAGCACCACAGGGCTTGCAGTGCCTCCAATGCAGTCAAAATCAAAGTTCAAGAAGGCGGCCCATCTACAGACAAGCGCTACCATTGTCACCTGCTTTCATTCATATTCCTGTTCACATTGCACATGACAAACGTAGCATATATGCTGGGTTCAGTCATACCTGGTAATCCATCATATTGAAGCTTGGGAAAAATTCAAGAATACGAGATTCAAAGAAGTATGGAAATATCCAGAACATGGGCATCTCTTGGTTGTTACGACCTAGTAGTGAAAAGACACAGGTGTACATTAAAGAAAAACAAGGAACATGAAGCATGACAAATTTACAGTAAATGTTCTGAATACATGAACATGTACATGTATGCCATGCTGGGCATACGAACTAGTTCCTTTAGGCGACATAAAATTTTGGCATATTTTATACTTGTGGAGCCGTAAGCTGCACTTCAGTTAGCAACTCCTGTCACCTGCCTAGGTTCGTAAACAACGGTACTGGTTTGAGAGCTTATTCTTCTCTACCTTTTAAGTCCATTTTAATTGCAAAGTAGATCTGTAAAAATTTTGTAAAAATTTTTAGGAGAGACTTAGAGAATTGGGTATTACTAAAGTATCAGTGGAGTAAATTAGAAATATGGTAGTCCATCTTTAGAAATTATAACACGAGTGTGTTCATATTCACCTGAGTAGCAAGAATCACAAACTTTTAAATGGGTACTTTTCCTTACAGTGACATTACAGCTCAACCCACCATCTGTCTGTAATACATACCTTCTTTTTCTGTCTCCCTCCACATTGCCATCAGTTTTTTAAAACTAGAAGCCAGTGCTTCCACCAAACCTCCAAATGGGGGATCAGTTACCATAATGACTCTTTCACCATTGTCTTGATACAAGAATTTCCTACAAGTTTCACGTGCAGCCTGTAAGAAACAGGGATTAATTTCCAGAAATACAGATTGAAGAACTGTAAAAATACTGTATTCCACAATAAAATTATTATTTATTTTAGAAGTTTCAACTTTGAAGATGGAAGTCCTTTCCTCTTGTGGAGATGAATTTCCTCTTGTGTACCATGTAAAAAAAAAAAACCAACTAGATTTGAAGCACTGAAAATGAGTGCCCTGTTCAGTTAGAGAAAAATGTATCAAGGGCAGGTGCAGTTCAAGCTTCCTAAGACAGTCGCCTTCCTGAGGGTACTAAATTTAAGTCGGAAAAAAGATGTTATTTGTAGCAAGAAAACAGAGTTCAGGCTCAGAATACGTATTATTCATGCCCTTTAACTTTAGTTTTATTCTGTAAAGCATTATCAAAGTAACGGGAAAAACTTTGGTCCACTGAAAACTGGTTCAATCTGTACTGGTTATAAAAATACAGTATGTTCAAATTTTAGCAATCCACTGGGACGCTGTTATTAAAAGAAATGTAAAAAGTTATGTATTCACTGCCATCTTGCAGTGTCCTCTCATCTGTTACTTGGATTCCACTGTATTCCAAAACCAGATTTTTAACACTCGTATGCATTCAAAAGGGCTGCAACTCAGTCCTTGAATACACTGCAACACACTGCCATTACAGGTGTCACTTTTTCATACCTTGAAAAGAACATTACAGTGTTTAGAATGCAGATGAAGAGTCTTTTAACTGAAAAAACACAAAACTTGAATACGGTAACGGATTAAAAAAAATCAGAGGTAAGGTTTTCAGACCAGCCTCCCACGTCACTCTACATGATTCTTTTTATTTTCAAGATCCCATTCAAAATTAGCCTTTAGAATTGAAAAAAATCTGAAAATTATCTACATAGTGTGAAAGGTACGGCAATCAACAGGTTCATGCAAATCAGCAGTGGCTTACTAATAGTGGCAGAGGAAGAGCAAAGAGTATACTGTTGGACTAAATGTTTGAAATTAATGTTAGGAATTGAATTACTCTGTGATTCTCTGTACAAAGCTACAATAAATGTTCTACTGCAACTGCCGGTTTCCTAATAAACTCAAAATTAAGCACTTAATGTGACACTTAAAAAGAAACAAGAAATCCTGCATTTTCTTTAACCTTACACTAATTCAACCTCATTTTATATACGGTTAACCTTTTGACCTTGCTTGCCTGGGACAAAGCAGACAAACCTGCTCTTCTTCTTCCCTTCTACTTCAACTACCAGTGAACAAGTCCTGTAGCATTCAATGGGCTTGTAAAGGCTGGGAATAAAACAATTTATTCTGTTGTTAGCAACGTAAGAACAGGGTTAATTAATACTTACATAAGGTGACAACTCACACCAAATTGTCATTTTAATAAAAGCAGCAGTTAAGGTGTGTAAGGAACATTAGTTAGCATAAATTTAATAGGCAACTTTATCTTTGAATCAAGTGGGACAGAATTACTGAAGAGGCACTGTTACTCTTTGATCTCCAGTACTGTTGACCATTTTTATCTCATGATAGTTGTTTTCTATGAGACTAGCCATGCCTTTCTTACAAAATTCTGCATCAACATGTACTTCTTCACAAAGCACTCAAGAAATACTTGGCCTTACCTCTCCACCAAAAAAATAATGATTAAACATGTTGTAGTGGCAGAATTCATCCTCTGTGTAAAACTGTGAATACCTGTAAAATAAGTTTTAATTGTAGTAGAAAAATATAAACAACTTCTTGCCTGCCCTAGGGAACATTTACAGTGAACATAAGAAATTAAGAAAAACATCATCTTTGGGTTCTGAATACCGACAGCACATACGAATACTAGGAATCATTACGTGTAATTACTTTTCTCATAAACTAGGTGCCATTTCTATATGGGTGCAGGAACAGGAATGCAGAGATATGAAAGGGAAAGCAACCACCGATTTATCTTTTAAAGCAGTAAGAACACAAATCTTTGTACATGCTCTTCAGACACATAAACGTTTATCAAAACCTACCTGAAATCAATATCTAGCAGAAGGCTTCTAACCCTGAAATCATCTTCTTGTGATGCTTTTGACTGGATCATTTCATGAAGCCTGAAGTACAATTGGAGCAAAGAAATTTAACACATAATCACTGGCTTCAGAAATTATCTTGCAAGACAAGAATGCCTGGTACATTACTAAACCTAAAACCAAACAGATAGAGAAAATGGAGTAATCCGAATTTGGATGATTCCATTTGGCTAATATTCAAAGTTAGAAAAATATGTTAGTCTTAAAAGATGAAAAGTCAGTGGAGCCTACTGGATCACCACGAACAAAAAAACCCCGAACATAAGCAGGGAAACTCATTGTGACTTCTGTAAGAAACAAAGCAGGACGTTTAAACTGCATATATGTGCACGTGTGTGTTATTTGCAGTCTTCTCCTGTATCTCAGGAGCTCAAAGCAAGACCTCATTAGATGCTTGGATAATACTGCCCAATTAAAGCATAGCGAACCTCTTATTATGGGAGAATCCTTGATTATTTAAATATTAGTAAGCTGCACGGTTTTGACACAGAAATATTATTAGAAAGTGTAACAAGTCTCACTGTCGTACCTGGGTGTTCCAACAGAGAGCACTCGTCTGAACCCTAAATCAATAATTAGATCCAGCAGGAACTGGCAACTTCTGTCTGCAAATAAATACTGCGCGTTTGTTTTTTTATCCTCCAGTGGATACAGAAGTTGACTGGGACTTTTTAACTGGGCAGTGGAGATATCACACAGGAACTGGTGATCTGAGTGTTTTTCCCATTCAGCTGGCAATAGCAATTGCTGGCATTCCTGGCAAAACCTCCTCTTTGATAACGGCAACAGAACAAAATTCTTGTACCTTAAAATACAAAAGACAATAGGGAACAAACTTTGAAAACGCTTCTATAAAAGATATGAAGGAGGTTTCATATCTTGGAAGAGTTCAGACATTTAAACAGGCAATGAAGTTTAAGCTGCTCTTGTAAAACTCCACTATCTACATGTGAATGAAGTAGTATTTATGAAAAAATACTCAAAGTATGCTTTGAACAGGCCTTCCCTGAAAGCAAGCATATAACACGCTGCCCAAATATATTGAGAGTCCCCATAAAATAAGTGGATTACCGAGTGAAGACTCAATATCAACTACAAGCAAGCAGTCCTGAATGTTTATACATGAAACTCGGAGATTATTTGTTGCTGTATTACCTTTGCTTTTCACAACGTTACGCCAGTAACTTTTGTGCACTGAAGTCGGGAATAATTTTTTTAACTGAAACTGCTACTGACATGTTAGCACGTTATGAAGACTAACATGAGAAGAACTGGATGCACAAATTAAAAAAAAAAAAAGATACAGTTCCTGGCTTGAAAGTACCATGCTCTAATTAGGAGTTTCATGCTGTTTTCCAAATTCCTCTGGCATGTTTCCATATTTTAAAGAATCCTGAAATATTATCCCTACATTCAGAGTACTTAAACGGTATTACTTGATTTTTACTGAGGACAATATACGTAACAATACCTTTCCACATTCTGTCTGTGTGTAAAAGAAGGCTGATGCTTTCTATTATACTCTTCACGTGCTGCAAGCCTAGTTTCTGACACCTGTAAAATTTACGTATATAAAAAGTTACAAAACAAACAGATAATGCTCTGTATTGTACATTAAATCTCAATACTAAACAAAAAGGGTGCATCAAAGGTCTCATGCTTTAGTTACTCTACACAGAAAAATCATCACATTATTTGGGTTGTTGTTTCAGAAGAACAAGCATCACAGCAGCAGAGAGACACGCTGCATAACACCATGAGCCTCTCACTGTGAATTTAAACTCTGCAGAAAATAAATAGAAGCATTTCATTCTTCTACCATATGTAATATTCCGGGAAAATTCAAAACATGATTACAATGACGAAACATAGAGGTATACTTTCCATTAATGCATGCCAGCAGCTGCATTCCCCCTGAAGAACTATGAACTGATCCTGCACAACTGATGACAATGAAAGTGTTGCCCAAGTCTTTTGTGTGTGATCATTTTAAAAGCATGACGGCTCCTCCCTGAGTCTTCTACTTTGTTACCGCAAAACATACTTAATGGTTTCACAGTTAACATAGTTTCAAGACATTTGTGGAATTGATTTGTTTAAAGGGGGAGATAGTAAAATTCAATACAACAAAAGATGCCACAATACAAGCGACATTCAAAATGAAATTTCACTAGGAATACCATTTAAATCTACACAACCGAGTGATTAACCGCCTCGTTTTCTCTTTATATACTTTTCAGTAGTAACTAGCACAGCAATGAAACGCTCAGGAACCTAATTAAATCCCATCCTGCCAACCTGCTGAGGACCATGACCATAACAGAAGATACCCATTTAGGAAACAGAACAAGTACACAAAACGTAGCAGACAATAACAGCGGCAGGCAAGCTCTCCGTGAATACCTATCAATCCCAATTTTGTTACCCTACAATTACCTGACCAACGTTCTTTAGATGAAGAGAAACTGCTGCAGGTACTCTGAGACTACTGAGCATCACAGTGATCTCCACGGTCTCACTATCTTATATATCCCACTGACTACCTGCACCTACCAGATTTTCCCTGTCTGAACCACAGAAGATAAGGACATCTTGGGATCAGAACTATCCTATTTTGTTTAACACTGCACAATATTGGCAAACTTCATACCTTGAATTCCTAAGTGTTTCAGCAGTACAGTAACAAATGCTAGTTCTGCTCAAAACATACACAGCCTTCCTTGAAAGTTATACACGGAACGCGTTCTCCTGACAGAAGTGCTACGCTAAATATAAACATTTGGCCAAAGGTTACAAAACAGCAATTGCCCCAGATTTCCAGGACAGAATATATTCTTTCAAACAAAAAAAAGAGAAAAAAAAAATCCCACAGTGTTAAGCAGTGCTCTTACCTTCTCATCTTCCCACTGGAAGAAGTTACAATCTTTTCTATCCCTACAAGCTGAACAAGCGTAAAACCTTCTTCCCTCCTCCTCTTTTCCTCGGCTGGTCTTTACGAAGAGCAGAGCCGGCCCTAAGGGGCAAAGGCAATTACACCATGACGCCCGGGGCACCAACACACCTGCTTCAGTGCCTCCCCTGCAACTGCCAGGCTTCCACAAAAACCGTTAACAAAGGCTGCTGTAAAACACAGCCGCTCGCAGGGCAGCCGAGAAAGCAGCTGGAGACGAGCAACAGAGACGCCCACGGAGGTGCCAAACCCCCCACTGCCCCCCGGGCGCGGCGGCCACCTCAGCCAGGCCCGTCAGAGCCCCCGGCGCGGCCCGCAGCCCCATGCCGCCCGAGCGGCCTCCTCGCCGCCCGGCTCACCGTGCGGGCAGCTGGGAGCGCCGGGCGCCACGCCGAGCAGGGCCAGCCCGCCCGCCCCGGGCCGGTCCGCGCCGCCCGCCGCCATGTTACCGCCTCCTTCCCGGCAGCCCTCGCCACGCGCCGGGCCCCTCCGTCAGGGTAGGCCACGAGCGGGGCAGCCAGGGCGGCGGCGCCCTGCAGCGGTGCCCCCCAGCGGTGCGGCGGCCCCGCAGCCACGGGAGAAAACCCGCCCGGGCAAGGGGCACAGACGCGGTTGTGCAGAGCAGGTACGACAGCGCAGCCTAAAACCCGTGCGTTTTAGACTATGACGTTTATTTTCTTCAGTAGGCATGTCAGGTACATAAACACCGTCTTTAATTTTTTTTAATAAGCTTTCGGTAAAAACCGTCACAGAAAGGTTATAACCTTTGCGCATTGCAATCTTATTTTGAACTCCATCATACAGTGAGTTTCACATTTAAGGCTTAAATGTTTCAGTCAATCATGTGATTTGCCAACATGTTCCATTAGTATTTACATCCTCTCAAAATTATACAAAATACAAGCATTTTATTATTTTTGAGTTCAACAGTATTGCTTTGAATTGAATTACAAAATACAGCGATGTCTGAAATACTGAAGGTTTCATAAAAGCAGCAATTTTTCTTCCATTCCCAGTCTTAACTGTCCAGAAAATTACTATAATAAAAATATTTACCATGTTACATAAGCCACAGATTTAGGCACGTGACCATCAAGTCTTAAACCACATAACTTAAAACATAAATGCAACTGGCAGACGAGCATGACCTTGAGGGCATGGTAAGTTGTCTCTGCGCTCTATGCATTACCGGCTGGGGTTCTTCCAGTCAAGGAAAAAAAAAAAAAAAAACAATGGTGTGTTTAGATAGAAATCTAGAAGGCAGACTGGCTTTGTGATTCTTTGTGATTCATCAGTGCCTCTGTCATTAACAGTGCAGAACCGCTTTGGTGACTACTAATGAACCGTTTATACGCATATGGCAAACCAAACCTGTAACCACATGGCACAATCCTTCCATTGCAATCGATCCATGAAGAAACACCAGTTTTCCTAACATGTGCTCAAATACACAAGTTCTAAAAGCCACAGGTGAAATTTCAACCCCTGAAACATACACTCAGTTTATTTTGTCACAGTAGGAACTGTGTGTACTTACTCAGGTCGAATTTTGCTGTAATAATTCAACTATTTAACTATTTTTGGTCCCCACGTGCAAAAAAACTACTTGAAGCATTGTTTTCCCTTTTCCCTTTCTTTCACTTCTTTCTCCAGGACAAACTGATTTTTTTTTTTTTAATTTCTTTTCTTTTTGTGCATGACTTTTCAATTAACTAGCCTATGAAAATCTATAAATAGCTTCAAATATCAGGAAGAAATTCCAGGGAAAAGCATTTTTGCAATCAAAGATAACATTCGTCACTTTTTTTTTAAGACCACATAAAAAGAAACTGATAGTGTATAGGTTCACATGTTTAAAACAAAAAGAATTCCTGTTGTATTCAAAAAGTAGTTTCTCAGCATATGCAAACCGTATATCTTCCCTTATTCAGAATACATTAATTTGGCCTATAAAAATACACTATGGACAAATTCTTCTCAATCCCTGACATAAGAATTCACCATTTTGACACAAAAATTGTAAACTTTTATTACATTCAAAATACATTTCTTAAGTCTTTAGAATTTAAGTTCTGAGGTGTCGGCAGTCAGAGCTCTTGGTATACAGCAGAAGTACATCATTGCAGAGCCTTTACACAGAAGTACCTTTCTAAAGTTAAGAGAAACTTACTCTTCCCACATTTTTGTTGCTACCAGGAGGAAAAGAAAGGCTTCCTGCTGTGAAAGGTCTGTGTGAACGCATTGCTCAGATGAACAATCCGGCCCTGACTTCCAGTGCTACTGCGCTCCACAATCACACGTGGCATCTGAACAAGCTGAATGGGACTTTTCTCATCCTTTAACGCCTGAGTAAGGTTTAGTATCTGAAACAGTAAAAGCAGGTAAGGTGAGGGCACACACACAAATAAAGCTGCAGCTAACAGGCTTATAAATTTAATGCCACTCTCAAATCAATTCTGTAGAGGACTGCGCTGTCAAATTATTTTTAAAAGATACTCTATTGCAAGCAGAAATATTTTATTTGGTAACATTACGACATCCCCCTGCCATCTCACTACCCTTCTGTTCTTTTCTTGAATATTTCAAACAATCCTCTCCAAATTTTTGGAAAACGTTAGAGACAAAAAAAATCTAAGAGCACTTTAAATTTCACACATCTCTTAAGAGCACTACACCTTTGATGAAAAAACCTACAAGACCCTTCCCAATAATTTTTCTCCCGCTTCATCAAAAACATGCGTCTAGCTACTTTTGGTACCTTTGATTTAAAGATCTTGCCCTTATGTGCAATATACACTTCTCTTCAGCCTCCTTATCTCTGCCAACTAGATTTTTCACTTTCTAGTCCTTAAAGCTTTCATTTTTAAGGATGCATTTACAGATGCTTTGGATACCCTGTAAACTCATCTTCACTGAAAGAACCCATTATCATGTGATCTAGTTAGCCAACTCTTCCATAATGCCCTTGTAACATACTTTGGCTTTACACCAAACAAAAGTCTAAAAGGCATCATTTGCTGATATATTTCCAATCACATCCAAGAATAACTCATTTCTTCCCTAAATCCATTCCTGAAAACCTGGAATCTCCTCCAGTGAAACACATTCTTGTTTAGAGAGAGAATAAAAAAAAGAAATTGAAAATACATCTCTGCTGAAATCCACCTCAGCAAAAGGGTGTGAAGAAAAGGTCCAGATGCAGCCTTTACAGTGGGAAATTAATTTAGATTAAATAAGATCTCTCTCAATTATACAGATCAGATTTTTTCCTTAAGCTTTTTGTTAAATAACAGATTCTCTGTAGTCAATTGTCTCATCACAAAAAAGCTACTTAACACAGTTTAAGATGGACGAGTACTTCAGAAGTTACCTTCCAGTGGCTCCAGAAACATTTCTGAAATAACTTTTCTGAGAAAACTCCTATAATTCAATCTAACAATTAAGGTTTCTGGCTTTTAGCCACCAGACATAACTAATGTTAACTGGGATTATGTTTGACTAAGCAGAGCTGCAGTCCTGTGCAAGGTGCTTCTTGATAGAGGAAACTCTATAGAGAAAGGTTGGATTAAGCCACTCTAGGAATTGTGAGCATCTGGCTTTAAACTATCCGTGTTGAATTTAAGAACACAGAAGTCGGTTTCAATAAATTCAGGGCAAATAGGCCTACTAATTAATTTAGTCCTATTCCCTTACACTTTAACAAATCACTGTTCTATGCCTACACTGAACTAAATTTGTTCTTAGCTAAAGCTTGTTTTACAGTATATCACACCAGCCTGGAATTTTAAAACAGCAAGAAAATGGAGAAACTCTTCTCCTCTCTGGTTTCAGTGTTAAAAACAAACAAACAACACTTAAGTATCATCAAATTTCTAATCTGAAAATTGCTGGATTGGTTCCACGTATGGTTCTGACATTTGCTAGGATAAAGACATTTTATTACCTAATATTGCTTTCTTGTGAGAGTTATTTCTATCATCACGTTAACACATTTATTTTAGTAACATAACAAAATTACCCACCAATTTTTCCATCCAAGTTTATGGCTTCTCCAGTGCTTAATTTTTAAAATACCTTCTAAGAATATATAGGTATTAAGTCCTCCCCTATCCCCCCACAAACCAATAAAACCCAATTACATTATTTAAGAAAATCTTCTTCTATAAAAATAATAATAAAAAAGATCAGCATACACTTTCTGCTCTCATCTATATGCAAATTAGAATAAACTCTAGAAAGAAATTTAGTCTTCTCAGATGAAAATACCTTCAACTGTCTTTCAATTCAATAGGAGTCAGTTTTTGTAGCTCTAAAAAAACCAGCTGAGAAGTGATGACATATTAAATACATAAATAAAAATGTAAAAAAAGCAGTCTTACCTGTCCTCTCATAACGGACATTTGGTTTTCAAAAGTAGCCTTGTCAAATCCTTTATCAGTCTTTATGTAAGAAAATAAACAGTTATTACAGGAAATGACCCATTTATTTTTAGCTATATATTTAGCACATAAATTCATCAGTTTCATAATATGCATAGTCATATTTACCAACATTATAATAATTTTTGGAAGCCACAAATAGACATAGTATAACCACAAAAAGGTCTATTTATTGCAGCACGTTTATGTATGTGAAAGTGAACGATGTTCCACATCATAAGAGTAAAATACATCAGCGGATGCCACTTTAGGCCATTGGTAGGTAGGCTTAATACCATCACGTAACATTACAATGCTCTGTCTCTCACCTTTACTCTGGCAAAAGAATGCTTCCTCCTTCACATTTATTAAATGCTTCCACTGGGTTTAACAGACAACCCAGAGTCACTTTGAATACAACTGAATCAGACATGCAAATATTGCGAATAAGTTTCAGGACCTAGTTTTGATGTTACAGCTGCATTTTCATTAGAAGTTTAAAATTTCCATTTTTTTCCCCATTCTGATCATTTAGATTATTTCACTTGAACTTCCGACACAATTGCTTAGGGAATGCTTCAGAGAAGGACACTTCTTTACATGCCAGTATTGTAGCACAGTTCCAGTACCTTTAAAATAAGTTTGACTTACTTTAAAGATGAAGAGTTCAGCAACAACTTCACACAATATATGTACGTAAAATTAAGTACATGAAAGGTGCGCAGGTACTTTAAGTTACATTAAACACATTATTTTCTCAGGTTGTTACAATTTTTTTGAGTGTATACACACCACGCAGGTACACTAAATGGAGTTTTTACACAGACTTGTGCTATAAAAGTTAACTGGCTTTAATTGATTATGTGAAACTTAGATATATAAAAGGTAATTATGTTTTCAGATGAGCTGATTACTATCAGTTAGACACATTAGTGACACAGTTTCCTCTGCATTATATAAACCCTTTCTACCATGCCAGCGTTAAAGCTAAAATAGCACAGTATCATGACATACAGAAGTTAAATTCATAAAAAGAAAAAAACATCTAACTGCTCTATTACAGGTACTAGCTATTTCTGTAACGCTCAATCCAAAGCAGCACTTGATTCACCTTAAATAGTTCATAAAGGTCTTCACAAAGATCCTGTACGAAGTTCATATCAGAAATGCGAGGAAGAACTAAGTCTCTGGTCTCCTGAGAGAAAGGAACCTTCGCTTGAGAAAGCCAAGCCCAGTGAAAGGGATCTAATGCAGAAAAACAGTACACTTCATGAGTATCAACAGGCAAAAATTAAATTATCAAGTGCTTACCACTGGTACGGTATTCTGCTGCCTGCTGGAAGTTCTCAGTAATACACCATTTTTCACAACATTGTTACCCCATACACCTCTTTTGGCTACAGTTACAAAAAGCAGCTTTACAGCTACTCAGCCTTTTTTCCAAACAGTGAAAATATACTTTAAGTAATAAATATTTAGGTTGAAGTAGTAAGTAAAAAAGGTATATAAATTAAATACTGTAAGCAACAGTAGAGGCCTTCTCCTAGTTTAGTAATGCAGTTTCCTTTGGAGTAAAATCATGGCTGCAATCAAACAAATCTTTCAGATGTTTGACTCATACTGAAGAATTAACAAAAAAGTAGCTACTATTTTTAATAAAATTTTTTGTTTATTAAAAAAGACTTCTAAACATGCTGAGAAAAACATTAAAAACATTTTCTCATAACTGCTATTAAACAGCTGTTTCAAGAGATACTGTAAGAGCAATTAACATTACTAGATGTGAAACAACACACCAAACAGTATCAGTGGCAGGAACTGAGGAACGTCACCAGAAGCAGGCCACCCACTGAACTTCCTGACACTGCTCACAGCCCTTCGAGTCTGACAATCCAGCCAGTTTTCCACCCAGTCTATCTAGCTAGTGTCTGAAGTTTCACTACAAGAATACTATGAGCGACCACGCAGGGGGCCTCGCAAAAGCCAAGGAAAATCAGTATTCATTGCCCTCCCCTCGTCCACTGAGCCAGTCATCTTGTCATTAAAAGCTGCCCAGTCAGTGAAGCACAGTTTTTCCTTGGTAAATGCATGCTGGCTTCCCCCTCACCTTCTTGTTCTTCATGTGCTTGAATGTGGCTTCCAGGAGGATTCATTCCACAATCTTCACAGGGACTGAGGTTAGGCTGGCTGCCCCATCATTCCTTGTACCCTGCATCTTGCCCTTCTTGAAGACAGATGTGATACGTACCTTTTTCTAGCCATCAGCAACCTCCCACATTACTACAGTCTTTGAAGAGTGATGAGAAAACAGCCTCACAACGACATCAGCCAGCTCCCATCGTGTGTCCAATGTGTCCCGTCTACTCCTATGAACTTCTGTACATTCATTTCACTTAAGTGCTCCTTTTCTTCTGCTTTGCAGAAAGATTCATTCCCACAGGCTCTGCTTATAAGCTCTGGGACACAAAAATCTGACAGCAACTCTTACAAGTGAAAACTGAGGCAGTCAGTATTGACTAGTTTGTTCTTTCTTATGCCTTTTGCCTTCAGGTCCTTGCTGCATTTATTTTCAGTCCCACTCTAGCTTCTAATTTACTTAACCCTTTCTTGTTGCCCTTTACGTCCTCTGGTAGCTTTACTCCAGATGAGCTTTGACTTCCCAGACTCCATTCTTGCACTTCTGGACAAAGTCTCTATTTTTCCAGGGGAGTCTCCACATCTATTTTTTTAATGAACTTAATTTTTGTGTCCCAGTTCAGTCAGGTGTTCCCTGTTTATCTATGCTGTACCAACTTCCCGCCTTTTAGATAGGCTGTTCTCTAGCTTTGATGAGGTTATCTTTGACAATCAACCAGCTCTAGTCATCAAGAAAACACGCTCTACTCCTCTACTCCTCCTTTTAAACAACACTATGCTACAAGTTTACCTTTACTTTTGTCACACACTTGTCCAACTACAAAAGAATTCTAAAGGATCATCCAAGTTTATTACTTTTGATGCTGAAGTAAAAGATGGCATAAAATAAGCAATAATTGCCATGTCTCTAGAAGAGCTGCAGAAGTGACTGTAGCCAAGAGATATGTAAGACAGTAACTACCGAGTCTCAAGATGTCTGAGACTACAGAGAGCTCTGGATGGGGTAATTAACTAGCCTTTTGACAGCAAAACTAGCCCACACTTAATTGCCATAATTACCTGATCGGCTAATAGTCCACAGAAATAATTACAACCCTGTTGGACACTTCCCTCTAGAATATAAGTAGTCAGAGATGCGGTCAGAAAAAATCTTGCTTTAACAGTAATATCAATTTTCAGTCTGGCCAAAAACACTAATTAAAGATTAACTTCTACAAAGTAAGTTAAAGCTGAGAACAAGTAAAAATAACACGTAACTTGTCTACTTGTTCACATACAACAGCACCCTATGTTTTGAAATAGAAATTTGGCCGTTAGAGAGACAACTTTCATATCCTTGCACTCAAATAACTTTCTACCATCGTTTTCAAGAAAACACACATGAGAAACATGTTACTAAATTTTTCCAGTTCCACCATCAGTCAGTTTACAAACAGTAGCATGTTTATGAATATCCATGTATTAACACTGTTTAAAGGTATAAGGATAAAAAAATATGAACAAGGACTAAATCACATATGCCACTGCAAAAATGGCATTTGCTGCTGACTGTCTGAACAAAAGTACATTATTTAAAAATTCAGTATACAACTACAGCAATGATTTCTTAGTTTCTTACTACAACCACCCAAACAAAAAATACTTATTTAGAATTTACTCTCCCAAAAGAAAGATGATTGAAGAATGCAATACTTACATGCCCTCCACTCATCAGGATGCTTAAAAGGAAATGCTAAACCATTGTCAATTGCAGCAATCTTAATAGTAGATTCTTTAGTTATAGTCCACTGGCTATCCTACAGAAGGAATATTTCAAAAATAATTGATACCTATGGGCTTACAAAAATAGTGAAATACATTAAAAATACTAAATAGTATACTTTTTAGCTTTACTGCTTAAAGTCAACTTAAACAATATAAAGCGTACCCAAATAAATTCCAGCACATATAATTCTTACTCTACCACCACTAAAAAGGAGCCCTTCCCCCCAAAAAAAGATAAGCAGAGCACATAAATAGCTGAAGAAATGTGCCTGAGCAGCAGTAGGCAATTTTATTATTATTATAGCCCAAGCTAGTAAAGAAAAAATACAGAACAATAAAAATAACTTTTAGCACTAGTCTATCCAGCCTAGTCTAATCCAAATAGATTTTCCATTCCTTTCGCCTAGAATAACTTGTGATTATCACATTTCTTGAGACTGTGCACTGGGATTAAAGCCATGCACTTAATTCCCTGCAAGACCAAGTTATAAAACTAAACAATTGAAAGAATCTAAGTTTCAGAGTACAATTTTCATACCTTATCTGACAGATCAAGTCCATCGTCTTGTTTCTCATACCTGACTAACCAGTTATCGTTACCTCTGTCTTTAAACAGGAAAATGCATGTCAAAATACGTCATTTATAAAAAAAAATCATCATCCAAAGTGATACACAATGACTAACATTGTAAACTGAGAATTTACCAAAAGAGTCAGGCAAAACTGTTCAAAAAGTTTTTCTTTCACAATAGATGTGTTTTAGCTTTACTGAAATGTTTGAGGCAACTGATTTACTGGAAAGACGAAAAATTTACTAAGCGTTCTTAGGTATGTATTACTGCTTTAGTTTCCCAAAGTAGCTGAATATACAGCAAAATATCAAGAAAGCTAAGAGAAACTATTTTCACCCATTTTAAGCAGAAAGATTGGCTGTAACATGCACTTTTCCCGGGGAAAAGACTGGCGGCGGCAGCAGCCACAACGACTTAATTTTTAAGCTGGTTTTAATGCTGATGGGGAGAGGCCCTCCAAAATTATAGATAGTGTGATGTTTGACTACATGGAGAAAACTCATCTTAAGAGTCATAAAGACTCTTCAAAGATGTAGGGGGGAAATAATTGAAGAGCCTTTCAGAAGCTGAAAATGTCTGCACCGTTCAGACAAAATTGAGACACTGAAGGCTTTGATGAGGTCTTTCAGAGGATGATTGCATGGATTTGTAGTCCTTCTGTCATCTTAAGGTGTTCCCCTAAGTTTAGTTAAGCACTCACCAGAAGATTTTAATGTTCCATCATTACTAGATATAATAGACGAAGGTAAAATCATCCACATAATGAGGTTTTGCATTTTGGGTATTCTCCTTACAATTTTAAGAACACAGGACACAATAGTTGTTTGGAAACACTGGGATCGATTTGATAAAGCTGACAGACCACAGCAGCAGCTAGAAAGCATTATGTCCTTATGAAACTTTCTTCTTTGAGCTTGCTTCTAAAAAGCCACAGGTTAGAGAGACTTATTTTCAGCTGGATTCCTTTCTAATAAGTGAATTTAAGAACAGGAAAATAAACTAGACCTGATAAGTCTGAAGAAGAGTAAAGACGCCCACCTCTGACAAAGCAGCAAATAAAGTATTTTTAAATCTAAAACTGCTTTTGGATTCTTCAGGAAATAAATCACCTACATAGTCAACAGAAGAACACCAGCTTATAAACAAAAGAAACAAGACTGCAGGAGAACTGAGAGATATACATCACAGTTGTACTTCAGTGCCTAGTCACAATGAATATGAAGAATTTTGCACTGATACGAAACTGCGCAGTTATGAGCTTGAGCTTAGCATAAAAGGAATAGTAGTCATTGCTTTTCTTACGGTTTGTGAAACCCACCATCCCTTATCCTCATCAGGGGAAACAGTTAATAGCCTACTGACAGAATTAAAGCATAATGAAAGTGTTTGTTCTTAAATTCTTCCGTTGCTTAAAAATATCAAGTAACAGCCAAAAAGGGTTGTTTGGATTTTCTCATATTGCAATATTTAATGTTTGAATCCAAAGTAATTTTTTTAAAGTTTAAAATGCAGCATTCTGGCCTTCAATTATGAGAAAAGCATCTGAAATGCATTAATAGCCTTCATCAACAGCTTTCAGCCAGCATTGCTTACCACTTCTGCCCCACAAAAGTAGATAGATAGTGAGAGCCACTAACAATTACCTGTATTTCTGATGACATAATCCAAGATAACCAATCTTTCAAACTGTGACTGAAATTCTTTCCTTGTGTTCTCAGGTAAAGGATCAGTTTCAAACTTCCTGAGCCAGTAGTCAGCTTCCTTATATCCTTCAACAAACAGCTGGAAGGAGCCAACCTGGAACATTAAGAAACTGCATTTGGAAAATGCACTTGGGTAGGTCGCACAACTAACCTTAACAGAAAAATTGATTATATACTTTCAAAGTTCAGAACACAGGAAGTATGACACTAAAAAAAAAGTTTGCTTCTCTTCATTCCTAATTTCTAAGAAAAGTAAGACTCAAATCATGAGGGTTTTTTCTGGGGTCTGGGGTGGGGTTTTTTAAATGTTCGTTTAAACACCCACTGAGTTTACCAAGAATCAAATGTAGCCAGACAGCTCAACATAAGTGAACATTGAGTATTACGAGCAATATTTGAAACAAAGAGAAAGAAATAACATCTATTCTCTTTTTCATTGAAAACACGTGGTTCAATAGCTCACAGGAAACTCATAAAAAATTACAGGAGAAAAATCTTCTTCTCTGAAAACCCTGTATGTTTCACTGATGAAAACAGCAGCATTAACCATTTCTTCAAGACAGATGCTTTTGGCATGAAAATGGCTGAAATATACTTCCCAAAATAGTCCAAGGAAGAAAATTACAGATGGCACAGACTCCATATGCATGGGCAACAGGAAAGGTGTCCAAGATTAAAATTCACAAGAGGACTTATATTCGATAAGTAAAACGCAGATAGATGCCCACGTGCAGAGACATGGATAAACACACAGCACATGGAATATCCATGCTGATACAAGCTTGCATAACATATGTTACATGAATCAAAATTGCTGGGAACTGACACAAGTGGATAACCCAAGCTGTACATAACCTGTGTTTTAAAAGTTTAGGGGTAGAACACTGTGGTGGTATTTTGGGGATATAATAAGGCTCATTAGGCAAGAAAGATGTGAGGTTTTAGTTAGTGAACTACTATACAAGAGCAAAGGAAGGTAGGATGAACACAACAATAGGATACCTAAAAAAATTATACAAACATTAGAAGGGGGAAAAAAAAAAAATATTTAGGAAAAATAAAAGAACTAGATAAATTGCAGGGGAGAAACAATTAAACAAGATAAAAACATGTCACTGAAGGGAAATGTACAAACAGTCAAGAAAAAAAAACAGTGAGATGTACAACATTTTAAGGTGTTACTCCTCCAGCAGAAAGCAAACTGATACAAAAAGTGGCAAGATTATTCAAGTAATTCAAATGAAGGAATGATGTAAGAGTGGATAGATTTTGCATAGAAACAATCATAGTAATCAAACTTCAGTCATTCAGAGAAAGTTTTCAACAAGCAACAAGGTTTTTGTTTCTATTGTTGAAGTTCCTTATAGTTTTTTTTTTTAATTCAGTTTTGTACAAGAATCAGGAAATGCATAAATTACTCATTTTTCATCTTACCTTAGGAGGTAGTCCAATTCGATTAAATTTTTTAGCAACTTTTGGCACTTTCTCTAAAGCATATTTTTTTCCTCTTGACTTTGCACGATCTATTGCACTGTAATTGAAGGTCTCACTGACAAGCCAGACAACCTTAAAATATTAAAGTTAAAAATGCAGCTCAGAATTCCTTAGTATTTTAATTATAAAATTACAGTAAGTTTTACACTTACTTGTTAAAAAAGCAAAAAGGAAGCATCAGGCATTTCAAACAGACACAGGTAAATATTTCCTATTTCACATATCTCAAAAGTGTGGCAAAAGACTTAAGTGGAGATCTTTATCTGCCGCTTTTTGCAATTCTGATGCATCTCACCAAAACGTAAGGCACAAAAGTGACAGGAAAATGCTAGAAACTGAAGTGGTTCCAAAAAAGAGATTCAATTCAGATCGCACACTTATCCTTTAAAACAAAAATCACAGTCAATAAATATTTCTACATGAAACCACTGTGCCTTTGGACTTGCAATGGTTTATAAATGACTTAGGGATAATGCACAATATACAAGCATGTTTCCACAACTACAGTCCAGAGACTGACAAATCTGTCACCACATATTTTTTTTGCATTCAACAGTTTATGTATTTTAACTTTTTACCTTGGTTTTAGGGACAACTCCTAGCCCCAGCTTGTCATCCACAAGATAGGCACCAGCTTCAGAGAGGTATCCCTGATTCGGAACGAGGCAGCCTCTGCCAAAGCAGCAAGGACAACAAACTTTGTGAAAATATTTGGTCCATTTTGGATTTAGATGTCCATAAGGCTCTTCAGATTTTGGTTTGAACACCCCAATAATTTTCTAGGATAAATAATATAAAATTAATGAATTTTTTGATGTTGCTTTGAGTTGCAAAAGATCAAAATTATTTTAAAAACTAGTTATTTGAAAGTATTCGTTAGATTCTATACATTGCATTTTACAGTTGCTCTTTTTAGATGATGAAATAATAAAACTAACAAAATGGTATTCCAAATAAATTTATCATCAAACACTTGTCTAGAAGTATTACAAATTCAAAATAAGCTCTTCATAAGAGAAAATCAAAACGATCTAACATTTAATTTTGAAAGAACTAGTACAGAGGACTGCATTTTAGAATATACTTTTTTTTTATATGAAGTTTTTCAAAAAGGAGGTTTTAAAAAATAACTTTCAGCCCACCAATTAACTCATTGACAAGTTATTTCTGACAGAGACATAACGGTTCCAGGAAAGCGACAAACATAGAGAATGCTAATAATCAAATGTTACTTTTTCTCTTTTGTAACTATTTTATTTATTAAGTTAGAATGGATCTAAATGTTCTGCACTTTGCAATTCCAAAGAGTCGTGGTGTTTACCACTGCTGTAGATTCTTCAACTGAAAGCTGACAATGGTTCACACCATTGTCAGCCACCATTTACATTGAAGACATGTAGTAAAGCTTAAAATTACTGGGAGTACTGTGTCCAATTTTGGACACTATAATTCCAGAAATCTGTTAACAAACTGGAGAGAGTTGAAAAAACAATGAGAGTAAGCACAAAAAATGTGAATAATGAAAGACTGTAGAAACAAGGATTGTTTAGCCTAAGAGAAAATGGGGTGCAATGAACTACGTAACTGGTTGCTACATATTAAAAAAAGGAACAACACACATACTGTTAATGAGCCAAGAAATGATAGACTGAAATCCCAGCAGGTAAGTTGCAAAGAAAAAACCCTTTTGAACCGTAAGAGAGGCTCAAGACTGAACAGATTGCCAGACTTGTGGAGTGCCCAAAACAGGATGCCACTAACAGCAGGTTAGTTAGACATTCATCAGGACTCACATTAAATCAATCCTGCTCCACAACACAGGCGATAAATAGATGGTTTCTCAAGGTGCCTCCTACGTGTGATTCTGTATTTGTTAACCTCAAACCACGTTATTACCACACTAAAATATATAACCTTCCAGTTGTCAGTGATGAACCTTAGCCTAGTGCACGAAGTTCACGTAATGACTCTTCTATAGCTCACGTCAAATGCTGTATCTTCATTCCTTCTCACAGGACCATGGTAAGTAAATAAAATTCTTATCTAATAAATATTTAAGAACTGTTGAGGAAGCATTTTCACATATTAGTACTTTCCTGAACCCTTATCAAAAAGGTTAGTATCTCAATAAACCAAGCACTGACTGTTGTTGCACCAACACTCAGAGCTGATTTACACTCTTAAGTCATGAACAGGTTTGTTGGCAGTCAGAAACTAGCGTTCTGCTTCAGTAACTGTTGATTCAACTAGATCAAGGAGAGGACCTGACTAGTTGTTCTAGCCTCTAGGGAATTTTCACTCACTTTGTCCAAGACAAACTAACTACAGAGCACTTATTTCATTCAGTTTGTAAACAGATTACACAAGACCACAGGCATTAGTAGTACCTGTTTTGTTCATCTATTTTGATTCTTTCTCATCAACTACCAGGAGAAATATCACTATTTGCATTCATCCTATAAAAGAATTTCTTATCAACAGGGGCATGAAACAAATTGACAAAGATTCTCTTGTTTTCAGCATGCTATTATCTGTGATTCTAAGGTTACATTCAAAATCACAAGCAAGTTCTATGCAACTGCAGACACAATTCAATTTAGACCTACACAAAAGGTTACGCTTACAGTAAATATTTTATGCAAGGTGAAAGGCCAGGCTGTTCTCTGAACACTTTACTTTCTTTTTTTTAAAGTCACAACAGTATGAAAACTAAATTTACTTGGTATATTAGTTTAGTCAAAATTCTAATGTCAGGTTTAGAATTGTTAAAAAGTTATTTATATGTTTCCTATTGAATCACAGGTATCTATCTGTTCAAAACATAGCTAGCAGCTTTTCATCTCCCAGAAACATGGTGTATTTGGTAGTATATTCCAAGCCATTAATTATCTCTTTTCTGAATTGCTCTTTGGATTGTATTTCCCACACACTGCCCATATTAAAAAGGAGCTTAGCTCATTCCATTACTTGTCTGGACCATGCTGTGCTATACTATCAAATCTAGATATGGTTTTCAAGGTTTCACTGAAGTTAGAATCTGTTGCAGAGCCACTGCTGTTGAGGACCAGAGTAGAACCAGAAAGCTCAATATGTAGACAGACTACAAAGGCCAGTCTTAATTTTGCAAGTCAAAACTAATTTCTAGACTGACTCCATTGGCATTACCAATTAGCCAGTAGCTAAACTGTCATAGACACATTGCAGAACAGTCTGTAACAGACACAACATCTTTTACTTTATTGGTTACACAACAAACTACAAATGCAGAAATATTCAACACTTCAGCAATAGTGCTGCTTAAGTACTAAACTGCTTCATGTCAGTACACAACTATGCCAATAAATGTAAAAAGTTTATAATTTTGATTAGGTAATTTTAGTTTTATCTTTCCAATAGAACCACATGGGTGAGTAAGATTACCTAATGGAAACACGTTATTTTACCTGCCATTTGGTCTTAGTTGTGGGTAAACACTTGGGAAGCTGAGCAGTAAGAAGGTTTAGCACATCTTTAATAGGCTCTTTCCCAGCATAAGAAAGAGGAGATTACTCAAGAATAGGAGAAAGCAAGTCGCAAAACTGGTCTGAACAACATGATGCAATACTCTGTCAAATAGGATGTGAAATCCATCCCACAAATGGGAGTTGCACTACTGACAAAATGGAGTTTTATCAGGCCTTTAATATGGATAACAAATTTAGATAAGCTCTAACTCTAGTGCAAAGAACAAAAGCAAAACTGAAAGCTAGGAATTCTCTATCATTTTTCTTACAGTCCCATGTTAGCAAATACTTCCATATTTTGTAATGCAATTTTTCTGGCCCGCATTAAAAAACAGGGGTCTTTTTAGTCTTCATTTCTCCTAAATACATATATATTCAAATCAATGACCCGCATGAAGGGGGAGGGCAAGTCACTACTAGGAACTTAAGTAGGAACAAAAACAACACTTCACTACAAAACAGAACTAAAACCAGTAAGAAAACCATCACCAAAGAAACAAGGAAATAAGGTGCTCCATCCAAAATATTAGGCTTACAAAAAGGACATCTAAGTACTCTCTCACTAGGCCCAGGGCACAGTGAGTCTCTCAGGCATTCACTAGTCACCAAAAAACTGTAAATTCAGTCTGGAGAGGCTTCAGACACGATGTATAGAAACCCAAAACAAGTCTGCTTTTTCCCTAGTAACTTCTCTAACTGTCTAAGAATTAAAAATCTCAGTTGCATAGCATCAAGAAAAACTCAAAAAAACCCCACTTAACTAGTTTTAAAGCATTTTTAGCATAACACTGTAGGCACATCATGCATTGCATTTTTGAAAAAGTATTTAAGCCAGTATTTGGTTACTTGCTCAGATTTTTTCATATTGCATACTAAATAAGATACAATCTTAACTTAAAACACTTCTTTAAAAACGATACAAAGTTTGAGTATGTATATGAAAGCATACAGGCTGAAAACCTACAAAGAACTAAACTCCTGAAGTAGGGAAGTGACCTGAAGTTTAAAATGTCTGCTGAAACCTTGGAACAGGTTTTCATATTAACAGCATTGTATGGGACAGCAAGAATCCCACAAAGTGATGAGAGAAGGAATTTTTTTTTTCTTCCCGTTTCACGAAGAGAGATACCTTCCTTCCCAACCTACTTCGGCTCTCCTCCACCAGACTGAGGGGCATCATTACTAACAAATCTTCCTGGAACACAGGAATATAAATTGCAATGTGCAGTTCACAGAAGATTTTGAAGGTACAGTTGTGCCACTTTCCATCTTAAAATTAAATCTAGTATGAGACCACAACATAAATTCATATATTTATTTGCATTAAATCAAGTAACTATTCTAAAAATCACTCAATTAATAAAGTGTGAAAACTATCACCACACAAGTGGCATTAAAACAAACCAAGCATCTATGAAAATTAAGTGGCAAACCAGGAATATATTCTGTAATGATCAATAATATGAATAAAAGCTAAACAAAAAACCCACTTCCTAAACAAATGAAAAATTACCATTTTGGGATGCAGGGAAGAACAGCAATCTCAAATATGTTCTGAAAACCTAGGCACTTAAAAGTGTTACAACTTGTATGTCCAACACAAATGGGATCTTCAGGATTAACGAACACCTACATCTGCCTAAAACCAGAAGACTGCTGATTGAGCCTAAAATAAAATCCGATATGACAAATCAACGAAGTTGTGGGGGTTTGGCATGTTCTTTTTTTGGAACAGGACGGTAAGCAGACAAAGCATTTCTAATTTAAAGAAAAGAATGTGAAAGTATGTCTGAAACATCATTTTCTCTTACTAAATAATGCTAACCAAATGTTACTTTTCAAGCAAGATACTCAGGTAACTGTTACTCCTCTGTCTCAAAGTAACCTTAGGACACCACTTTGATGATCACTATTCAAGGCACCATTTATCACTAAGAGAGGGGAATCCAAATCTTCAAGTTAAGATTCAGCAGGCAAATACAAGTAAAACGGTAGATTTGTTTGTATCACTCTTCCTGCCCATCTACCAATCGTATAGGAGGAAGGATATATGACAAAAATAAAACACTCTCTAAAAAAATAAAATGCAGTAAGAATACAGGAGGCTCAGCTAAAGAAACCGAAACAGTACCCAAATCAGAAGCTCGCTTGTGTCAAAAATCAATGAAAACATACAAAGAACAAAATGTTAGATTCTGCACCAAGTAATCCCTGGATTGTTTTCAGATGTTAAAGAGGCCCTTTTATTTTCTCCATATTTCTTTGGTGCAGATCATTCCAAATATAGTAAAACTGCAGCAGAAAAATTATAGTTAGTTTGGCTTAGCTTATGCTGCAAGATACAACTGGAAATATAAATATTACTTGCATTGATTTTTTCCAACATAGATTTTTGGCATACGATAAATTATTAAACAATTTTAAAAAATTATTTTCCATTTAAATAGAACTTTTAAATTTCCATTTTAAACTTGTTGCTGATAGTGTCTCTGACTTTACAGTAACATGCTCACCCCTTTTGGATCCTTGGCAAAGTAACTCCCACTGGACCCTTGAGAGATTCTTTCCGGAAAAACTCTGCATTCTATAGCTTGCTCTGCTCTCAGAATAATTTCTGCAAATTCTGGATCATCTAAAAATATATTCATGTCAGCAGTATGTCCTGTATGCCCTGAAAAATAAGAAAATAAGCAGTCTTAAGTGTGATTTGTGTGAGGAATCAACCACAAAAGTAACACACTAAAAAGCTAACAGCCTTCCCTGCTAATGCGCATTCAATAGCAGGCTGAAAAATCCGGTCCATTAAATCAGTGCAAGTTTTCCCACTGATGTACCCACACCTAATCAACCTGTTGTTTAAAGTTAATCAGCCAAATCTGCAACAACTAATTTGAGACTACCACTGCAAAGTGTTTATACTTTTCAAGAATTTTTTTTAATTTACATTAGGAAGTCTGTAAGAAAAAATATCCTTCAAAATCTTATCTGTGAAAAAAAAAACCAACACCCAAACCTAAAGATTTTACATCCCATTTTTATTAAGATTTTTGTGTGCTTCTGTAGAGAAAGCTACCTGAAAGCAAATTGTCCATTAGCCACTAACTGTTAAGAGTGTTATCATAGTATTCATTTAGCAGCTTGGCTAACATGTTCATTACCTCCTAAGACACAATTATTCTCAAAACAATCCGTTACACATAGCACTGAGAGGTGGCACCAATATACTAGTGAAGTACTGCATGCCATCACCATTCCAACATTAAAACATATCAACTACTTGTAGAATTTCTTTGCATGCTGACCTAAATATCAGCTCTATGCAGGCATTTATGCAAACTCTATGACTCTAAGCAAACATTTAGAAAGAGAACTAGAAAAGAGGTTGCCAGGATTTAATACTTCTACTGCTCTTCAAACTTTTTCAATTTCTCTGCCAGTTTTGAAACTGTAGACTGTTGTACCTTCCTTTTAAGGCTAGGATTATTCCACATTCTTACCAAGTGCGTTTTAATGGGTCTGTGTATTAGGGCTCATTTCTGCATTAAAAAACAAGCTACATGATTCTAAATTAAGCATTCACAGATAAAGTCACCTTGTTCCCATCTCAGCACTTGAAGAAATGTAAAATAAAACAAAACGCAGACATTCTTCTGGAACGACAACTAACAGAATTTATTCATAAAAGATACTCCTAATCAGTTTGTGGATAGCCAAACAAAAAATAAATAATAAAAATCACTCTTAGTGTTTTGGAATGCCTTTTTGTAGCACGGGACATTCTTTGAAGCTTTCTAGAACATTACCACTTGCTTGCATGAACCACTCACAAATAACATGGCTTCCAAACAAAACCAACTAAAAAGCATAAAACACACGAAAACCTTTGTGTAAGTTGACAACAGGAAGAGAAGCCTTAACAGTAATCACAGGTCATTCTTAGGGATCAACAACTACAACCCATTGGATCAGAATCTGTTAGACTACTTGGGTCAATAGCTCTGCAATAAACTATAGTTTAATTTTAGGCTTTTACTGGGACTGTCAGGGACAATCAATAAATTGCATTTCATAGAGTCAGCCACCAAGAGAAGGAAAGGGTTCTACAATTTCCCTGTCAGAAAGTACTTAAGTGAGTTCGGGAAATAAACAAAAAACCCCACAATATACTTATTTGTATGGAAAAAGTCTCTTTGAATCAGTGGTTCTTATTCTGTATTCAAGCCTCAACTATCTCTATGCAAGAAACATCACATCATACAGCTGAGCTGTGACTACTACCTATTTTTGTCTGTGAAAGCAAAATCAGGGTTGTGCATTATGCTGTTACCAAATGAAATGCAACATCCATATTAAGCTACTCTGCACATTCATCTTCCAGCTAAAGAGGACCTACAGATGAACTTTCTATCACTGAAGTCCTTTATGCAAAAGACAACTTTCTCAGAGCTCATTTTTTAATTTCTGTGCATTCATTCCAGAATCTAAAACCATAAGAAGTCTCACTGCCTTCAGAAAATTCTTCAACCATGTCTTTTCTAATATTAAAGATAACTGCAGGGAAAATCTATTAAATTAAAAATCAAATTAAAACCAAACAAACCACACTGTTCAGTATGCTCAAGGAAGAAGAGAAAAACAATTTTTGAAACTTATTTGTTCATTATTGCTACTGTACTACTAGAAAGCCTTCTGTTACCACAGTGATGTGGCCGTATAAAAACACTTAGGCTGAAAACAAGGAAACTGGCAGTTTCCTTTTGGTTTATCAACACTCTCCATATGAAAATAGGCCAATTTAATTGAAGCTAGAATTTGTGGAATATGGCAGGGTTTTCTGAGTTGGTTTCTTCTTAAAAAATTATTTTAATCAAGATTCCACTGTGAAAGCATGTTACAGTCACAACTTACAGTACAGTCTCTAAAGTTACAATGATAACTAATCAAGGTTTTTTCTTGCCAATCACTCTTGAAAACTGCTCTTCTCATTAAACTCCCACTCTGGAGACCAGGGCTCACACACACACAGTCTAACTACAAAGCTCACCCCCTTTTTTGAAATTAATTTGGACAAGGCCTAAGGCTGTGAAGCTGCTATACTTGAATGATGAGGACGCGTCAAAGAAGATACAAATGCTATCATCAACGCATACACCTCAAACTGTTCTTTAGTCAACGTGACATAAGCTAAACTAATGCACTTTGCAAGTATAACATGTATGAACCCCTTCAACACTAAATTAGCTTTGTACTATTTTAACATTAACATAATTAAAGGTAGCCCCTTCAACCAATTCCATCTTTTTCTACCGAGTCTCATCTCCTGACCATACCTCCATAATGAAAACACTCTCTGTGTTGCAGTAACATGCACAAATAACATTTGTTCCATGGTTGTTCCACTTGACATGTGGAACAATCCTGTACGTTCAAGTGTTAGGCATACAGAAAAGGTAAGGACAAGAAACAAGAGCAAGAGATGAGATGCTGCAATCGATCACAGTTCTGAGATTTTTTTCTTACATACTCTTGGGGCAGATCCCAAGAAATACTCTACATTCACCATCCTGCTTGCCCCAGTGGTGAAAGGCCCATGGCTCTTCTTTCTACTCTGAAGCATTAACTACTATGTTTTACTAGAAGCACTGTCTCATTAAGACATCTTAAGTCTTGTGGGAACAAGACAGGAGAACTCTAATATTTTAAGGGCATGTTTGCATTACAGGTCTGGTCTACGCTTGGGACCACTAGTTAAAAGATCAGATTTTTTTTTTATGGTTAAACACAGTGCACTAGCAAAAGCTCTCTATGACTACTAATAAAAAAAGTTACTAGCACAACTTATTTTACTCAAATTGATGGTGGTTTTGGTTGCATTTTTTTTAATACACTATTGTTGCAAGAGAAATGATTTTTACCAGTCTCTTACAATAAATCCTATGGTATAATTACAACAGCAAACACTATGAAGTGACAGAAGTCCACAGGCTTCTGTCAGCAAACTTTCCTAGATGTACAACTATTTACAAAGTTACACGGAATCAGAAAGCTTGAAAGCCTAAAGAAAAAAAGTAAGCAATAAATATTGCATAGTTTATCATCTTGCCCAGGTATTTAGAATTATATTTTAGAATTGTCATATTTAGAATAGGTAACGGCCACACTTCTGCTTCTTTTCAAATTCATAACTAGGTTCCTGCATTTCTGATTTTTCCCATTTCTTTTTCTCTTCAAGACTGGATTTCAAAACACGGAAGCAGATACATTTTTATGAAAACCAAAAATATGACAGAAGAATCCACATCTAAAACTCTTAATACATGTGACGGTTACAAAGAAATGAACAGATGACTGGAGCAAATAACAGAAAAAGAGTAAATTTTTTTTATAGGATTAATAGATGGAGGTCACAAGCAAGTAATTGCTGGAATAGGCAAGACAAACGTTAAACTCGATGGAGTTCACCGAGTGTTCAGGAACCAGCAGCAAGTCCCCCCACAGAACACCCTCTGTAAAACACAAGGAGCCATAAGTTTAAAAAAATATGACAGAAACAAAGCAAAGCCCAACAAACCAGAAGACCGAACAAGGATAAGTAACAGCGGAGACACTTATGAAGATGTAAACGAGTTCGTGCAGGCCTGCACACGAATACAAAGCATTCGAACTTCGGGCCGTCCACAGCACTTCCCCTTCAGAGGCTGAGCCGGCGAGCCCGTACGGCCGCGTAAGGGCAGGGCACCGCGCCTTCCCACGAAAGCCGGTGTCAAGCTCCCTGCGAGACAGGGACACCTCAAGGAGGCACAGGACAGGGCACACCAAGGGTACTTTAGTCCCTGCAGGGGTATTTCCTAGCCTCTCTGGCAGGACAGGGGCTACCTCTGCCCCGGAGACCCCGGGGCAGCCCTCCCCGGGCAAAGGCACCCTGCCCCGAGCCGCGCCAGCGCACCCCCGCAGTTCCCCTCCGCCTTCAGCCGACCCCGGCGCGGGAGGCGGCGGCCCAGGGCCGTACCTGTGGCGGCGCGGGGCTCCTTGTCCCAGCCGGCGCCCACTCGGCGGCCGCGGCCGGTGCCCGACGCCCGCAGGAGAGGCTCGTCCTCTCCATCCCCCTCGGGTCCCGAGTCCTCCTCACCCTCCTCCTCCAGCCCCAGCTCCCCAGACAGCCTCACAGCCCCGCCGGGGGCGGCTTTCACCCCCGGCGGCCCCCGCCAGGGCGGCCCTCCCTGAGGCGCAGGCTCCGCGAGGAGCAGCAGCCGCTCATCCGGCTCCTCAGCACCCGGCTCCGCCATGGGCGGCCGCGGCCGGGGGCTGAGCGCGATGGGAGGAGGCGCCGCCGGGCGGGCTCAGGCCCCTCCGCCGCTGCCCATGGCGCTCCGGGCCGCCACAGCCAGTTCCGCGGCCACGGTTCCTGTCACGGCGCTGCGCATGCACGCTGCACCGGCACCCCGCCCCACCGCCCCTACATGCCTTAAAGGGGCCGCGGCCCCGAGCGGCGCCGCGCGTGCCCGGGCTGCCCGAGCGTCAGCAAAGCAGGTCGTGTGTCCGAGCAGCAATCGCCATCGGGCTTTGCAGGGCGCGGTAAGAGCTCCCAAGTCTCCTCCAGGCCAGCTACCAGTACGTCAGTTCGCAAGGAATTCTTGCCTCACGGCGAAATGGTGGCCGGCAGAGCTTGTGCAGTGAAGCTGCTGCGGGAGGTCAGCCGGGGCGCAATCCTGCTGGTGCGAGCCTCGGGGCGCAGCAGACGCTGGGGTCAGCTGGCGTTCGTCTGCAGAAGGCTTAACACAGTCCAAGAGCAGCACGATCTCCTCAGCGTTCCTCCGGGAAATCACAGCCACAGGCCTCCACCCTTGCATTATTTTCACTGCTAGTCATTTCCCAAAAACATCCCCGAAAGTTGCTTTATTTCTACATCTGAAACGGGCTTGTCTCCTGGCCACCACCTCCCACAAGGCCAGGTTGGATGGGGCTTTGAGCAACCCAGCCTGGTACAAGGCATCCCTGCCCACGGCAGCGGGCTGGGAACTGGACGATCTTGAAGGTCCCTTCCAACCCAAACCATTCTGGGATTCCATGACTCCAGGAGCCAGCCGCTCTCCCTTCCCCTACTTTAAAAGACGTTGTTCTACACCATCATAGAAATTTCCAAAAGGAAGCCTAAATACAATATAAGTTGAAACAATATGGATATATTGTCATTATTTCCATGTTCCCACAACCATCCTTGCGTTATTGACTGGAACAAAGAGAATACAATTATAACCCCAACACACTGCCTCGGACTCTGGTGTGGATGCCTTCTCCCACACCTCCTGACAGAAGAGGGCTTTTCCTCAGTGCAGTACTCAAAGATTTTCGTGAAATACGGGAGAAAGACAAACACACAAAGTACTTGTATAAAACTGGGATTCTGGATTATCCTGGGAGCAAATCAGTTCTCAGCTAAAACAGTAATTGCATATATTCATTATTCATTATTCGTGATACAAGGATTCATTCTGTGCATTACCTGAATCACGGGAAAAAAATTACACTGCTTGGTTACTGACAACTTAAAACCTTACTGAAATGCTTGACTTTTTGTTTTGTTTCAGGTTACCTGTCAGCCAGTGGACTTTGGAACTAAGTTGAGTGTCATGTACTTATGTAACTATTAATATCTGTAACATTTGATAAAATCTGTTTACATGTGCATTTCTGTTTCCATTCCTTTCTATTAAGAGTGAACATGTTCAGTCAACTGCGACTCCAGATGAATAGCCATTTTATGCCTAGCAAACACGTACATGAAGGTTACAGCAACTGGATTTTCTGTACAGAAAATTACACCTATGTTAATTCCTGTGTGAAGCAAACAAAAACATCAGACTAAAATGGGAGAAGTCTGACATTTTGCCCAGCAGACCATTAAGGAAGACTGCATCTCCCTTTAGTGCGTTAGTTACGAGTGAGTTGTGGCTGTTCCAATAACGTTCCATCAAACAGCTCATCCATGGGTTTCTAAAAAGTCTGAAAGTTCTTTCTTTTGAATAAACTAAACAAGAAATAACTCATTAGTTACTTCTGGCTTAGGGATTCATCTACACGTGCTAGTGTATGTAGAAACACAGTTAACTGTTTTCACCTTCTACTGCAATGAGAATTCTGTAACTTGCTCACAAGTCTTCATCTAACGAAGTCTTTATGTTGCCTCACTCTGCAGTAGTGCAGACCGCTATGACGGCTCATAATTGAACAAAATACACATCGCCGTCATAGTTACTAACAAACTATTAATTTTAATTCTGACTAGCTAATACTCTCAATTAGCCACCTGGATTAAAATTACTAACAAGTCATGCAAATAAATTGGATCATTTTCCTCACGGTAACACTTTCGTCTCTATCCTCTAATACATAGAGCACATTTTGTCATCCGTTTATAATATATACCTGAGCACTACCGCGAAACATCGGAGTGGGAAAAACAGAAGGTGAAAAAAGGGGAAGACGTGCCCCATCGTGCACTTTAAGCTTTAGGTGAGCGCCCTCTTGTGATACTTTAAAATAAAGAACAAGATCAATAGCTGCTCAGTAGTTGTGAAGGAACAGCGACACAGCACAGCTTAACAATCCAGACGCAGCGTGACTGCGGGGACTGAGAAGCGGCACAATTCAACTTGCAAAGCCGTTTTCTGGTCAAAAGAACCAAGAAACCGTGTTAAGTACGGTCTGAGGCAAAGACTCAAACAGGCGCATAAGATTACTCTCTCCGAATGCCTGAAAGATCCTAATCAGGCTAATTAAACCTACGGTCACTATGTACTTTTCACATGTTAATTAGCCGTCTAAGATTAAAACTGTAAAACCGAAGAATCAGATAAGACTTCATAAACAAATTCATTTGACCGGGTACAGGCTGGTTAAAACTGAACATGGGAACAAGCACACTTGCGTACTTAACGCACCACTTCAATTTTTGCACACTTGCTACTGGTTATTTTAGGAAGGCAAACGGGAACCTGGCAGGCCCCGTGGCTGCCCGAGTGCAGGGGACAGGGGAGGCAGACAGGCACTCCAGCGCCCTGCGAGCCCCTGTGCTCTGGGTAGGCTTCCGCTTGCCGAGGCTTTGCTGGCAGTACCTAGTAAAGGTGCAGTATCTGTCCTAGATTTCCTACTGGCACAACCGTATTTCCCCCAAATAACACGAGAAGAAAGCAAACTGGATCTCCCCTCGCAGCACGGCTCTCTACCTGCAACGCAATTTTTTGCGCTGCCTCCACAGCCCGGGCAGCTGGGCCTTGCTACAGCGGCACCGAGCGAGCAGATGGCCAGCACTCCTCGCTGGGGACAGCCACACAGCCACCTCACGGAAACGTTGCGAGGAGCAAAAGGCTCGTACCCTGACGTGGCTGTGCTCAACACCGGGGAAGGAGAAAGCAACCCGGGAGCGGGTTCTGCACAGACAAGAAGCCCAGTTTCTGGTGGGCTTCCCCCCTCACGGAGGGCCGCCGCCGGCTGCGGGAGCCCGCGCTGCCTGTAGAAAGCCGAGCACGGAAAACGGACACACCCAACGGCGGCTCCGGGCCGAGGACGCCGCTGGCCCACGCAGCCCCCGGTGCCTGTATGGAGTGTGGCCCGGGGCTCCACCAAGAGGCCAAGGCGCCCGCTGCCTGCGCCGGACGGAACCCGCCCCGGGGCCGAACCGCGCTCACCACGGAAGCCTGCGCCAGAGCGCGCGCGGCCCAGCCTCCCGGAGGGGAGGGGCCCTGGAGCTCCTCGGCGGCGCATGCGCAAAACCACCCCACCGCCACCCCGTCCGTCTCCGGCGGGAACTGACCCGCTGGGCGCGTGGGCTCGCCGCGGGTACCGCACGCAGCGCCGCCGGGAGCTCGCGCCGCCGCCCGCCTCCCCGCCATGAACGCGGAGAACTTCGGCTCCAGCGAGCGGCTGGTGACGGCGGCCTACGTGCGCCAGGGGGCGCAGGGCCGCCGCGCGCACGAGCTGCGCGTGCGGGCCCTGCTGGAGCAGGTAACGGGGCCGCCCCGCCGCCAGGCGGCGGTCTGGGCACCGGGGCCTGGAGCGAAGCGGTGCGGGCGGCAGTCGGGGAAAGCAGCGCTGAGCCGCCCCCGGGCGCGGGGCCGCCCTCTTCGGGCACGGCCGGAGCGCCCCGCACGGCGCCGTGCGCACGCAGGCCCGACGGCCCCTTGTCCCCCGGGCCGGTCCGCCCCAGCGCCTCCCACAGGCCTTTTCGGGCCGTCTTTAACGTAGCGCGGGCGGGGCGCGGCAGACGGGCGGCGTGGGGCACCGACCGACCGACCGACCGACCACCTGAGTGGGCGGGCGGGTTGCAGAGACCCTTTGGAGTCCGGCAGTGAAAGGGGGAAGCTCCCGCGTTTGGGAGTCGGAAAGGCCCAGCAAGCAGTTAAAGAAATTTTTTAATAAGATCCTGCCACACTGTTACATGAGGTTAAAAAGTTATACTCGTAAGGTGCCCAAACGATGTATTTCTTAGTCTGCCGTGTACAGAAATCATTATCAGGGAATTCTCAAGTGTTTTGGTTCTTGACCATCCTTAGTCACGTCACCCATTTTTCAAATGTAACTTCCACACCACGCTTCAGAAATGAATTTACTTTTACTGAATTCTTTGTACTGTTACTCTCACGTGTTAAAAAAAAAAAAAAGCCTCCGGAGCGCTGAGGTGCTGTAGTAATGCCTCATGGGTTTGTGGGTACCTTTGCTCTGAGGATCTTTCCTGCAGTTTGCAAAGATGAGTACAGTTCTTAGCACAGTAAAGAGCACAAGAAGGAGCACGTCTCTGGTTGCAGGTTTTGACGTGTTGTATTCTGTAAGTGGTTTCCTTACCTTTTAGATAATAACTGGAAAGGAAAGTATGCAGATAGGAAGATGTGTTACAAGTGAAACAGTATTTTTCTTCTGCTCATAATTAATATTTTTTGGTTCCATAATACCCAGTTATTTCCCTTTCACCCATTTTTATCTGTTGAATTCCTGTAGGAGTACATTCCTGTCTAGAGAATACATCAAATAATCTATAGTCTTCTAGGGCATAATTAACATGTGTGTGCTGCAGTGGTATTGTGTGTACCTTAAAGAATGCTTGAAAGTGAAAAATATCCTGACTATTTTAGTATCAGGATATGCTCGTGTAATTGCATTTAACATATGGAAAAATCATTATTTTACTTTGAATACAGGTTCTTAACATTAGGTAATGTAAAACAGCATAATGAAAATACAGACCGCTGTTCAGCAAGAGAAAGAAGGGTAACGTTGATCAAACGCATTGCATAAAGTTTTGTTCATTTTTAATTTCCAAGTTTCGTAGTTAACTTTGTATTATTATTAAAGGGAAAATGTCCTGAAGATGGATGGGATGAAAGCACCGTTGAACTGTTTCTTCATGAACTTGCTATAATGGATAGCAATAACTTTCTGGGCAACTGTGGTGTAGGTGAGAGGGAAGGAAGAGTGGCGTCAGGACTCGTTGCCCGAAGGCATTACAGGTACAAATTACTGGCAATTTGAATTATTCGGATTTATTATTAATGCTTTCAAATGGCGTATTTTTTGTGCCTTGTTATCTGAGACCTTGATAGCATTTGAGAAAAACAATATAATGCGATATTGAATTGATACAACTTTCTGTACGAAATTTTCATTAATAACTCATTGGAAAGCCTTGAATGAAACAAAAATGTTTTGTCAAGGTTATGTCCTGTATGGTGAACTGGTAGAAGCTTAAAATGTTGAGTTGACTGCATGCAATGGAAGCAGAGATCTTCCTGTTTTAAAATAATCCATGCATTACTTGCCCTTTTTAACAGTGTTGGGTTTTTTATCTGTGTATTTTTAAAAGAACTACTGCGTGTTGTAGTTGTAAAGTGTGGAACATTCCTGGTGAACAGCTATTTGTAATTTGTTTATTCATTAGTACCTTTATAATGTGATTAGTTGGTATACACATGAAAACCCAGTCTGTCTGTAGTAGATTTTATATGAAATAAGGAGATCTATAAAGACAGGAGCTTTTAATAGCTTGTAGACCTTCTGACACCTAATGGGTGTGTTGGATGCTAGCATTCTAGAGGCTCTGCCTTAATTTCTTTATGAATATACTTTTTTTTGCATAGAGTTCTGTGCTGAGTACATCACTGTGATATTTTGTCTGACAGGAATGAAACAAAGTGAAATTTCCTGGAATGTTTCTCCTTGAAAGATTAACACAAAAGCATATTGGAGACCAGAAATTGAGTAAGCTTTACCATATGGAAGTGGAATTACTTAGGCTTAATGACTTTCATAAGCTGTACAGTACCATGAAAAATTAAGGAAAAAAGCTAGTAATACATCAGTTTGCCTTTTTTTGTTTTCTGTACTGCTCTCTGGTGTAGGATATGTGTGGTGAGGGAGGTAGAGGGTCGCACTGGGAAGAGTATCTGAGGAAGTACTGCTTTCTGACAGTGCTGGAGAAAGCATGCCCAGCTTCTGGCCAGAGAGAGCCTGGGCTGGCATTTAGCTACTGTTGGTCTGATGCAGCTCCGTCACCTGGCACCTCGCCTTCACCTGTGAGTGTCAGCAGTCGCAAGGAAAGGTGTATGAGGTGTCCTCCACTCCACTTGTTTCTGCAATAAGTTTTACAGGTAGCTTCGGGAGTGATGGAGGTAGCAGGAGGTCGTGCTCAAACTGTCTTTCTTTTCAGCTTAGTAAGTTCTAAGGGCCAGTCTCAGGGAGGATTGCTCCTTAGGAAGGAGTACGTATGTGCAGAAAAGAAAAAGTATTAGTATGAGAAAGCTTGTTAAGAACATAGCAGCAGGAACATGGGAAGAAAATATTTTTGATAGAGTGAGGATTATGTGCAAGTGTCAATTCTCTTAATCATCTATAGCTTGAAATGGGGGAAAAAATTTAAGCTGAAACACTACGCTCCAAGAAGTTCTGAATTCCATACAGTCACCAGACTGCATTTTGATCTATTCCCAAGACAAAACCAGAATTAAAGCCATAAGTAGATGCGTATTGTTACTAGCTTACTTGAGCAGCTGCTGTGTTTCAGCCATGGGTAAAGTTACTTCTGTAAGCTTATATTTGATTAACAACGTCAGGATCCTCCACTCCTGAAAGGTGCTAAATAATATCCAGTATTTATAAATGCAGTTATAAACATAATTTATAAACAGAATGCAGAGAGAGATGGTGTTGCATGATACATAGTACTGAATAGTAAAATGAGGTAGATGAAGTGTAGATGTAGAAAAAGATGGGCAAAGTGATACATTAACCTAACTGTCTTTCAAGACATTTTGTCACAGTATATATTATTTCTTGGCCCTGCGGAGATGAAGTGTGTGTCAGAGGAGTATCTGTATAATACCACTATGCCAGTGGTATGCTACTCTACAGGCAACTGATTTTTGTTTTCCTTGGAATTGTGTGTCTGAACATGTCAGCATTTATAATGCTAATTCAACAGACATCAAGAAGCACTGAGGTGCGCTTAACAGGAAGCCTGCCAGATGCTACTATGTTGCTACTATGGGTTATCTCAAAGTTTTTACTTCCATTGTTAATCTACTGTTAAAATAAAAAAATGACAGTTTCATACAAATATATTAGTTTGTTATAATGAAACTCATTATGGCAGATGTTGATACTGCATTGGATGTAGTGTTTTTCACAACTGTTTATCAAATTTAATTCTCTTCAGTTAGAAAGAATTCTTACTTTGGGATGTGAAAAAACTTGATGTGTGTTTTCAACCTTTTTTGTTTAGGTTGATCCATGGAATTGGAAGGTCAGGTGATATTTCTGCAGTCCAGCCTAAAGCTGCAGGGTCTAGCCTTTTGAACAAACTTACTAATTCACTAGTTCTGGATGTTATAAAGCTGGCTGGTAGGTGTAAATCTGAAAATATCTCTTCGTTTGTGCGTCCCTGTCATGCGTTCTTCGTGTTAATTTCTGATTTGCTTTTTTGTTCAGGTGTCCGGACGGTGACCAATTGCTTTGTGGTTCCTATGGCAACTGGCATGAGTCTAACTCTGTGTTTTTTGACATTGCGGCACAAGAGACCAAAGGCAAAATACATTATTTGGCCACGTATAGACCAAAAATCTTGCTTTAAATCGATGATAACTGCAGGTAAGAGGGAGCTGACCGATTACGCAGTGTATGGTTCTAACAGATACAAAACTTTGTCTAGCGGAGTGATCAATTCATATGCTTGCAGTAAGATCTGGAAAAGGCCTAATGCGTAGTAGTTCTAAGTGCTTTGTTTCTACGCCCTTAATTTCTAACATGCGATCACACGTATGAGTTGTCTTCTTAATGCATTGTAGAATGTAGGCATATGCTGAGGTACAGAGGTGCATAAATGTAGTCAATAGAGAAAACAATACTAAAGAAGTTACAGTTCACTCTCGGACTTAGATGCCTAATTTACTATCCTGAGAATTATGTAAAACCAAGGCTCATGGTTCAAATCTCCCTTGGATTTAGGCAAAAAGCATTTGTGTCCTAGGAGTTGTGATCAGAAGGTGACAAGCTGTCTGATTTGCACATTCTTTTAGAACATGAGAAGTGTTAGCTGCCCTGTTTGTTTTCAATCTTGCGATGTCAGCCACCTCACTCAGGAAATGCGTTTGGTGCCTTTCTTAGTTCAAACGTTAATTTTTCTCCAGTGGAATTCCTTGTTTACCAGACTATAAGGAAGCTAAGGGTAGAAGTCTGTCCCTGCACTGAAGCCGTCCCCTCCTGTAGCAGATGTATGGGATCAAGGAAAGGGCAAGTAAGAGAGACCGTAATTTTCCAGTTCAGTGCATATACCTGCAGGTGGTGGCATAGATTCTGGTCCTAGTTCCTAGGACACATTTATTTTTTGCGTAAAAGACTCATTAGGTAAAATGACTAAACAGTTGGAAGAAGGGACTGGATTCTGTCCAGGTAAGGTGCAGAAGTGTTTAAAAGGAATCAGATCATAACAAATGGAACATGTAGATAAGAAAAGCAGGAGTGTTTTTGGAATATGATGCTCAATTTAGAACATCAAGCTAAGGAAATTACATTTGTAATGGAGAAGGTTGTGAGGAAATAGAATTGATCTGTTAATTTTTTGAATAGTTAACGTGGTTATGACATAATTGAAAGAATTATCAAATAATAAGAGAAGCAGGTATCAGATATCCAACAGCTATCTATTAAATGCAATCTCTGTCTTCTAGATCAGTAATTGGAAACCAGACTAGGGCTGACAACGTCAATAAACCATTCTAGTCCGGGTTCTTCTGCAGAGTTTGAGCCTTACATGTCACTGTTAAGGCATGATGTTGAGCCATGAAGGAGAAATTCACATTGCTGCTGCTGTGTTACACTGCTTTGGAAATTACTCTTTCCCTTTTTCCTTCCTCTTCTCTACTGTCATTCAGTAAACTGAACGTCTCTCTCTTTTTAAGAAAGTAACAGTCGCTTCACCTAGTTGCTGCCATGCCACACCGGTTTGGGGAAGGAAATGCATGGTTTCCAGTGTTTTATTCTGTCAAAAAAACCCTTTCTGATGTATTTACTTGTAAGCTAGAAATTTGAGCAGCTACCATGACAGTGGTCCCTCTTAAAAAAAAGTCTTTAAGCGCTAGGTTAGGTCAACCATGCCTTTGTCTAGCTGAATCTTGAAAATCTTTGAGGATGGAGATTCTGCAACCTCTCTGGATGGCGGGTCCAGTGCTGTGCTATCCTTTTTCCCTGCTGTTCCTCGTGAACCTCTCAAGCCAAAATTTGTTGCTGTTGCCTCTTATTATGTCCTACCAAGGAGAGTTTGGCTGTCTTGTGTTTGTAGTTCCCTTTCAGATGATTGGGGACTGCTATTAGATATTCTCCTTAGCCTCTTGAGGCTTGAAATGTCTAGCTTTTGCAGCCTTTCTTTCTAAGCTGTGTGCGCTCTACCACAATCTTGGGAGCCCTGTGATGGACCCTCTGTGGTTTTTCAACATCCCTCCTGAGCAGCCCATTCCAAAACTGGAAATATTCCAGCATTTAGAAGAAGAAGATAACTTCCTTTTTTCAAACATTTCTCATGTGTCCTTGAGAAACAACCTTATGAAATTCAGCTGTGGAACATCTTAAATACAAACTTAAACTGAAAACTTTAAAAAAATAAAATAAAAGACTTGGGAAATAGCTTGGATTTTATGATATGACAAAGTTCACTTTCAAAATGAGGTCAAGTGCGGGCATTTTTTATCTTTTAAGAAGTAATATAAAAGTTTATAGATTGAATAAGGCAGAAGCTTATGATGAAAGCCAATTCATAATGATCATTATTGCATTGCTACATCCAGTGGCATCCTTTTTTAGACAAGCTGTTTTAGTATGCTGATGTTTTACAAGAATGCCACTCAAACACTTTCTTTTTAATTGAGAGGGAAGAGGTTAATCTGTTTTTAAAACAATCTTCAAACCTGTTGCTGTTTGCATGCAAGGAATGTAAGGTAAGCTTTTGTTTGGACTCCAGTATTTAAGAAAAATATTACTGTAATTTTTAACTATATGGGCATTGTACAAAAAAACAGTTTATGTATGTGTTCTTAATCAGAGTCTGAGAGAATGTGTTAAAACAACAGAAGCCAGAAGATTTTTCAGACTTACACTGAAACTAAAACCCCACAATTAGTCAGAGATTTGATGATAAACATTCAGGTCTTGCTGTTTTGGTCAGGTTTTGAGCCTGTGGTGATAGAAAATGTGTTAGAAGGTGATGAGCTGCGGACAGACACTGAAGCAGTGGAGACTAAAATCAAGGCTCTTGGTGCTGAAAACATTCTGTGTGTGCATTCTACAACATCTTGCTTTGCTCCAAGGGTACCTGATAGGTAAGTACGATTTGTAAGAGGTGTGTTGTTACCGTAAAAACCCAAATAAATAAATTAAACCTCCGTGTTTTGAATGTTCCTTCTTCCTAAAATTGCTTAATTACTGCCAGCAATTAGTAAAGATACTGTAATCCCCTTGCTTAAGGAAAATGGAAAGTGGAAACAATGTTCCACTTTGAGAGAAATGTATTAAATAACTGAGAATAATGCAGAAGGTCTTTCTTCTGTCATATAACTCAGGTTAATGATGATCTCTTGTGCTAAAATAAATGTCCTTCTGGCAGTGGTTTTCTTATAATTTCATGGAAGTAGTAAAAGTAGACTTTCGTAGAAACATAATCCAGGAAATCTAATTCCGTAGCTAATGCCACATTTTAATACTACTGTTGCCTTTTCTACTCTTCTCTAGCCAATGATGAATGTTCCTAGGCTGTTAATGCAGTTAAAAAAAAAAAGCTACAGCTAAATTTAACATCTTTGCTTGAGTTACTTTTTCCTGCATTATACTGATGTTTATAGGGCTAATTAAGATATACTGATGTAAGGAAACTCTTGGAAGCATCTAGGGCAGATGTGCTGCACGAGTATAAGACATTATTTGACCTGCTGTAACTTTTCTTGGCTTGAACATTTGCTGCCTAGTTGCACGATGCTACTTCTTACAACTTCCAGCTGTTAAAACGCCATTACAAGAAGCTTAAAATAAATCACATTCCTTCCTAATATTAAGTGTCCATATACATAACTTCTGTAGTTGCTATGAAGATGTCATTCAAGCACTAGCTGAAGCTGAGATGAGCATTACGGTTATGGGTGGCAAATATCTGAGAGATTATCAACGTGTAGCTTGGTTATGAAATATTTGGAAAACTTCTCAGTCCAAAAATGCCACGTTGGAGTAGGGTTGGCTAAACCACTCGGTGTATGGAGTCGTTTGTCCAAAATGAGCACCGTTGTTATTTGCAAAACCTACTTTCTCTATTTGCTTACAAAAATAAGTATCAAGCAGCAAATTCATTAGGTTTTACAATTAAAAGCATATATTTTTATGGGCTTGTACATAGTATGCTGAAGTATGAGATCCTGGTAAGATGTCTTTTTTTAACATGGTTTTAAATGTAGCGTCTCAGTTGTTCCACTTTAGTTGTTTTTAATTTATCACAACATTGCAAAGACCTATGTTTAGTGTTTCTCTGCAGTGCACGCTTTTTTGTTAATTACTTTGTTATCTTGAAAGTTTAGTTGAATATTTGCAAGTGTAGGAAAGAAACCTTATTGACTCTGAATCATGGCAAGTAAAGATAGGTTTCGCTCTGTTTTCCTACCTTTAAAAAAACAGTATTTATCATAGGTTAACCCATTTGCTAGAGGGAAGTTAAAAACCATATAATTCTGCCAGAATACTATGGACATTGCTGGAAGTTGACTTGCAGATTTATTGGCTGACTTAAATCACAGCTATCAAAATTGAATGGTCTATTTTATAGCTTCAGTAAATGAATCTTTTCCTTATCTGCCTCCTTTTTTTGACATGTGATTGTTTTGTCCGCTGCAACTAAGAGATGAGTTATTAGGTAGTGGCACTGTTTTATGATATACGACAGATATAGGAAGATTTGAACGCACTTTCTATTTAAAGGATACTGTCAGCTATTGAAGGCCGTAACATTCATCTTCCTAGGAAAATCCCGTACAGCATTTCTGGAGGGTGCCATTTTAAATGTCTATTTTTAAATATCTTGCAGTTGTTTAGTTGTGGTGGTGGTGGTGTTTTAAAATTTTAAGTGGCTTAGAATTGTTAAAAGGTCAGTGTAAGAGTTTTATGCTTGTGTACCTATAGCTTTCCTTTGAAGTATTGTTTAACTATGGGAAGAATTCACTAGTGTATAACTGCCTTCCTTGGAGAGACATTAGTTATCAGACAGTCTTTTACCTGCTGTTGCTGTGAGTTGTCTCTAAAACCACAGTGTTTAAGAGAACTAAAGGAAAAAAGTGTCTTTTTCAGTTAAGTTTATGTGCTTAGCAGAACCCTGGATCTTGTTACTTTCATTAATATTAGAAGAAAGAGCAAAGCTTTGTCTTTTATGGACTTCCGCAAGCAGGAGAGATGGAAAGAACAAGTTGGAAAATATTTCTCTAAGTCCTACTTGTGACTTTTAAGAACTCGAATAGTAGCCAAACTTACATTAATACTTTATTTTTCTAATATAACTAGCAGCTCTTTTAATGGTTTATTTTAAGCCTTGGAAGCAGACAAGTGATGTGCATAATTGTTTGCTTCCCTTGCATAATCACATTCTTTTCAAACTGTAGCACTCTCATCCTGTGTTGTAATATGCATCTAATTGTTCTATAGAATATTTTTAGGAAAAGTACTGAAAACAGAAAAGTCTCTTTACTTGCAGAAGCTAGCTTACTGCTCCATTAAGACTCAAGAGGTGAGAAAGGCAAACATACGTATCAGTACACCCTCTGTGTTTCCGGTTTGGTGAAATTCTCTACCTGCACTTGAAAAGAAGCTGGAAAGAGGGGAACTGTTTTCCTTTGAGACTCTGTGGAAGGGGAGGAATGAGTCTAATTAAGATCAGCAGATCAGAAGGCAAAAACTTTGTCCTGTGTAGTGTTATGTTTCCTGAAGTATTCTGTTAATGTTACATAGTTCGGGATTCAGGATGTTGATAAATGTGAAAAATTATTGTACATGCAGCTCCTGCGGAATATCTTGACTGTAGAAGATCAATATGGACATTATACTGATGGTATTTCCTAATCATTAAGTACTTGTGATTTCTGTAGGGGCAATACAGTCATGATGATGTTTTCCTAAGGATTGAGGTTTAGAAAATTTAATCTGAGGTTTGCAGCTGAATTTTGCATTACAAAACAACACTAGGCAATGTAATAGAAGTAGAATGCAAAGGAATGTTGCTTCTTGGAAAATGTTTTCATACTTTTGTCACATTTTATATGAATGTCAGTAAATTACAGTGAGAGGCTGTACAGAAGGAGATAGAGTAAAAATGTATTGAAGGTTTTGGTTTCTTGTTTTTTAAAAAATACTGCCTTTATCATCACTTTAAATTATTGTGTATTATCTTATTTTTTCAAATAGATTTTATTTCTAAAATGTATTCACAAGTTCAGGGGAAAATCAAGAGCTTTTTTAAGAAACAGAGCATGATTGGAGTGCTTAAAAAAAGAGTACTAGGTATTTGTATGTTTAAAATGCTGAAAGCCCTTACCCAAAATTACCTATGCATCCACATAAATCCTGGTTCGACTGAGAAATCAATCCAGGCTGAGCTTACTGTGATTTCGGGGATTTCTAAAGGCAAGTGAAGAGTTGTCTTTATTTCTGAGTAAACAGTTGAACAAAGTTTTAATTTGTTGATTTCCACATTCAGACATTTTAGGACTCTCCATTGCTTTGAAGAATAGCTTTTCTGTTAATCAGTTTATCTGAAATATGCGAGTGAGATTTCAGCCGAAGGGTTGAAATACTAGTTCTTTGAAATAAACAGAAGCATGTAAAGACTTACTGGTATATGATGCTTTTGATTCCCAAGACACATCTTGAAACTTCCTTTAGGCCATTTTCAGGTTGAATCTTAGAAGAAAACGGAAAAAAGTGTGAATAGCTGAAGGTCTGTTAGTTATCATTAGAGTAGTATTAAAAAAAAATGCCTAACCTTTATAGCTTAAGGTGACAAGTGCTATCTTGAGATACTAATTTTAAAAGTTTCTTCTCTTATTCTGACCTCCTTGTAGACCTTTCAGTCCTTCAAAGGTCTGATTTGTAACATGAGTTAGTTATCAGTGCTTCTCTAAATTATGTTTTTATGCTCATAGACTGGAGGAACTGGCTGTGATTTGTGCTAATTATGACATTCCCCATATTGTCAACAATGCGTATGGAGTTCAGTCTTCAAAATGTATGCATCTTATCCAGCAGGTAGGAGCTGCGTATTTCAAACAATAATTTTTCAAACTAGTATAAGTAAATCTCTGATTGTAGACAACACTAGCAAACTTCATTGGATATTTCACGGCTTTGAGACTAATCCCATGCATGTCTGATATTTGAACAATTTTCTGAAAAAGTGGAGCAGAGGGAAATAGAACTTAAAAATAATATTTGTTATTTCTATTATGTTTATTTAGGTTTTGTTTGCATTCAAGTGTCTTTCATAATGGAAAAATGTCCTTAATAAACCTTCTTAAGATATTTCCTAAACTTGTTGACTAAAAATAAAACCATGGATCATACCTGAATAGCGATTAAGCCTTCAACAGAATGTGAGTTACAGATTTTCAATTGAGGGTACAAGACGCTACAGCAACACTTTATAGATGTCATCACTGTTAAAATATTGTTGGCACAGAGAACAGCTGAGGAAAATGGATTAAGTTCAATGTTATGTTCAAAACAGTCTATTTTCTGTTGCTGTTTGAGGAAGAAGTTGGTTAATGTTTAAGATCAGCCATGAAACTTAGAATTCTTGCATTTTTGGTCATTGCAAAATACATGTACTGTTTCTTCAGTATTTCTCTTTTCTCTGCATTGCCCATATCAAAAGAATAGGTGAATATTTTTTTTACAGGATCCAGGGGATCCTGAACTATTTTGAGTTTAAAATATACTGGTCATTTTTTTTTTCTGGTTAAGAAGATGTTTTGTTATAAACTGGGCACAGACCAATTTGATACATAATTACAACAGGAATGTCATGTTGGCATTTCTAAAGCTTGAGAGACTGAAGGAATTTGGCAAAACTTAAAGTGATATGTGAAATAGAAAATGGCATATGCTTTATTTCTGATGTACATGTTTATTGTATTTAACTTGCACCAGTTTAGTGAAATTCTAACACAAAGGACTGTGGCACTGCTGAGTTTTACTGCATGAAATGTATCTAATGATAATCTTTTCAGACTATAAAGCTACAAATAGAACGGTTATTGAGTTGTTTTCTGTGTTTTTTCTTCTTCATGGATTGATTGGGGGTTTTGTTTGTTTGTTCATTGGTTATGCAGATGTATACATTTGAGCTCTGATTTGTTTTACATTTATTTACAAAAAATGTATTTCCTGAGATAGAAAATGCACTGTCTTTGAGAAAGTAGTTATTAATAAATACTTAGGAATATGTACGTGCTGAGCACAGTGTGCACAGAACTTGCAAGAGTATCACAGGAGAGAGCTTTTGAGACTGTTTAATTTGTCATGCTTTTCCTCTGGTGGTCTCCTGTCAAACGATAGCTGCTGGCATTCATCTTCCCATCAAAAAGCTGACAAACTCAGAGTGCTTCTTCCCATCGCCCATGCACTAAGCTATTAAAACATAGAAATAATGACTGTGCTTTAGTTGGATCTGCTTTTTTCACTCATTTAGCCATAGCTATTAACTCTGTTTCTGTTTCTTGGTTTTAGTTTATAGTAATTTAATATGTGTATATTTGTATACACTTGAATATATATATATATATATATATATATATATATATATATACTTGAAAATATATATGTTCTTTAATATACTTTTCGGGTTCTGTTATGCTGCATACTTTTTAATGGTACAGTTCACAGTAGCACATTGCTCAAATTGAAGATACACTGCAGAATCTACGTTTTTTCCTTTAAGAATATTTGAGTGGCTAGGTATAAGGATGTTTTGTTTTCTGGGAAGCGGGGAAATCTGCTATAGGAAGTTAGAAGGCAAGCAGCCTTACAAAAAGGGGAGTGCGGTCACAGCCCTCTGGTTTTAGTGCAAAATTATACATATAGCAAGAAAAAAGCTTCTTTTCTAATGGAGCATTAACCTGTAGCGCTTCACTGTGAGAATCTGTGAAATGTTTTGGGTGGCACAGTTTTAACTGTATAATTCCCGTTAAATTACAAGGGTTTTCTTTTTGGTTGTTGTTGAAAATAAGCTATGCTTAGACTTGTAGGAATTAAAATCAACATTTTAAATCATAGCAAAATAGGAATTTGTAAGGTACTGATAAGCAGACAATGATAATAATAGTGACTCTAAGAAAAGGTAATTCTATGATTTTTAATTTTTCATCACAAATACAAGAGCAGAGAGTTTCAGGAATTATATTTATTTCACTTACATTGCTGTGTAATTATGATGCTATCACATGTTTCCTTTTTCCTAATATATGCTGTGGAATTTTTTTTGTTACTTTTTGATAAAGGGTGCTCGAGTGGGCAGAATAGATGCTTTTGTTCAGAGCTTGGACAAAAATTTTATGGTTCCAGTAGGTGGTGCTGTCATTGCTGGCTTCAATGAGTCCTTCATTCAGGAGATCAGCAAAATGTATCCAGGTAACTAGTTCATGGACTGATTTCACCCGTACGAAATAACTGTAGAAAACTTGATTATCGGCTTTCTTTCGCATCAAATTTATTTTTGCCGATTTAATCTGTATTTTTTTTTTTTATTTCAGGAAGAGCATCTGCATCCCCTTCCTTAGATGTCCTCATTACACTTCTGTCTCTAGGTGCCAGTGGCTACAAACAGTTACTGAAAGAAAGAAAGGTAAGCTTTTTGGCAAACAGCACTTTCTTGAAGTTAGCTGTTGACAAAGTCTTGTTGCAAGACTACTTTGTGCAGTAAATCCGGTTTCTGTCCAGAAAGCCATTGAATTTCTTCTGAGCTCGCAGCTCTGCATCTAGAAAGGCAGTGTGATATAATTACTTCTTGGCCAAATGGTGCTCACGAGTAAGTGGGATTTCCATGGGTTTTGTCCAGACCTGAACCTTCTAAACTGAGGTCCTGTGCTATCTTGTACAGTATTCATATTTGTCATTCTAAAGTGTGACTAATACAGTAGAGTTTTGCCTACAAAAACTTAATCTGAAAAGTGCTGTGCTGTGTTATTTTGGTAGCACTGCTTCCAGGACTAAAGCCTGAGTTCAGACACTGAGAGGTAACCCAGGAGTCTCTGCTCTTCTTCATTTGGCCCTATTGTGCCTTTGTGCTATGATAGTGTTTAGTTAAATTTTTGTGATTCTTCAGAGAATGTGGTACACAGCTTCTGGTTAGGTTATAAATACTGTGCATGGCCACAAAAAGAGAAGAATACTGTCAATTAAGGTACTCATTTAGATACAGAGCTAGATTTCTTCTCTGCCTCTCACAGACTGTGTTTATGTTGAGTTTAACTGCATTGCACAAACATTCAAGTGGTCTAAGTTTGGGAGCTGTGCATCTTGAGTTGTCCTTAATTCTGGACATAAGAGAGACTTTATTTTGCTATTTTTATTTATTAACACAGAGGATTCTTTTTGTAGAGGATTTTAGGTAAGGAAATGCTGTGAATTAAGTACTGTTAACAGTTTTAAATCGTGCATGATTTGTTGCATTTTTTTATTTAGAAACTACATTCCAATTGTTTCCTGCTAACAGCTTGCTGATGCCTCTGATTACCTGGCAGAGCAATAGTGCTGGATGCTGTGACTTGTTTCTAGCTGCTTGTAGAGACATCCATAAATTCTGTACTGGAATTGAGATCCCATAGGAGTAGCTAGACTATACAAAACCAAACCAGCTTAGTGGCCTTACAATGACTAAGAAGTAGTATGTGCAACAAAAGTGAAAACATGGCTTGTGAAACACTGAAAGCAGTTACTGCTTTTGTCACTGTTGCAATATAGTTTCTAACATTTTATTCTGTACTGTTGTATGTATTGCCATGTATGGTTTCTGTCGTCATTGAAAGCAAATGGTGTTTTTTCTCCCTTGACTCTCATCTCCAAAAGAATCTCAAGTGAATTTATCATGTCTTCTGCAAAGCTGATTTTGATGTTAGATTTACACTGGTAGTAGATACAGCATAAATATTCTCCAAGTCATAAGTAATAATTCTTTCATAAATAAAATGTCTTAATGAATAGCTGTGTATTTTGAATCATGTTACTTTCTTGGAAGTAGAATTCTAAAGTGAACAAAGCATTATATTTTTACAACTTCAGGTCTTTTTATTTCAACTGTGAGTATACTCTATAAACACAGCCTTATATATGGCATAAATATGTTTCTTTTATTGGATTTGCTGTAGAAATAGAAACCTTTTTTTGCTTAAATCTGTTTGTTCCTGAATTGTAAAAATGTAATAGTGATAGTTTATTGCCTGTGCTCTGTGCAAGCGGAGGCAGAGCTATTAGGCTCCCAGCAGCAGCTATTTATAGCTTGACATTGAGTACTCCTTTCTATATCGGTGCAGCTACACCTACTCACACAAAAAGTCAACTATAAAAAACTTCAAGCATTTTTTTTCGTTCACTTTTCACCTTATTGTTATTCACATGGGTGTTACCTCAGCTTATTTGAGCTTAAGCCAGAAAGACCAGAATATTACTGAGAAGAGATTAATCTTACACAACCAAGGAAAGAAATAGTCTGCCCAGTTTTTCTTTTACACTGATGAACTGTTTAATGTGGGAATCGAAGAGGTGATATGAGGGAGAGGAGCATGTACATGGAGTGGGATTTTCTGACAAGCTGACAGTTGTGGAGTGTGCAGTTGTCCAAGAGTATGAGATTGTATGTTACGATATGAAGGAGTAAAATGGTGCAATGGATGTGGGGACAGAAGAGAAAGGGCGTAACCCACACGTGCTGTCCCAAGTGTCTGAATAAAGGTGTCCATATATGAAAGATTAGTAAGGAATATTTTCAACAGTCGTAGTTAGCCTTGATGTTTCCAGAGAACGGATGGAAGAAGACCACCAACAGTAATGTTTTCTCACTTGTTCTAAATTTTCAGTGTTCCTTTTTATATGTTTATGTTGTGTTTAGAACAGTGGGGGATCTAGTGTAGATCTTGGTAGGAGATTCTAGGTCCTTTTATAATGCATATCATGACAGCTGATCTATAGGCAAATTTCTTACTATCTTTGCTTTTAAGGAATTCATAATATTATGTAAAGGTTATGCTTTTGTAGTGACTCCTTTGATTTCCTCAGTACAGGTTATGTTGTGTCCCATATTCTGCATTGCCAGGTCTTAAAACTCTCTATTTTCGTGTGTGTGTGTCACTGTGTCTGTGTGTTTGAAGCAGGCCACATGTAGCAATTGATGAAGAGCAAGGACCCTACATTCAGAGTTTACATTCAGGACCCTACATATCAGTTAACTATTTTCCAGCATGGTCCGTTTAATTCAGGACCCTACATATCAGTGAACTATTTCCCAGCGTGGTCCATTTAATCCATATAACTAATTATTACACTAATATTATTGAAGAGGTGATGACTTCATTTTGTTTCCAGCAGTTACGGATTTCCTCATTAGACTTTCCTTTAACAATCTAATGATCAAGATAACTCTGATTTTCTTAAATGTATTTCTGTTTTACCTGGGACATGGTGGAGCTCTTTATATCTGTATCCATCTGTCTGTATACTTTCTAAGAGTGGTTAACTGGAGTAATTTTGATGTCCTTACGGAGTATGTATCTAAAATACTTAAAATCACACCAAGTGAGAGGAAATTGGTTTTTACAATTCAGTAAAATACTAGGTTTACGTTTCATGGTTTGTCATTGATGTAATTATTCTGATAGGAATACATTATTCGTACGGTTCAGTTTGAGTTTATATTGCTGCTCTACTTGTGATTGAATTTAAGAATAAGAGAAAAGCCATTTAATGCTGGATATTAAGAATGTGAAAAAACAAATCTTCTTGCAACAAGACAGACACTGTTACTCTTTTTTTTTTGGTCCAGTCAGTTTGCTATGCTGTAGTTTGTCAAACCTGTGGGTGTATTGCAGGATTCTCCTCATGTGGAACCATATTCAAACTTTAGAGTGGCTGGAGGCGAGGTAGTTTAACTGAACATAATCATTATGTTAAATGGTGTTGTGTAGTTAAACAAGTACCAAGTATGAATGGAAGCTTCAAAAAGGCGTACATACTCAAAGCATGTATTGGAGAGATATGGCCCACAAGGAGCCTGATCTCAGGGTCTTGGAAGTGCCGAAGAGAAAATGTATTGATCGATGTTGTTAAGAAAGACCTTTTAAAAAAAATACACGAGTGTGATGATTGTCTGTATTAGTGTTACCATATCAGGTTGGCAAGGCTTACTGGGCAGTTTCTGTCAGATTACTTTTATGTGCTGTAAACATTTAAAGGTTCTGTAATTAATTTCATATTTTTAATCCTTTCCAGTATATTATAAATTCAGAACAAAATTCTTGATCTTGCAATGCAAGAGAATCTATATACGAGGTGGTAGATGTGTGTGGTGTATGTAGGTATCACACACGTACACCTACAGTTTCTGTCCTGGGTTTGGCTCCATTTCAAGAAAGTCAGCCGCCTGCCGAGGCTCCCTGAGGCATGTGCTAACAGGCCTCGGTGCTCTCTTTGTCTGGGGGAAGCGGTGTGCCAGGTGGTCTGATTGGATCACGGATCAGATGCAGCTGGTCAGTCTGATACACAAAGCAGAAGAGAGGCTGTGACGGCTGCATTAGCAACAGCTGCTGCTGTAGAGTAATTTAAGCTGGGACCAGATCAGTCTCAGGTATGGTACATGAGAGTTGGCAGTCTGTATCTAGTGCAAAGAAGTTGTAAAATTGCTCTTATGTAGTGTGTTCTTCAGTGGCATAAATAGCTAGATGTCTGTTCTCTGAGGACAATTCGTCTTTTCAGATCAAGTGAAGCAGGGAGGAGGAAGGCAGAGCATTACAGACTCAGAGCATAAGCAAGCTGGGTGGTTAGAACCAGATAGGATAGTTTCAGCCACTCACAAAAAGTTTTCTGGCCTTCATCGGTTGTCTCTTTCACCTGATACAGGACTAATGGCATATTTCGTACCCTTACCTTCTGCTTTTTCTCTAGAGTTACTGGCTTTTCCTTAGTTGTTTCCCTCTAGTTATTCTCATGTGGAAGAGGAACAGTGCCTGTCACAGGGGAGCAACAAACCAAAAGTCACCCATAGTAGTGTAGATTCTATTAAAATAGTTTTATAGTGTAAATACAGTATGATTCAAATATTTTTAATAATTTTACAAAAATTCTTGAAAATATTGTGTATATGTATGTGGAAGTAGGCCATTTTGCTCAAATAATTGAGTCATTTGGCACATTTGACACATACGCCATTGTTGACTTGTTCTTCATACTTTTTGAGGTATTTTACTGGTTTAGGTGCTAGAAAGACCAGAAGAAGTGCAAGACATTTTCATGTAGTTTAGCATTTGTTTCACTAGCCTGGTGAGGTTTGGAATAAGTTTCTAAGGGGAAAGAGTGAATTAAATAATGAAACTTAACTGACATTTAGTGCTTGGGTTGTTGAGTGCAACTTTAGCATAATAGTTAGCTTCATTGGAAAAAACTTGAGTGCCTACCACAGAAAATCAATTATGTAAGAGCTCATTTGTATGTAATTGCTTAGGGTCCTTATAAATTTTTCACATAACAGAAATATTTTATAATAGACGGTGGTTATAGATTTGACCTCACAAAAATAATGCTTTTTTTTCTTTTTTTGGAAAGGCTGTTGATTTATTTTGCAACAAACTGCTTAACTTCTGAAACTATAAAATATCTAGAGGGCTTTCAGTGGAAAGATGTAAAATAGTGGCGTTTGTAGGAATAAGAAGTTCTGAATTTGTGTTCAGGTAGCTTCAGTTAAACTGATGAAAATACATTCTTGGAATTTTTTTTGCCGTCTTCCCATTCCCCCTTGTTTCAGCAAATTCCTATGTCTGTAAAGGCTCATCTTGTAACCTAGGTATTTAATCTTAATTTAATTTAATACTTCTATACAGTGGATAACTGGTTATACCAACTTGCAGTCCTTTCAGTAATAAATAGTGTAAGACATGCAACAGAAAATTCCCTAGTTACAACACACAAAAATTAGTTAGTTGGGAATTTCTTCCTGTTCCAGTACAGGTTTTTCTCAGTACTAATTTTACCAATGATATCACCATAATAGACACAATTTCTGTATACTTCTGTAGTACTTTGCTTCATTTGTAGAAGTAAATAACCAGCAGAGGGAGCCCAGATTAATTTATGATTTGGATTCTAAAAAAATACTACTAAAATGGCTAACACATTGGTGATGCTCATTGTGGAAAGCAAATAACAAATGGGTAATGTGTTTATGTTCAGTGAGGGACCAGAAGGCAGGCAAATGTGTCCAAGCATCTGAAACATAAATGTTTTTCAACTTCTGCAAGTGAACTGTAAGTAAACTCTGATGAATTGAAACTATAAAATGACTTGATTTACAAATGCCTCTGAAAAATAAGGATGATTTTTCACAGATTTCAGGTTCTGATAATTAACCACAGATGCCTCCCAAAACTGTTGTTGTTGTTGTTCCAAGTATTACAGAAGCTTTATGCTCTTGTTGACAGTTGAACGAGTAGCCTAATCCATTTAGACAGTAACATGGTACTTCTTTCTCTCTGGCTGAATTCATTCTGTGGTATTAGGAAGAGCAGGTGAGGAGCTGTGTTCATTTGATCATTCATGAACTGAGATTGGGTTCACTGCAGTGGCTCAAGAAAAGCAGCTGTAACATTCTTCTAACTCAGCTACCACAAAGCTCGCTTGGTTTCCTAAGACCTTTGGGAGGTTCTGCTCAAAAAAACTAATCTTGATCGCAAGCTGTAATTTGTATCTGTCAGAGTGCACAGGTCAGAACAGGATACCAGTCTACAGACAGAAAAGGCAACTCTATTTAAAGAATGAAAAATCACTTGTCAGGCCCAGAAATTGATGAGGATGCTTAAACAGGCAGTCGCATTAAAGCAGATGAGCAGCACAGTCTTTATGGCCAGAATGAGGAAAAATCTGGTGTTTAGTGTCTTTTAAAAAGACTACCCAGTATCTGTATCTTTTTGCTATTTTTTATGAGAGACCAAGCATTAAAAAGGATGGAAAAGAAGCCAAAGGATACAAGATGACTAGTGTTTATTTTCACTCTGTCCATAAGTGTTTTGAGCTCAGATGTGAGGAGGAAGGTAATAAACTGAGGAAGATACTACTGGAGAAGAGGGAAGAAATAAAATAGAGATGAAGTAAGAGGAGCAGCCTTTTATGTGCAGTGTGACTTGTATTTGAGCCAAAACATTTAGGAATCTGTTTTATGACACTTTCACAATAAAGGTGCGGTCTAATTAAGTGATAGCAGAAATTCAGATACCTCCATTTTTTTACTAGACTTGAACAGGAGGGGTTGGTCCCAGGAAGAGGACTGGACGCAATAGATCAGAGTATTCAAGAGACAGTATATATTGTGTGAAACAAATTCAAATGTCTGCTCATAGCTTTCTCCTTAAGAGACTATTGCCATTCTCATACAGAAAAAGACGTCTCTGTGCTAGTGGTAATTGATTTGTATGATACATGGTAATGAAATGCACTACTTGTAGTCTGGAATGTATTATTGGAGAGAAGATGAAGTAAGGAGCAATTTGCCATAACGTGGCCATCTGTGGTGGTAACAGTTCATTCTCTGTGGGTCAGAGGGCTGGGGTGGGGTTTAGAAGCTCTTGCAGGAATGGAGTGGGGTAAGACCTGCTGTGCAATGGGAATCTCTTCAAGATCTTGCCTCCCTAGGTTTCAGGGCCACAGAGAGAATGACTGACATCCCAAGCACATGTATTAGACCAGATAGAGAGCTTTGCACCAGCTTGAGGGGGTAGAACAGCGTTCCGGAGACAGCTGTTCCTTTAGAGATTTCAGAGAACTGTCCGGTCCACTTACTTGGCACACATGAAAAGAGGATCAACTGCAGGATATAATGGAAGCTTAAAAGTTTTGTGCAATAGGTATTCTTTTCTCTGTTTGATAGCTAATAACAAAAATATTGCATCTCTTTCTCTAGGAGATGTTTTTCTATCTTTCAAGTGAGCTGAAGAAGCTGGCAGATACCCACAATGAGAGACTGTTAGACACACCGCATAATCCCATTTCGTTAGGTAATTGTTTTTAATCTTTTAAAAAAAATTTCTAATATACTATGCATTCATAATGCACTTTCATATACAATTCCTATATATTAAGCATTGTTCACTACACTCCCATTAAATTGTTCTTGGGCTGAGATAAAACCATTGAATGTGATAAGGTAACCTACTATAAAACTAGAGTAGTGACTTGGGCACTTGATTTTTTTACAGAACTGCTCCTTTCCAACATACTCAGTTATTGTAATCAAGGCAGGCAGAAGATGTTAGCCTGTAGAGATATTTTATAAATAAGTAGATTTAAAAATAAATTAGGGTATAATTATTTTACCCACCATCTTTTATAGTGCTGTAAAAGAGATTATGGAATTCCTACTCAAGATGTTTTTTCTAACCAAAAATTCTGCTGGACACCAAAGTAATATTGCCTGCCTGTGCAGAATCTCTGCCTTACTTTTATGGTCTAACCAAAGAAGTAATCTGTGGCAGCTTGTGGGAAAATTAAAAATGATGAACTGTAGTATTCTTATTTCTTTTTTCCTTTGTATCTGAACGCAAATATTTGGCTAGATTTTTATTGTTGGAAAACAGCTTGTCCTCTGTGGTGGTTCTTTGGAGAAAAAGCTTTGTAGTAGTTTTAACCTGACCTTTTGTTACTTTAGCCATGTCACTGAAGAATCTAGATGAAAATAATTGTGCTGCTGTTACCCAGCTTGGATCTATGCTTTTCACAAGACAAGTTTCTGGAGCAAGGTGAGGATGCTGTGAATTTGAAAAATCGGGTGGGTTGTAGTAGCATATACTTTCTGAAATTCTATAATATTTGCTTTGTACCAGTTCTCTCATGATTACAGATTACAGTCTGACAATAATGAGTCAGAGAGTGATATACCATTCTTCATCGCTGTTATCTACTAATGATGTCTACCTGCCTGAGTTAGCAATGAGGCTCTCTTTGTTAGCTTTGGTAGGCTAAAGAGATAATCTATGCCTGTTTGATTTAGTGTCACTATTCTGTAGTACCCTTTGGTTTCATTCAGTTTCCAGCTGTTGTCTGATCTTATAGTTAAGTTGTAAGCTACTTAGGGAAGATCTTTGTTTTGTTTATTGCAGCACAAATGTGGTTGTACTGGATGTCAGGAATAAGCTTTTGATACCCTACATAGCTTTTTGTCATATGGAAGAAAATACTGCTTTCTGTAACTTACTGTGTTTAAAAAAAAAAAAAATTACAAATGGTAAAAATCTACAACCTGAGCCACTCTGAGCTGAATTTATTCTTAGAGACACTGGTACATGGAAATGCAAGCCCAATAATTCTTGGATTTTGGTTTAAACCTTTTAGAAGAAGAGAATGATTTAAAATTTGTTTTGGCAGGATTCCTTAATCTTGAGTATTACTGCTGCCATGCTAACTTCTGCCATAGACTTAATGTAATTTTTTTGTAGCAGAGCTGAATGTTTCCACATCAGAAGGTATGCTTCATTAGCTTGGATTATTCCACTTCCTGCACAGATGAGTGACAGTAAATCTATATGTACTGTAGTTAGATGCTCTTTTTAATTTGCCTGTCCTAACCTTGGTTTGTCCTGCAATTTCAGCCATCTTTGGCTGAAATGATCCAAGAGGTTCAATTTTTGAAAACTTAAAACTCTCAAATCCTTTGCCCGATACAGGGGTTTCTGGTTTTTCCTTTTTTTATGTAAGCGAGAAATTCCTTTGCAGTATATTAGCTGTTTGACCTGGCGTTTCAACAAATTTTAAATATTTCGCTTGTGCTGATTGTCAGTGTCAGGAGTAGCAACTCCCTACTTCACTAGCACACAGGCTTTTGCATAACCTGTGGTCAGAGCACTTGGACAGTGGAAGGAACTGCTAATCCTAGTGGTGTTTGTCTGAATGCAGTTTCTTTTATGAACTGCAGGGAATGTGTCTATAGAGGTAGTAAATTATTATCAATTGATTGGTGTTAACTGCTTGTGTAGGCTTTAACTGTAGCCACAAGGCAAGCTGTTCCTTTAACAAGTAAGGATGTGAATTAGAGTCTTGATTTATCAGGGAATGGATATGTACTGAAAGTGCTGAGAAATAGGGTGTAATAGGTAGAGATTCTTAGGATGAGGAAGAGGTAAAAGCAGTGGCAAAAAGTATGCCCTGCAAGGAGGGAATGAATATGGGGTTAACAGCATAGGATGGGGGAAAAGAGAGATGCAGCAGAGAGGAATGGACAGGAGGAAGCTGGGATTCTGAGCCCTCTGAATCACTGGAACCCAGGCATTTTGGACTGCAGTACAGCCAAGCAGATGTCTGCGCTGAGGCTGCTGTCAGTATTGTGACATCTGGTCAGGATCACCAGGTTGCCTAAGGAAAGGTGAACTGACCCAGGTCAGAGACAAAGCAGGTCAGATAGTTAGGGCTTGTTATGGAATACGAAAGTTTGCTGCAGGTGTCTTTTTCCCCCACACTGGGGCGTTCGTAAATATCAGTAGTAAAGACCTTAATAATTTAACTGAAGAGGGGAAAGAACAAACACATATGCACACAGACTTGAGCTATGTCAGGATCTGCTACTACTGTCACTGGGAGTGATGCTTGGGCACTAACTTGGAAAGTGCCCGATCTAAGCCTGCTTACATTAATTTGTTTAGAGTTAGCAGATATTACACTGTATAGCAACTTGTGTAAATGTGTTCTTCGTAGGGTATCACATGAAATATCCAAGGCATCTTAACCAAATCACAATCTTGTTTGTTTGTTTTCAGGGTTGTTCCCTGTGGATCTGTACAAACAGTGAATAACTACACTTTTAAAGGCTTTATGTCACATGCAAATGATTATCCCTGTGCTTACCTCAATGCTGCCTCAGCAATTGGAATTAAAAAGCAAGATGTAGATATATTCCTAAAGAGACTCGACAAGTGTTTGAAGACTTGTAGAAAAGAAGCAACGAAAGAAAAATGTGTAAACGAAATAAGTAATTCTAATACAGGCACAGAACAGCTTGAAGACTAGAAGATACAGATTTAGTAACACAGGAAGATACGCTTTTGTTTGAAGTACGTCAAGTTTGTATTGGGTTAGCACTGTGAATCTGCAGTGCAGAAAATTTATTCCTGATCTGAAAACAACAACAACAAAAAGTTGGGTGAAATTCAGCTTTAAAAAAAGTAGGTGATGCTCTCTCCAAGACAGGGGCCAGACACAAGTTTTTTGTGGCGTACAAATGTGCTTAATACCTGCCAAAGTAAGGCTTAACATTGATAAAGACCTTGAGCTGGCCTTTCAGTCTGTAGGTGACTGTTTGAACCAGTGTTCAGCGAATCACAGAACGCTAATTCACATGTTTTTGATTAACAAGATTTTCTATGGCAGTGATTGAATTCCTTCCTAGGTACAGACCATCCAGCAAGAAACGTTTCACTGCTTTCAAAATACCTCTTGGTTTCTCATTAGCATATTTGCCACTTTTAATTTATTTTTGAAGATTTATATAAGTGTTGCTAAATACAATGTTAAAACCACAAGAGGAGATGATAGAGTTGGAATAGTAGTGTTTTTCAGGTGTTTTCACCTCTCATGGACTGCCTAGAATAAAGTGGCCTTCGGTGGCCAAGAAAAACCTAGAATACCTCATAGCCGGTCAGTACCCAGCTCTTGGAAACATTTGCATAGGTCAGCATCCCAAAGGAATTTTGATAATGAAAGCAGGGAGTTGTGGAGTGGAAAGGTACAGTCATCTTTTTTTTTCTCCTTTTTTTTTTCCCCCTCTTTTTTCCATTTCATCTTTTCTATGATAAGGCAATCGGGTCAGAGACCCACTGAAAAGGAGGAATGCCTTGTGGGATTCATGCATCAGTTTCAAGAGCCAGTGAGACCTGAGGGTATTTGGGCATTTTTGGTCCATTGTTGTTAAAATTTATAGACTTCCATTTCTGCAGTGTCTCTTGCCATTGGTACTGTTGCTTCTATGGCTGTGTGCAGCTGCTGATTTGAATTCGTTAAGCTAACAGTAGATTCAGATTCTGTTCCTGAAACAGAGGTTCCGTATCACTGGAGTGACAGTGCTGTGGGTTGCAAAACTTTTAGTTATTCTTAAATGCAGTTACTACATTGTATGTAGTTTTTGTCATTTACTGTTCAAAGTGAGCTTAATGTTCAAAGACATTGTCTGTCTGCAATGTAGTAATACTTGGGATACCACAATTAATGAGGTTTAACTGTCAGGAACTATTCTAGCTACTTTGTTTTGTGGGATCTGAGACTTGTATCCTTCAGAGCCCTCTGTGAATTGCTTAATCAAAATAGTGGTGCTTTTGAAAGGATTGTCTCTCCAGCGTGTTCAAATTAATTGATACAGGAGGTGATGTTAATATGCAGAAGTTAATAGTGTGCTAATCATCATGAAGGTGCTCTCCCTTAGTGAGGCGCATTGCATCTTAAGCTTAAATTGAACTGCTGCTTCTGCATTGTTCCTGCTGCAGTTACACGTTAGATTGATTAAAGCTGGTGAAGGTATGGCTCCCCGGACTACAGTCGCAGTTGTTGTTTGCTGTACAAACACATCCTAGGAGAAATGTAATATAACTTGGCCAATGAGTCCTCATGGCTGTAAGGAGATGTACGTTTCTTTTCTTCCTCTCTTTTTTTTTTTCACCTTGTTTTAATTGAGAGCATACTATACCTCAGTTTTTCTGGTCAGTAANGTATGGCTCCCCGGACTACAGTTGCAGTTGTTGTTTGCTGTACAAACACATCCTAGGAGAAATGTAATATAACTTGGCCAATGAGTCCTCATGGCTGTAAGGAGATGTACGTTTCTTTTCTTCCTCTCTTTTTTTTTTTCACCTTGTTTTAATTGAGAGCATACTATACCTCAGTTTTTCTGGTCAGTAAAGCCCTTCCACAAGTTTGGTAGCCAAAACTCTGCAGCTGCTGCCTCAGTATTATCAGAGCAGGCAATGAAAAGCACAAGGCCTTAGTGATACCTTTCTTCCTGGTTTTTGATACTGCTGTACTGTGCCTGAATGAGCATAAATTGGTTTAGATGACTAGTCACAGAATGTGAATGTTAGATCTTACTGTTACAAGAGTTTAGGGAGGTGCCTGGTAGCAGCTAAAATAAGCATTTGATGAATAATATCATGAAACTGAATAAAGGAAACAGCAGTTGCCTTCTCTGAGAGGAAGAAACCTCTGCCTTTTACAGTCTCGTAATAAATTATCTGCTGCAAACAATTTACTCACTTCTGCTATAGATTGAACTGCTTTCTTAGGTAGTGCTTTTCCTGTCTTTGAAATCTTTCCCATTTGAAATCAAAGCTGAAAATTTCAACAAAACTCTATAAACAACTATCCAGGGGAAGAATTAAGTGGTTTGTTTTGATTTTGACCTTTTAAAACTTTATTTAAAAAAAAAAAAGATTATGGCTTTATTTGAAAAAAAATATTAATTTGTGTGTCATTAAAGTTATTCACAAATCTTAATGATGCCACCTGAAGTCAGGAAATTTAAAATATTTCAAGAAATGTTCCTCACCATGATCTATAAACTCTTGAACTAAATATTTGTGTTATATTACTTTGGTAAGCTGTTGTACCAGTTTGCAGTTTTGTTTGCTTGCTTTGTCCCCATAAATGTCTTCAGTTTTAATTAATATTAATTTTTAGAGACAAAAGCATTATATAGTGTCACTATAAATATAATTAAATTTTACATAATTCAGATGGCAATATGCTTTCAAGAAAACAGAGACGACTTGGCTATTTATGGCATATTTGAAACTGGAGATTCAGTAGCTCATAAGTATTTTTCAAGGAAAAGTATAAATCGCTTATGCTCTATTCAGTAGTATCTCTAATAAAATAGTGAAATAATACTGGAACGTACACCCATGAGCAGAGTTTTCATTTCCTTTGTATAACAGATGTGGGGAGATTTCATGGCTATGGCAGGTCTCGCCCACTAAAAGCAGTACTGTGAGAGACGGTAATAGCATGGGCATAGGTTTGTCAAATATGCAGACTAAAACAAACACATTAACAGTATTTGCCTTCTATGTAGATCTTTCTAAGATCGTATGGTGAAGTAAGAAGCTTCTTAACTTAATTAACTGTGTAGCCCTTACTCTAATCACTATGTAGGCACATGTCACTAAAGGCTTCCACATAAAAATCAAAAATGTGCAAGAGCCAGCTTGCTCTCTCCAGCATCCCCATTACTAGCAAAACATATAGGAAGGCTGCCTGGGCTTCAGAACATGCTTGGGGTTTGTACAGCAAGGATCCTTAGTAGAAACACTAAGAAGAGATGCCCATTTAATAAGGCTATTTCATGGCTACTATTTTTGTAGCTACCTATCTGTCATCTTCTAGGTCACAGCATGTGGTTACCAGCCGTGAAATAGGAATGGGCAAGCACTTGAAATATTCCAGAAGAGCTGAGGATTCAGAAACGGAAGTTCAAGAGGTTACTGTTCTTGCTACCTAGTCTGCTGCTCTAAGTTACTGCCCTGTAGCAGAGGTAGCAAAGTGATCTGTCTGCTTGGCAGCTACCACAATTCATACAGTCTATTAACATATAGTGAAACTGGGGTGTGTTTGAGCATTGCAAGTATGAGAAGCAGTGGCTGTAGAGCTAGCACGTTTCCCATTCTGCTTGTGCACAACGTATATTCTACAGTACTTGCTTACTGAAGACGGAAGTCAGCTTTGCAGCAGGGGTGCATGGGTAGGCAAGGACCTCCCCGATGGCTGCAGTCTCAATCGCCAAAGTGACTTTCCTCCCTTATGGTGCCTGTGACTGTTTGGTGAGATGCTTTTCTTTCTCTCTGATGTTGCATCTTATGCTATGTGGATCTATATAGGTGAAAGAAATGAAGGAGCAGATGGATGTGCCTTATAAAAATAGCACTGGGATATTACAGTGCAAGCAAACTGGCACTGAATGACCCATCTCACAGGCCCACTCTTCGTTTACTTCTTTTGTAGTATCCAAGATAATGAACAAAATGCAGGACTGTATGAGCAATAATACTGCCTGTTCACACTTTGTTCGTAACGATTGCCTAAGATACAAAGCAAGTAAAATCTACCAGATGCAGCAAATTCTCTTGAGCCTAAGAAAGCAAAATTGTAATGTTGCAAATGTAAATGCTGGCATTGCAGCTTAATACACATATAAACCGAGCAATCTATATTGCACTATCATCGTTTTTTAAGAAAGGCTGGAGCCCAGAGACTAGCAAATGTTCTCATCTGCAGTGTATCAGCAGTTCTCAGTCTTCAGCTGCTGTATAGATAATAATTCTAATTGAAGAATCATTACATGAATCCATATGTGAATGATAGATGGGCTATAGCCTTTTGTTCATGATGCTTTAAAAATTGAGTTGCTGTTTTCACTTTTATAAGAGGTGATTAGATTTTTTCCTCCTTTTTTTTTTTCTAAAAAAATGCAACATTTTAATCAACCTGGTCTGACAGCATTTGGAAGCTGAAGTAAAAACAATTTCTGTAGCTGACAGGCTTTTTAAACAATAGCTATTTAAAGGCTCGAATTGGTTACAAAGTGACTCTCGGCAGAGAGAGCCTTAGTTCAAATGTTTTTAAATCTGGAACTAGTGCTTGAAAAATTGTGCTCTATGTGCTCTGTAATGATTGTTTTTCATTTATTATACTTCTTCCCCTCAAAGATAACAGCATATGCTTCAGTACAGTTTAATAATTCTTTTTAAAAATCACAGGTAAAAAGGCATTTGCTCTGTTGTTCATCAAGCACCTGTCATATCGAAGTACTAGTAATGTATTTATCTTGGTGGATAAGCTTCAGCATTCTGGACCAAGCTCAGTATAACTGGACCAACCTTTCAATACTCCTTTGGAGACCCTAAAGTCAAGTTCATGATCTAATTAAGATCAGTGTGATAATTATATCTGCTGCTGAACAGGAGTCTTTCATCATACCACATTTCAACTAACTTCTTTAGCATGGCATCAAAGCTGATCCAGTTCAGAAGCTGAATTACTTTTTTAACATGGATGGTGAAAATTAATTTGCCTTTAGATCCTGGATTCAGGTCCAGGCTGAGTCAGCTGTAGCAAAATTGTAACTGTTTTTTTTTAACCTAATGTAAATAGAAAGCATACAGTGGTTTCACCTGGGTGCTGCCTTTCCTGGTGTTCTCAAAGAGCTGCAGACATTTGGCTACTGTCGTACACACACTGCTGGTCACGGGGGGGAGAAAGTTGGTCTTGTACAAACAACGTGACAGCAACAGAGGCATGCGCGTTATTAATCTGTCTCTAGGCATCCCCAGCAGGAACACACCACTTCACTGGGAATTCAAGGCGAACACGTAGTGTTTCTACTGATCCAAAAGCTGTTTCTCAGGTGCCTTTCTTGTGATCAAAGGGTACCCGAGGAGCACGTGGCCAAAATACAGGGAACAGGATCAAGGTCTCCAACATTTTGGAAGGTTTCTCAGTTGGTTATATGTGTTTGGCTTTTACTATGTATGAAGCCCATATTGCTATGTAAACTCTTGAGAAAATGTTTGCAGCCATTCTCGTCCCTTACCTAAACCCTTTCTGAACGGGTTTCAGTGCAGTGCCGCCTCCGCAGGCGCTGGGGCAGGGTGTGCTGCATCGGCACCACAGCTGACCCCTTGCTCTCGGATGCAACGGCCAGGTCTGGCTGCAGGAGGAGAATGCAGTGCCCAAGCAGAGGAAAGCATTCCTGCTTTGCTTTCGTACTGGACTGCCAAGCAGGTGCGACAACTACAACTAGTCTGCAGACACAAATGCTGTTGAGCAGTTAGTTAATTCTATAACTAGGCTTTCTGGAGCCTGAGGAACTCCAGATGGCAAGAGTGCATAGTTTGGGCTGTAGCGTGTCAAACAAGGAATGTAGCTATTGAAGGAAGAGGCATCTGTCAAATGTAACTAAAGAGAAGAAACCTGCAACATACTGTATAAACTCTGGATTAAATACAAGTTGTCTAAGTACTCTGGTTGGTTTCTCTCTGTAATGAAGCTATAATGCAGATTCTGGCTCCTGAATTTATACGGCATCTATTTCAATAGTGGCGGAGAAATTGCAAACGGCTTAGTGGGTGGAGAGTCTTGAAATGCAGTTCAAGATACTTCTTTTTAATGGAAGATGAGGAAAGTGTCTAGGAAGTTTAAAGAAAACAGAAATAGCCTGAGATGCTTGCTGTGCAGCTGAGGAGGCAGTGAGTCCAGCAAGATCTGGGTGGGCATAGTGAAGTCTCGACCTGCTGCACAGTGCAAGCACCAAAGAACACTGTCAAAATACAGTATTTCATTGCAGTAGTAGCCTGTGGTTAATAGTATTAGTTTCTAGTACTGTGTTCTCTCCTCACCCCACTGAGTGTTTTTGGGTGGTTTTCTTAGCAGACTTTGCTGTACTAGTCCATCAGAAAAAGGATGGGGAGAAGGGAAGGATGCCTACCAGCGTACTGCCATCCCCCCGATGCGGAACTTCATATGCAAGAAGACGACTGGAGCACACAAAGGCAGCAGGTGCAAGTACACAGGCCGCTAGCTGTTTTTGTTGAAGGGTTTATAATCAGTAAATGGATTTGAATATTAAAATGCTTTTAAATAATGATATAACTGATGCTGTTAAAACTCAAGCTCGTATTCCATGCAGATGGTGCAAACTGTAACGCTCTGGTTTTCTCTTTGGTTTTGTTTCTAAAAAGTTCCAGCTGAATTTTAAATCTGTGTCAGGGCAACACTTCAGGTTTCAGAAAAAGATGCACACCGTGTCGATCTTCTATGTCAGTCCCCACACAGTTCCTCTCTCTTCTCTGAAGGCATGCTTAGGAATTTCAGCCTCGTTGGGTCCAAGGCATTTTGAAGTGAGGTATTTCTCAGTGACTCTGTGTCTTCAGAAAGAGTGTTGTGGCTGCTGGAGGTCTTTGTAGGCTACATATACTCTTCACGGTGCCTTGCGGTGACTTCACGCAGCAACTTCTGGATCCATATTTTACAGATAAAAATGATCTCTTTTCGCACAGAGATGGGCAGGACAAACGCTTCTTTATTGATCGTACACCCTTATTAATACACCCAATATTAAAAGTTGTGGCTGTAAGGCACGTGTGGCTTTGTGAGGCTAAGGGTGTTTCAGCCCCAGCGATGGTATGCGTTGTGCTCCGAATAATGAAAGGCCATTGCACCGCCGAGTGCGGCGGGGGCTGCGGCGGCCTTTCTGCAGGTGTTAGCTAGGCAGAAGCAAACTGTGCAGCTGGCCGTGGGTTATTTGGTCGCCTGGTCCAGAAGGGAGTCATGTTTTTTCTTTCCTAGATGCGACGGCTCTGCAGTGGGCTCAGGAAGAAGAGGCAATAACAATATATTTTTGTCATGGAAGCAAGTAGCTGTGACTCACAAGGCTCCTGGGGCACCATTTAGCAGAGTTAAAAGATGCTGTTTTCATTTAGTCGCTATATAACTGCGTTTCCGAGTCTCTGTTTGCTTTCATTCTTGCATAAGCCCCTCTCCCTGCATTTACAGGCCCTAATTTTCCCCTACCTTGCGCTTTCTGTAGATTTTTACATCTGTGCAAATGGTGGTAAAACTCAGCTCTTTTTATGCAGCAGCATTTAGCATATATGCTGCATTTACTTGGCACAAGCATAGAAGGCCATAGCAGGGGCAAGGCAGTGGGGAATCAAGCCAGTTGTTTACATCTTCCTCCAAAGGACTGGTGGGTCAAACATCCTTCTCCTAGCCCACAATACTCTGCCATTAACAGCTGTTAGTGAGTGTTAGCGCATCATATTTTTTCCCCTCGAGGCTGAGCACATTATCTCTACAACACTCCAGCACCTTGCTGGGAACGTGCCACAATTCTGTTTTCAGAGTGTTTTGTTAACGCTAGTGACCTTGGTGGTGTGACCACAACACCTGCTTTACCTGATAAGATCATTAATTTTTTTCTCTGCAGCCTTTGTGTTGAGCATAAGCAAATCTTCATTTGTACCTGGAAAATGTTGCCCAAACATCAGCTTACTGGAGCACTGACCTGTATCTCCCGGTATTTTTTAAGGCGTTAAATAGGCAATTAGAAGAAATCACTTCAATAAAAGGGGAATGAACACAAGCCTCTCCTTAGCAGCAATGGAGCAAGACGGCGTTGGAATCAATCGCACAGCTTTTCAGCTGTCACTCTGCTGCAGCAGCAGCTGTCTGTCAGAAGAGGTGACAGCGGAGAGCTGATCTATACTCTTCTCTGAGCTACAGAGATAAGCTGCACATGCACAATGAATGTGTTCCCAAAATAAACACATTGGGAAGAGCAGGGTGTTTTTTTAATGATAAATCTTCTCGTCCTGCTAACAGTTCCTCCTCCTTTGTTAGTTTACGAGGTTGCTGTCACCCCCTGCCTTTTTTCTTGCAGCGGCTGCGTGTTCTCCTTCTGCCTTTTACCTTGGGGGTTTGTTTTTCTGCATGCTGCCGCTTTGTATTTCTGCAACTGCACCCACCTTCGGCATCCCGCCTTCTGCTGCATCCCACCTTCGGCCGAGGTGGGGCCTGTCCGCAGAGGAGACGCAGGCCGTGCTGCCTCCCGGGCAGTGCCACGGCTGCGGGGCTGTGGCTGGTGCCCACGAAGCGCCGATGGGAATTGCTTGGGAAAGGCTTGAATGGGTCTGAAACTCGGTGTGGAGTAGAGGGGCTGTAACTCCAGAGCTTCTGAAGGGGTTAGCCCTAATTCAAGCCGTACCCCAGCGCTTTGTGCAGGCAGGACTCGAGGGGTTTTGTATTTGCTTTTGCTCCTTTGTTGATGAGGAACAGTAGGGTGGCTTCAACTTTCCCCTCCCCGCTGTTTGCTTCAGTTTTGTTGTTCCACCACAGCAGTCCTGATATTATTTCCAGGCATTCCTGAATCTCCTCTCTCTTCTTCACCCCTGTGTTGGATGCAGAGAAACAGATTTCCTTGGCAGAAATTCTGTGCTATGGGACTTGCTACGTGGCCCTACGCACAAGTGTATCCTGGCCACATGTCCTGCATGACAGGGCTGTTCAGGCTGCTTTGCTCTCTAGTCACACTGGGGTTGAGGTTGCTCCTGTTTTTCTGCCTTGCTCTACAATAACAGGCATTTGTATTTAGGAGTCTGTGAGTCTTGGGTGACCTCATTTCCTCGGTAAAATATAGCAGCGTAAGCGTTGCGTCGTGGAAGTGTGGGGGACGACGGTGGCTCGGAAGATTGATCGTGTCACTGGTCCAGACTGAGAGCACATACATCATGAGGGACTTGCGTCAAGGCCTTCCAGAAAGACCAGTGGAATCTCGCAGCTGGCATAAAAATGGGAAGAGCTGATCTCAGAGAAACCTTTACACGTACAAAAAAACCCTAAATCTTTTAATTTAAAAATTTAATTTGATTCTTTATTTTATGATCTTGGTTGTACACTTGCATGTATTTTTCAGTTTTGCCTGAGGTCTACCAAGCCTGAAGCGACAAGCATGGACTTCTCCACCATTCTGCAAGATAGAGCCAAGTAAGTATCCTTCCCATTTTATAGATGAGAAAGCAAAGGCAGAAGGATTGCCTCCAAGTGCTGATTGCCTTTCACGTAGCCGTGCTGGTTGATGCTGGTTATGCCCTTTGGATCCGCCTCAGAGAGCCCAAAGCAGCAGGTCAAAGTCTGATGCCCAAGACAAGTAGCTCAGGACAGATGCTGTCCCTGTCCTTGTGTCTCTTTCTTTAAGGGGCAGACTACTTCAACTCTTCCGTTTTAACTGTTTTCTACTTAAACAAGGATAAATACATTTTGGCCTGAGTAAGGTTTGCTCTAGGATTCACGAGACCAAACACCACGTTGTGGCGTATACGGGGGTAAAATCAGCAGCTCCCATTTTGCAGGCTGGTAGCTTTGACTAGCTGACTCCTTTGATAATTTCAAAGGGCCTAAGATAAAAGGAGCTTAGAAAATACAAAGACCTCTGATTTCCTTCCAGAGGTACAGTGGAGGAGCAGGGAAGTGACACTGAGCTATCACCGTCTCTGTAGCTCCAAGTTCACTGAATGTGCACTGCCAGAAAATGCCAGTTTTCAGGCCTGTCAACAGATATTTTTCTTAAATATTTGAAGTACCTCAGCGGTGGTATTTACATGGCCTCTTGCACGCTGCCAATCCTACCTTTCAAATCTGTGGTTTTAGGAAAGTTTNACCGTCTCCGTAGCTCCAAGTTCACTGAATGTGCACTGCCAGAAAATGCCAGTTTTCAGGCCTGTCAACAGATATTTTTCTTAAATACTTGAAGTACCTCAGCGGTGGTATTTACATGGCCTCTTGCACGCTGCCAATCCTACCTTTCAAATCTGTGGTTTTAGGAAAGTTTAATACAGCTCGCTTAAAGTTACGCCAATAATTTATCCACATGCGACGGAAGTCTGGTCTTACTGTAATACTTTTTTTTTTAAGCTGTTACTTGTAGCTTTCCAGAAAACAATGTGTCTAAAATAAGATTTTGACAGCAAAAATTTCAGCACTATCAGTTAGTTGGAAACATTAATTTTCTTTCTGGTTCTATCTCAGAGTAGATCTTTTTCTTTGAATTTTAACGGATAGAGAGCGCAGAACAGCAGCAGCATACGCTGCATCTATACACAGAGATTTGATTCATTTTCCAATGAGGTTATAATTTTTGTCCAAACTTACGGCATTGCTGAGCTCTGGTTTCAATTTTAAAGTCTCAACAATAAAATAAATAGAAGGCATGCAAAAATACCTAAAATTCAAGACAAAAATAAACAAAACCAGTCATTTCTGAGATACATTTTTTAAAAAATCCTAACAGTTTAATCTAATCTATTCTCTTAGTAAAAAATAGATGCTCTAAGTCCTGATCGTCTAAGCTACCCTTAATCCATACCTACACAAAGTTTCCCTTAGGATTTCACGTTTTTGAATGCTTTCAGTGCACAAATACCTTTCCAAGCTTTTTGTGAAATCCTGATATGTTTAATAGTTAATGGAAGTAACACCTACGTTCGGAAATGTCAAGTGTTAAAGAATGAAGTAATATGCACACGCAGTAGGCAGAGACTTAAAATGTGAGCTCTGCGTTTCAGACCAACTTGTGTTTGTAGGAGGGCTGGAACATCAGTAGGTTATTGATCGCTACCACGCGGCTCAGCCAAGCACCGGCAGGTCCCAGCAGAATTGTTCCCTCTTGCGTGTGCCCTTTATTTAGCCGATTGTTAAATGCAAGAAAGATAACCAAGGCATGAGATAAAACAACGCTGCTTGGGAACACCTTTGAACAAATCGAATTAGATGTTAATAGAGCCTGCAGGAGCAGGGCCTGATCTTACCAGCTGTTGACAACGAGCAAATGAACTTCAGGGAAAGCTGAGGCTCTGGCTGGTACTTGGCACCAGCCTGGGCAACGACTGCAGCTCCTGATAGACCTTAATCGAATCTCTGCACATAGACTTTCCTCGCTAGTGTTTAACCTGTCTGAACTCCGTATCAGTCTGATTCCTCTGAGCGGAGATTTCTAGCTAACAGGCTAGCAATAAAAGCCAAAAAAAGGAGAAAAAAGACCCCCCCTAAACCAAAAAATGGACAGTTAAAACAAGATGAGCGCAGGGACTTGTCAAATTAATGCATTTAAATCGTAGGCTTACTAGGGCAGCAGCTGTGTTGCTCCGTGTCCAAGTTACGTGTGCCATTATAGAAACCCCTTCGTTGTTGGTAACCATCCAGTAACCATTCCTATAACAACAACAATTTGTAACTGCAAGCCCCCAGAACGCTTAACCCAAGAAGTTCTAGCTTATTTCTAAACAACTNCGGACAGTTAACACAAGATGAGCGCAGGGACTTGTCAAATAATTAATGCATTTAAATTGTAGGCTTACTAGGGCAGCAGCTGTGTTGCTCCGTGTCCAAGTTACGTGTGCCATTATAGAAACCCCTTCGTTGTTGGTAACCATCCAGTAACCATTCCTATAACAACAACAATTTGTAACTGCAAGCCCCCAGAACGCTTAACCCAAGAAGTTCTAGCTTATTTCTAAACAACTCCTAGGAGCGACAATGCTATGATGGATGACACCTTACTTGAAATTTCCTTCCCCGAAAAGCACAAGTCTGCCAATATGTGTAAGTTTTACTCACACAGGTCAGCAAATATAACAGGCAAATATGCAGAGCAAAATACATTTTGATTTATTAGACCAACTTTGGAGAGAAGGCACCTAGTTCTTTATTACAGATATTTATCTTGTAGTCTTTTCCACTCTGCTGCTTATTAGTGCATATGGAGTTTTTTGCATGTATTTTTAAATACTCATAAGCGTGAGCGACATGGGAAAGGCTTTTCAGTAGTTTTTCTCTTCTTTTAATTGAAATTAGGTCACAAATAATGCTGGCCTAATTATACCTTGTTAAGCTCAAAAATATGTATTTTCCAAGTACTTAGTGCGTTATGGAGAATCAACTTAAAGTACGTCACAAGAAGTGCAACTAAGAATCCCATCTTTATAAATATTTCACGTGCCTGTTATAAAAACAAACATCATAGTAGCAATGGCTTTTCTCTTTTATCTGCAGAAGCGTACTTGGGATTACGCCAGCATTTTCCCCATCTAAAATGGTCACCAATAGGTGGTGCTAACTATTTCCAAATTCAATACAAGGTTCTTCCGATTTGTTCCTCAAGCAAGTTCTCCTGCCTGCCTCATCTTCCTGGCAGATCTTCCTCAAAGCCGGTTCTTGATAAATATGCAATTCCCAACAGATTTGTGTCATCTTTTCATATTCCTTCTTTGCTGCTATGACTTTTAGTTGCTCTTGCATGCTAGTCTTTGGGTTTTCCTCATGCTCCACTTGGTTGCAGCCAACTGTCAAGCAAGAAGTTCTGGGAATGTGGTTCCCACGCCCGAAGCTTTGGCTGCACTCCCAAAGAGCTTACCTTTGTCTTTGTTCAAAGTTCTTTGATCTTGACTGTATTTTTCCATTCTTTCTGGAAATGGGTTTTAACATCGCTCCAAAATAAATAAATCATTTTCTCTCAAACCCATCTTTAATACAACTTCTTTAAAATTCTGCTTTTGAAAGCAAAAAGGAAAATGTAAAGAAAGGAAAAGGTCATATAAATATAAAACAAAGTCAGTCACGTCAGAATAACTCTGGTGACTTCAGTCTTTTATCTTAAGCAAGGATATTCTTTTAGCTCATTGATTCAGGATTCAAACCGATAGGTGTTTTCTTTTTTCAGTGACTGTCTGGTTCAGAGCAATATCCCGTTACTCCAACTAGCAGATACTGTAGTGCTAATTCTCCTGATGCAAGTCATGACGTTAGATTTACATCGATGGGGAGAACCAGACTCGTCGCTGCTCAGCTGTCAGCATTGCAGGTTACGTTGTCCTGAGCCCTGTGCAGTAGCCGAGAAGTGCCAGTGGCTCCTGGACCAGAGAGGGACTGCACGAGCCAAGCCTCCGCACCAGAGATCGACATACCTCCTTTTGCAGCTGTGATACTCACGGTGTGTGTTTGCATTTGTAATGGCTTTGTTAAGCATCTTTTTTCCAGTGCCGCCTATAAAAAGCGATAAACTTAACACTGCTAACTGGGCTCCTTCTGCCTTGTGTCTGTGAGCCTGGGTCTGGAGTGGGGCATAACCTGTAAGAGGGGGAAAGCTGCTGCCTGCAGCCCCCACTGTGGTACAGCACAGCCAGTCCACGTCCCTCAGCTCCCTCTTGATTCCTGCTAGAGGGTGTGTCTAGGCCAGAACACTTTTGATAAGAGACTGCCTTCCTGGAGGCTTATTTCCTAACAGTCAGAAACAAAAAAAGACATGGGGACCTCAAAGTGCGATGCTGCACTCCCTAACCCCTTTGAAGGGCATCCATGGCCCCCGGAGTGTTTATAAAGAAGCTGCCAGAAGTCTTTTTGACCTAAAGATATAGAAAGTCTGAGCCCTATGCCATGTCCGAAGAACCAGAGCACTTCATGCGGAGGTGCGGGCAGCCACGGGAACTCCCCACCGTGCCTCTGCTGGGAAGCCTACAGTGCTCACTTAGAGAACGGTGGCATCCTTGGAGCACTGCTCCCTCCTTCCCGAGTCATGAGGCCACAGGTCACCAATCTATTTGTTCCTCCTGCTCGGTTTAATGAGCGCTGAGGGGATTACTTTTTTCCCCTCCTTGGCACACATAGAAGGATGAAATACATCCCTTGTCTTTCTCCAGAGGAGATTCTAAGCCTCAGGCAAAGACTCTTCCCTCGAGGCTTAGAGAATTGCCTGGGGCAAAACTGAGAATAGATTTGTCATTTCCTTGACAAATGGTGATCAGAAAGCTGTGGAGGGAAGGTGGAAGGTGGTGCTTATCGTGATATTTTAAAAGTAGTGTCTGGAACTGCATTTCATGAGGGCTTTGATCCCATGGTATGTTAAGGTGCTCTAAGAAAACATAGTGGCTCAAGGCTTTCATGGGGACAGAGGCAAAGAAATGTCCAGTTTCTGCATCTCCTTTGAATTAAAGTACCCCTGATCTGGAGCCCTCAGTCTTGGTCAGTTTTGGGCATGGGCACCCACCAGAGCGAGGCAACAACCAAGCCATTTGAGAGGTAGCCGCCTCACTACTGAAAACCGTGTTCCGTAGGTGATGCCCAAATCCCCAAGCTGTGCAACCTGCTTGCCTTCAGACACGGGCACTTTACTCTGAAAGCTCAAGGCACAAGAAGAGATGCCACAGTCATTTAATCTAGGCCTTCTACATCAGATTTTCTTTTTTTTTTTTTTTTTTTTTTTTTTTTTAGCCTCCAGCCTACACTGAGGTAGTTGTTGGTACTGATCCACCCTCCTGCCTGTGGCAGGGAAGAGGCTTGCGCCCTCCCTCACGTGGCCTGCAAGATCTGTCTGACACTTTGCTGACGTTTCAGTCTTCTGCACCTGGACCTTGTACAGAGAGCTATTATCTTACTTGCCCAGCCTGCCTTTTTTTTCTTCAGTCGGAAGGTACAACTCCTAAACTGCAGCTTCTAATGTGTGTGCATTGCTGTAGATAAGATCTTGCCGACCATGTAAGAGACTTTACAATAAAATAAATTATTTTATTGCATCAGTATGGTTTATGAGTATTGAAATGTAGACAAGGATCCTAGCAAGGGAAATAGAAATCTGATGTGAGGAAAAGAGATGCCGTTTGGGTGCTCAAACTGGAAACACTGAGGTGCTTTTTACAGCTCTGGAGAAACCGGATCAGGTTAACCATATGATCCAAAATGTAGTGGAGTGTTCACATTAATTTTAAAGACCTCAGTAAATCAGTGCCTTGAAGGGTGAAACAGATGTCCTGAGCTTGAATATTCATCTTTGATAGATTTTGTACTAATCTAGCTGGGCTACAGAGGTCAGTGAAGCAACCATCTTTTTTTTTCCTTAGTATCAGCACCAGGCACAGTATACGGCATACGTAAATTCTCAGAAGAAACGGAATCATCTGGGAAGAGGAACTTTTCTGATGCTTCACTATACATGCAAGGAAGAGAAAACCACGGAACTGAGCAGAAAGTCAGACCTACCCTAAATAAGCATGGCCCCAAGAAAAAGCCCCGAGGGGGAGGCTTGGAAACACGCTGTCTGGAAGACGCTTGGTAGAAGCACAGAACCTGTCTTTGTTTATTAATCCCTCCAATGCCCAAAGGAACAGGGCTCAGAAATTTTGTAAGAAACAGCATAGCATCAATTTCTCCCAAGCAAAGTAACTTGCCAGGCCTCCACATTTTTGGCCAGAAAGAGTCTTGCATTTGCTGTTTTGCAGCCATTCCATTTTAGGATCAGGTTTTTAAACATTTTATAACTGCATCCTTTTTTCCCCAGTTTATTCCACTTTATCAGGCTTGTGTAGCACTGGTACGTATTGTCACTCCTCTGCCAGGTAGGAACAGATTTGAAGCTTTGCAGATTGATGTCCTGTGGAGCAAGAAGCTTGTGCTGCAGGAATAATATTTTTTTTATTATTTCTTTTGCTTTACCTGCACAAACTGTGTGTGTAGATACAGGCAGAAAACACATTCAAGAAAATACCTTGTCAAGCTACGTGCAACCAACAGCACCACGTGGCTCCTGCCACACAGCCTCCAGTGGTGACCGAGGCGCCGTTTTGCTGTTTGTAAATCACTGGCATGCACCGACCACTACGTGTTTAGTTGCTTATTTAAGCTTGGTAGAGATTGAAGAGAGCAAAGGTTAAAATAGAGATGTGCAAAAGATTACTTAGTACTTTTAAATGTAAAGCCTTTTCTACTAACATATAAGACAATTTCTGTCTAAAATATTTTTACTCCATTGTAGGCTATGGCAGCAAAAAAAGACATTTTCATATCTTTCTGCTGTTTCCCAGTTCAAATGCTTTCTTTGAGTCACTGTTTTAGTTCCTTAGTTTGTCTTAGACCGTCCCGACATTTTCACTTGTTTTTCCAATGTTCCTAATAACTCCAGTAATAAAAGAGCAATAAAAGATAAATTCACACTTCAGCTGGGATTTTATCCTGTATTTTTTGTGCATTCCCAAATCCTCACCCCCAAAATCCACTAATAGGAAATCATGATGTGAGCAGAAGGTACAGCTGATGGTATCTCCCAACCTTTACTCGCATCTTAGCCAAAAGGGAATAATACTTGGAACTAGCTGAATAGGTGCTTATTTTCTGAGTTTCCTGAAAAAAATGTTATATATTCTATTACGTTGCTGTGGAATGACTAAGCAAGTGTATTTTTGCTCCAGTCCGTAAGAGTTATTGCGTAGGCTTAATGCTACTCATAAGACTACGTGAGCCGCACACGCAAGGAGGACCGAGTACACGTAACAGAATTAGAATCTTACAACGTCACCGTTAGACTTAAGAATCAACCACCTACACCTTAAAAATGAGTTATCTTTTCCTACCTATTCATTCAAAGGCAGAGGGCAGGCTGCTCTGCCAGCTGGGTGACAGAGGCAGCGGCACGGGTGCTGTGCTCGGTGCCTCAGGGAGGGGGTGGGTGGGCAACACCAGGCACTGGCAGGAGACCAGGGCTTTGCCTGACCCGCTTCTCCCTATGCCAGCATAGTTGGTTTGACAGTAGTAGTGGGGTACAAACCTTTAGTCCTTTAAAAGGCTGTCACAGTCCGCTCCTTGCTTCCCTTGAGCAAGGCTGAAGCATTTTGGCCAAATTGCCCGCAGCGCCCTTAGCTGGAGCTGATCCGGTGCCTGCTTGTCCCCAGGGGCGCAGGTGGGCATCGCACCTGAACGCAGCAAGGCTCCGCAGTCCTGAGCAAAGCCACGGCTGACGCGCGCACGCGAAGGAAGATGTGGTCAGCTGCTTTTCTGGTCAGCAAGCCTCCGTCTTGCACTTAACAGACTTCAGCTCATCAAGCCAGAGGTCCCAAGGAGTTAAATGCAGATATAATTCTTTCTCTCATAGCAGGCTGGGGATCTGCGGGCAGGGTTCAGCCACGATGCTAAAATCCCATTCAAGCAGAAATGTCACGTTATTTACTTACTAAAACAATGCTTTTATTACAAAGACATGTTAGGAGTGAAAATATGACAGCGTCTATTTTAGGTTGTCATTGATCTTTAATTTGCTGTGACCTGAAGGTTTTCTATGTAGTCAGTGCTTTTTGGCCAAAATATGTGACTGCAGGGAAATGAGTAAATGAGTGCCAGAGATGTTCTTTTTTTCCTATGAAAAGACTGAAATTGCTTTGTGTAAATGTGTGGAAAATGCTGATATTTTGTTTCTATAAATACTCTGCCTCCTGCGTGCTGTATTTCATTTGTGCTGTTTCCTAGGAGTATTTGGCTTCTTATCACTTTTATGCAGGGTGCTGAATACAAATGAGCTAAGGTTTACCCAGCAACCAAGCTGTGGAGCATTTGTGACTGTTGTGCATTTCCTGAGCAAGAGTAACTACTGAATGAAGCAGATTACTCTGTAGCCTTGCAAAACACTGAGGATTATAAAACACGCATTTAGTGGATAAATACACAGAGGAAAATGCACAGACACTCTCTGTTTCTATATATACAGACGTGCATGTATATGAATATATCTGGGTGATGTAAAAAAACCCCTCTAAATAATCCATCATTTTTAATGAGAATTTAAATATAAGGAAGGCCAAAAAAATTGAAGTCGCATTTCTTACTCTCAGTGACACCACCTACAACCAGGCTCCCTGTTTATGGATTCTATAAATGAGGCTCCATTACCACAGTCTCATGTGATCACAGGATGATTCAGGTTGGAAGAAACCTCAGGAGGTCACTAGTCCGAAATCTGCTCAGAGCAGGGCCAGCTCAGAGGCCTGACCAGGGCTTGATAACAGTTGCTCCTTGAAACCCCCAACTATGGAGACTGCACAGCCTCCCAGAGCAGCTGTCCCAGTGTCTGATTGTCCTCCTGGGGAAAACTTTTTTCCACATATCCAGTCTGAACCTCTCTTCTTTCACCATCTGTTGTCTCTCATTCTCCTACCATGCATCTCTGTGAGTGAAGATCCTGGCTCTGCCTCCTTGATGACCTCCCCGCAGATGCTGGGGTGCTGCAGTTAGGTGCCTCCAAAGCCATCTCTTCTCCAGGCTGGACAAGCCCAGTTTCCTCAGCCTGTCCTCACAGGGAAGTGCTCCAGACCCTGTCCAGCCTGGGGGCCCTCTCAGCCCAGCTGATCATTCTCTTTATGTTTTTTGAGGGAGGCAAAACTGGACCCAGGACTGCAGGCGTGGTCTCGCTGCTCCTGAGGAAAGGCGTTTAGTTACTCCCTTGGATCTCCTGGCCGTGCTCCTCTTAGTAGAGCCCTGGTTACTCTTGGCTGCTGTTGCTGCTAGGGCACACAGCTGGCTCAAGCCCAGCTTGGCCCCAGTTGTGTCATCACAGGGGGCTCTTCCTTCCCAAGTGCAGGATGTGGCATTTGTCCTTTTGGAATTTCAGGAGATGCCTGCTGGCCCATTCCTCCAGCCTGCGCAGGTCCCTCTGGGCAGCAGACCTGCCCTCCAGTACACTGACTGGTCCCCCCAGTTTGGTGTCATCCGTGAACTCGATGAGAGTGCACCCATGGTGTCATTGATAAAGATGTTAAACTGGACAGGTCTACGGACCAAAGTTACACTAACTGGCTTGTGTTCCCCAGGTTGTGCTTTTGGCCTTTTCCAAAGACAGATTTGCCTTCCTCCAGCTTCTGGGGACCTCCCCTGCTCCCCAAGACCTTTCAAAGGTGATGCTGGCCTTACAAGGGCAGCAGCCAGTGCTGTGAGCAGCCGTGGATGCAGCCTGTCAGGGCCCACGGACCCCTGTGGGCAGCGTCCTCTCGAGATCCCTGGCTTGATCCTCACCCGCTGCTGGTCAGCAGATGGAGGTAACTCGTGGCACGTTCCGGTGGTGGAGTGGATGGAGAGGGCAGGTTCCCTTTGCAGGCAAGGGAATGGGCTAGGAGGGCCAGGAGAAAAAATACAAATTTTGTCAAGAACGTTTTGGGTGAAAAGCCTGGACAGCTTTTAAAAATCTTTTTGAACAATGGCAGGAAGCTTTCGTGAGTTTGGTAATTAGCCATGGGCAGAGCAGGGGTGGGAAAAGTGCACTTGGGGTTACACACCTGAAGTCATCACCCAAATCAGTTTTAGCTTTTGCTCACTCAAAGCCCAAGCAGGGACTTTGCGTTGTCTTCGAAGGGGAGCAGCAGCGTAAGTGCTGAGCAACTCAGCCCTTCCCATCTGTGTGCCACTTCTTTAATTGCTAAAGTACGTACATGGATGTGCCTAATCTTGTTACACGGCAGTGTTTGTCCTGTCTCAAATAAATTTAAATGAGTCTTGCGCGGCTGTTTGACATAGGTAATACAGACGGACTTGGCAATTTTATCCTTTGCTTAAATTAAACTTTAGTCTGTGATATAGTTTGCCAAATTAGGCAAAATGATATTACAATTATGGTAAGCTAGTGGTCTCCATGCCGTGATTTCCACCTACTTCACGCTCGCAGTTTTAAACCTGCCTTCTTTGCTATCTATCGTACATTGGGATAAGCTTTTCCGCGCACTGGATTAGGTTGTATGTTGTAGTAAAATATAAATATATTTTATAAATATAAACCATATTTTAACGTAATGTAACATTACACCCTGTAGCACAGTGGTTACCACACACGATTTTCATGGGACTGGGATACAAGAAAATGAAGGGAGGGACTCCCACATGGAAATGAGTATGAACAGCATCGGAGGAGCTTCCTTCCATCCTGACGCTCTCCACATGGGCAAGACGAGTGGGAGGGCACCCAGCAATGAGCACCCACCTTCAGGTAGCTGCTGTACAAAGAAAGAGCTGCCAAAGGGGCAGAAACATCTACAAGTATTCCACTGTATAAATACTGTGGTGGAGACAGAGCAGGACAGACTCACAGGGGAGAGAAAGGAGCAGGCAGGGCTTGTCAAGGCCCCTTCCACTTCAGTCAGCACAGCCTTCGTGCTTCTGGCAGCATTTAGCATGCCCAGACTGCACAATGGACTGAAACCACATAGAAATTAGGAGGAAGATGAGAAAAATCTAGCAAAGATGGCACCAAACACTGTGCTGCCAATACACCCAAGCTGCACTGCGTCTCTTCGGGTAATCTTGGACCGTTCTGCCTGCCCTCCTTTGCTGAGAAAATGGGGTTTGACTTTCCTGAAATTCAGAAAGTATCATAGCACTTTCTAGCATAAACAAAGCTGTGTTAGGTTAAGTCTGAGTGCTTCGAGTAAACCTGGTGTTTACGACCTACAAGCTAAGCAACATCTGCTGTGTGACGGACGTAATCTTTCTGCACATCTCAAACGTGCAGAAGCCAGTGTGGGGTCATTTTCAGGGAAACTGGGACTGCAGAGAACTGGTCCTCTCCTAAAACCTAGTGACTGTTTTTGCCGTAAGGGTGCTGCACCTAGCAATCCTGGTTTGAACGGCGAGGTTTGAAGTAGTTCAGTGCACGTGAAATCAATAAGCGGAATTGGGGTGGAAAGGTCAGGGAACTGCAGTTGATCAAATGGCATTAAAATGTATTAGCTGATTGTACAATTTGTCACTAAACAGGTATATACAAGGCAAAACCTAGCCTTCTTCATCTTAATAGTCCCCTGACATGATTCACACAAAGCCTGCTTTCCTTCTCCCACAGCCTCCCTGTCTGTTTTTGTGGTTAACTGAAATTATGGGTTATCTAAGGATTTATTTTCAAGTGCCTATGCCTTTGAAGGACTGCAGGTTATCTGAACTTTGGCCATACATGGGAAAAAATACAGTAGTTCTGTTTCATTGATTTCAAAGGACATAATCCACCCACGAGTGGACCAATTTTTCTGCAGCCAATGCTGTAGATATTCTGGCCTTAAGAATATAAAGGATGAATTTTACTTTCATTTACAAGTCTAATTTAGAAATATTTTTTTCTGAGTTTAAGGTGGAGAGAGAAAAATCCAAACTCCTTTTTGATTTTTGGAGGAGTTAGGTGGTCAAACAGCATACCAAATTTCACACAGCAGAACAGTGAAATGCAGTCATCCTGCAAATATGAAAATCTCTTTTTCTCATAGAATTGTCATCCTCTCTATGGGGTTTTTCTTTTGCCTGCTGTTCTAAGGAAATGAGACTTCTGTTACTGCATTATCTGTTTGCATTTGGGTCTATTTGCCGGAACCTTTTGATAACTTTGAGCTCATTCAGTTTGAACCAGTTTGGAGAGAAGGATGGAGGACGCAGAGATCCTGAGTTCCCACTGACAGCCAGCAGGAAGAAGAGATGGGGGGCAAGCAAGGAGTGCTCGACTGCTCCCCATTCTGCTCACCCTCCACAGCATCCCGCACTCAGTGGCAGCTGGGTTCAGCACACCCAGAGCACTGCGGCAGCTGGAGGTACTTCCAATTTCTTGCCCACCTGGCAGGCACAGTGGTGGGGAACGGGGCTGCTAGGAAGGACGGCGACCATTGCACGAGGTCGCTGAAACTGGGGTAGCAGGGAAGCACAGATGCCAGGCAAGTGAGGATGCTGCAGGGAGGGGAGGCACGGGGTGGAGTGTAGATGTACAGCCTTAGGTCAGAATGCATTCATTTTGCTCTTCAAAGAACAACTTGCAGCTCCTTTAGTGTCTCGGGCATTCACAATTGAAGAAAGAAAAAGGCATGTGGATTGTTATGTCTGTTAAATTTTTATTCCACACATGGTGCTAATATACTATGAATACTTTTTCTCAAGGAGACTTGTGGCAGGGTAGGACCGCAGGTGAAGCTGCGTGTGGAAACCTCTGGGGCACCCCAACTTACTCTGCCTGTTCCTCTTTCCACAGTGAGTCCTTTCCAGATCTGGGGGTTCGGAGCCACTGTGAATCCCTGTTTAGGGGCCTTTTGATGAAAAGCAAGGACAGTACGTGTGACCAAGTCCTCTTTTTCTGGTGTAATGTGAACAACCACCTCCGCCACACGCAGCACATAGCACACCTCTGGTGTAGGAGGTCGGGGCCGGTGAGCAGGGTGTCGCTGCAGAGGACTTGCCAGCTCTCACAAAGTAGGATACGGCAAGCTGTTCTTTTGTTTTATTTCTGAGAATAATTTTTTAAAATAGTTTTCATAAAAGCCTATCTTGTAGTGCTGCATTTAAGCAAAGAAAACTGCTTTTGCGCTTCTTTGAAGGAAAACCGCAGTAACATACCGGGTGTGCGATCTGGAATAGAAATCTTCAGAAGTCAAACACAAAGGACATTTAATCCTGACCAAGCAGATTAAACATTTGGTAAGAAAGCTGGAGAACGTTCAAGATAATAATAATGTACTCTGCATGTTGCAGTACATCTCCTCTAGCTGTTGGAGTCCAAAAAGGTCACATCAACCATGAGTGAAGAAAGGAAAAAAAAAAACCCACTCAGCAAGATGAATATTGCTCAGAGCGTTAATTTTCCCATACCTTCTTCCACAGCAGGGTCACAAGCAATTAAGAGTCCTCATAGTGGGAACACTCTTACTGACATACTTTCCTCTCACCCACCATTTTTTTCAAATTTCTTACTTTGGGCAGGTGGTTGGTCGTGATCCAACAAAACTCATATTTATTTGCAAATTAAGCTAGAAATTAAATTTTCTCAGACAAAAGGCTGAAATGTTCTTCCCTTCTGTACTTCTCGCTTTGTATGATGTGAGCCGATCAGCAGCTTTCTATCCACTGCTGTCCACTTCTGACAAGCTGCTGGAAAAACACATTAATATATTACATTACATTGCATTTACAGTAATATTACACCCAATAAAGCAGGGGGGTTTATGAAAAAAGGTTTCAGAGGAAAAAAAGAGACCATGTGAGAAATACCTTCCTGATCTTGAAAAAACAGAGCTGACAACTTTCACACCAGAGTGTTTATTTTAATATTTATGTGCTCCTAAACGTTCATCTGATTCCATTTCTCTTTGTAATTCAAGATAAATATCCGAGATTTTGGAAAAGAGAGTCGTCGTGTTAGCAGGAATGACGAGGTTAACATAACACATCAAAGGGACAAGATGTCTGAGCCGCACTCACCTGGGTATCAGAATATTTTCCATTTAATGTCCATTTGGAGGACCATGTGCACCATTGTGCATGCCTGCACGGCGTACACGCGGTGTCCCAGGGGACCCGCATGTTTCCCTGCACACTCGTGTTTGGTGACTGTTTAAAGACATGACATATTCTTTGCACCTCACACATCCGCTCGGATTTTTATATCATGCCCATTGACATGCTGTCTGAGTGCTTCTCTGATTGTGTTACCCATTCGAAATGCCATTTTATCTATGGGTATCTGATAGCGCAATCATTCATATGCAGTTGACTGCATTTATTTGTGTCATGACTTAAATGGATGCACCTGCAAGTTTACTTAAAAAAATCACCTTGAGCCTATGAACTGGAATTTGAAGGAAAGCAACAGAATGCAAGTTTGAGTGTTATTTCTCATTCTTTGAAGCTCTATTTAAATGCCTTTTTTCTTCTCAAAGAAGAGAGAGGATTTCATTCTTACGCAGGGCTACCGTAGGGGTACAATAGACATCGCTTTTTAAAACAAGTAATTTTTGAATGTTCTTTTAAGGAAATTTGTATGTGTGTGTGTCTGTGTCTGTATCTGTATATATGCATATTTATATTTGTAACCCCCCACACACCTGTTTTCTGTCATATGAATGTTACAAAACAATAATTCATTTTTAGTTTCAGCAAGACGGGGCTGTCTGCTGCGTCCCGCTGCTGCTCCAGGCTCTCTCCTCAGCCTCCGACAGAGCCCTCGCCCTCTGCGCCGGCTCCCTCCTGCGCAATACCCCGTCCCTGCTGCACCTGCCTCCCCTTCCACCTCATCCTCCTCTGGCTCAGGAGGAAGGCTCCTTGGCATCTCCGAGACCGCCGGAGAGCGCGGTCTGTGCCTAGCAGCCCCTCGCTGCGTGGAGCAGGACTGCTGCAGGCAAAGCGGCAGGAAACATCTCAGGAGGGGAGAGTGGGAGAAAATCCCCCTTCGTCTTCCCTGCGGAGGGGGAGATGATCACCAAATAAATTGCAGTTAAATCAGAAAACACCTTGTCTGCAAAATTAATTGTGGGCAGTGATAGCAGGTAAGTAAGTTTCTCATCAGAAGTGTCATGGGATTTTTAGAGGTCTGCATGAAAGAGCTCAGCATGAGTAAAAGTTGTAGAATTGAGCTGAGGAACTGGGACCATAAAGTCTTTGGGTGAAACAGTTGTGTATTATTTAAAGAAGGTGCTTTACATAACAATATGGCATTTGCAGGCATTTAAAACCTTGTAGCAATACCGACCCCCCAGAGACTGCGTTTCCTGACAGCGTGTTGAGTGCCACTTGGAAAGGGTGAGTGCACCAGAGGCTTCCCGAAGCGGCATCCCTGCGTGGCCATAGCAGCCATGCTTCGTGGAGAAATGTCTTGTCTTGTTCACGGGAATATCACAGCTTTGCTGCTGTTTTGGAAATTATCGTTGTGCCTTTTTAGTTTTATAGAACAACAGAATATCTCAAGTTGGAAGGGACTGATAAGGATCATCGAGGCCAACTCGCTGCTCCTCGCAGACCTACCTAAAACTAAACCATATTACTGAGAGTGTTGTCCAGATGCTCCTTGAACTCTGACAGGCTTGGGGCTGTGACCACTTCCCTGGGGAGCCTGTTCCAGTGACTGACCACCCTCTCTGTGAACAACCTTTTCCTAATGTCCGATCTGAACTTCCCTTAATGCAGCTTCATTCTATTCCCTTGTGTCCTGTCGCTGGTCACCAGAGAGAGGAGATCAGCACCTCCCCCTCCATTGCCCCCCTTGAGGAAGGTGTAGACTGTGATGAGGTCGCCCCTCAGCCTTCTCTTCTCCAAGCTGAACAGGCCAAGTAACCTCAGCTGCTCCTCGTAAGTCTTGCCCTCGAGGCCTTCCACCATCTTTGTCGCCTTCCCATGGACACACTCTCATAGTTTGATGTCTTTCTCATATTGAGGCACCCAAAACTGCGCACAGTACTTGAGGTGGGGCCGCACCAGTGCAGTGTACAGCGGGACAATCACCTACCTTGATCAGCTAGCTATGCTGTGCTTGATGCACCCCAGGACACGGCTGGCCCTTTTGGCTGCCAGGGCACACTGTTGACTCATTCTCCACTTGCCATCAACCCAAACCTCCAGGTCTCTTTCCACAGGGCTGTGCTCCAGCCTCTCGTCCCCCAGTTTGTACGTATAACCAGGATTACCCCATTCCAGGTGGAGAATCCTGTACTTGCTCTTGTTAAATTTCACACGTTTGGTGACTGCCCATCTCTCTAGTCTATCCAGATCTGTCTGTAAGGCCTCTCTACCCTCAAGGGAGTCCACAGCTCCACGTAGTTCAGTATCGTCGTCAAACTGACTTCCTGTACTTTTGATTCCTGCACCCAGATCATTTATAAAAACATTAAAGAGCACTGGCCCTAAAACTGAGCCCTGGGGAACCCCACTGGTGACTGGCTGCCAGACTGATACAACCCCATTTAGTATAACTCCTTGAGCCCGACCTGTCAGTCAATTGCTCACCCAACGTATTACGGACTTGTCTAGCTGTGTGCTGGACATTTTGTCCAGAAAGGTATTGTGAGAGACAGTGTCAAAAGCTTTTCATTTCTGGTGGTGTTGTATTCATTTTCCCCGAGTTTACAGTGACCTCAGGATAAAGCACCTGTGGCCCAGCCAGAGGAGAACGACAGGAAAATCCAGCATGGCCTAAGGTTTGCAGTAATTGCTGTCTGCTTGCCAACGAAATAAACGTCCTCAGATTATTGTGGCTGTTGAATTAAGATGCAGATGTGGTGCATAATAGCTCCTGCGAAGAGGTGTATTACATGAATCATTAAAATCACTGAACAGATAAAACCAAGCAAAGCAAACTGGGAATAACACTGACCTCAAATAATTTCTCTGCCTTGTTTCTACCTAATCAGATGAAAAGGAAATTAACCCGCTAACTGAGGTGGTGGTCATGCTGTCTGAATTTTGCATCCGAGGGGGATTATGCATGGGTGGAGACGGTGAGACTTGGGTCTGCTCAGCATGAAGAAGAGGATACTCACTGCTGTCTTCAACTACCTAACGGGAGGCTACGCTAGACCTGTGCAGTAAACGGTGAGAGGCAGCAGACACAAGTTGCAGCAGTGCAAGTCATCACCAAAATTTCACAACTGGCCCGTGCCAACCAAGGAGAGAGGCTGGGATGTAGAGTGTAGAATTACAAAAGCAGTTCTTTCCTTCGTGTGCTTGTGGTATCCCAGCCAAACCGCAGCACTCCGAATGCGGCTTCACGCATGGTTCTTACACCTTTCATACACTTTTTGATACAATACTGTCCTGGTTTGACCATACAGTATTCCATCCCATATACATCATGCTCAGTATAAGGCTGAGGGATCACAAAGGTCATTCCCTCTCCTTTTATTCCTGAATCCAGTTCCTGCCTGCTGCTGAGTACAGTCCGGGACTTTCCTGGGACATGCCCTGCAGTGTCCAGGTATTTGTAATAGGGGATGGGGGACCTTGATATCGGTTTTGTATATATTTCATTATTATTCTTCCTGTTATTATAATACCTTAGTATTGTAGTTAGATTAAAGCTGTTTCAACTTTTCCAACCCCTAAGTCTCTTCCCCTTTTCTTGTTTTCCTCCCTTTTGAGGAGGGAGGGGGTTAACAAAGAGCATCTGTTGTCTGCTTAATAGCCAGCCCAGCTTCGAACTGTGACATGTACTTTTTCATACATGACTTTCTTATACCTTTTATGCACGACTTTCATGCACTTTTTCA
>VZSC01004436.1:886450-928205 GCA_013398225.1 Steatornis caripensis
CCAACCAGTCCTTCTCTGTTTGTTAGTATCAGGTCCAGGATCGCTCCTCTCCTCGTTGGCTTCTCCACCACCTGCGTTAAAAAGTTATCACCAATGCTCTGCAGGAACCTCCTGGACTGTACATGCCTAGCTGTGTTGTTTTTCCAGCAAATATCAGGTCTTAACATAATTAATATAATAATGTTAATTAAAGTCTCTTAAAACACTTCTCTTTTTTTTTGCCTAGATTCATTGAAGGAAACAAAATTGAAACCATTTCAAGAAATGCATTTCGTGGCCTTCGAGACCTGACTCACCTGTAAGTTATTTAAAACTTGGTAGAGTAATTTGTACTGGAACAAAACTTTTTGGGTGGGCCACTGGTTTTCCTGCTACACAGAGAACCTCCCTTCCCCTCAGTGCATCAGCTTCCTCCTGCTGTCAACAATGTGCCTTCCACAAATTAAAACCTAGCCTTAAAAAAATTCCTGCTCAGGCAGCACTGCGGCACATTCGGTTGCCCACACGCGCTCGCAGCTCTTGCTGGGGTGCTGCTGTTACCCGTGGATGCTGCGCCGGTGCCATCGTTGCACTACCTGTGATTAACGTTCCTGTTTCTTTTCAGCGTGCTCAGTGATTGCTCTGTGTGTTACATTTGCACTCGGGCAATAAAAAAGCTTTACATATTTTACTTTTACATGAGCTTCAAGCAATCCTCATTCTTGAATGAGAATAATTAATACGTGCCTGTTCCTCATAACTATTAACAATGCTAGGGGCTGGACAGTACCAGGTAATTAACAACCTGTAAGCGAGCCCTGACTTAGTCAGCCAGACAAGAGACAGCAACGATAGATACTAAGCTCTAACTTTCTTTTCTAGTTCTTTGGCCAATAACCATCTCAAAGCTCTGCCGAGGGACGTCTTCAGTGATTTAGATTCTTTAATTGAACTGTAAGTAATGAGGATCTTTCGATTGACTGCCTGGTCCTGTCACTCCGTTACTATTGACTTTGACTTTTACGTTCTGGTTTTGTGTGGTGTTGTACCTGATACCTGCACAGAAAAGAAGTGTGCATTTTGTTTTTCTAGGTTTTGTCATTTTAAAATTGTTTACTTAGTAGACTCGTCTAAAAACCTGCTATTTCTCAAATCACTGTTGCTTCTCGTGATGCTGTACATAGCTTGCGTTATTGTACTTCTTTCTGATCTTTCATATAAATTGTTTTTTAGGGAAAGGGAGACAATGAGTTTTAAAGCTACAATTTCTGTGAACATTTTTTCCTGTTATTATTGCATGGAGATTATTTTAGTAAAAGGCATTCATGGAAAAAAGCTTTTTTCTTGGTTTTGTGCGGCTGTAGCATGTTGCTGACTTACTGTTAGTGTTTTCTTGTATAACTGAGCTGCTAGTCAGCTTCCCCTGGTTTTGGCCTGCCTGGCTCTCCCAAACAGCAAAGTATAATTGTAAGCCACAAAAATTGCCAAGGAATCGAAGAACAGGTACAGTGGTGAAGTTACACGTACATCAGTAGGAGGAGGTTAAATTGACTCCATGTCAGCAGGGACTCTAAAAATACGAGCCTTCCATCTGTATTGTCATGTGACACAGAAGTGGTACCAGTAAGGCCACTCGTGTCAACCAGCCGTACTGGAGTGGTTTAGTGAAGGAACGGGATTTACCCGTCTCAGCAGTAGGTGGTGGGAAGGAGGCTTCCAGCAGACAACCAGACTGTCGGGATTTATTACGTTACAGTCCTAATCCTATGAGAACTTATAAACGTGAGTGACTTCACACGTGAATCACGGTGCTCTATTAATAAGATTATACATTTTATACTTAAAGTCATGATTTTCTATATTGAAACCGTTTTTCAGAGGCAGCACTCAGTGACAGAGAGTCTGTAGTAAGAGAGGCCAAATAAAACTTCAGAAACTTTTCCTGTTCTCAGTTCAAAACCAATTCAAGGCTACGCAGATATTTTTAACTTCAGCATGTCAAGGTGATAACAGTTCTGTAGTATTCATATTGCTATCAACCTTTTCAAATATGTTTATTTCTGTGTGTTTTTTAGAGATTTAAGGGGAAATAAATTTGAGTGTGACTGCAAAGCCAAGTGGCTGTTTTTGTGGTTAAAGATGACAAATTCCACTGTTTCTGATGTCCTGTGTATTGGTCCAGCAGAATATCAGGATAAGAAGTTAAATGATGTGACAAGTTTTGATTATGAATGCACCACTACAGGTATTAAGAATGTATATTTCTAAGCACACTACCAATGGTTAAATACTGGAAGTTTAGACTATACCCTTTCGCTTCTGTGAGCATGACCTGGGGGGAGGAAAGGGTTATGCAGAAAGCACATCCGAGTACTAGAGCAAGCATAAAGTAGGAGAATTGCATTTCGAAGCCAAAGTAAGTAGTGAGTTTTTATTTGGATTAAGTGATAATGGGAGAAGAGCTCTAACTATTCATATTCCAAAAGACTTGATTATGACTCACTTTGTGACTTAATTTTCATCACAGAATGCTTTCTATTATCTGGAATACGGCCATATAGTTATGGCAGATGAGCTTCTCAAAATGTCTGTATTTCACAGAAAGCAATGAAAAGAAGTTCAAATAATGTGGCTATATCTGTTATCTTTGTTCAATAGGCCACAATTTAATAGCATCAAATGTGTCAGCAATACTGCCAGCAGTTCTTCATGGAACTCCATTAAGTTGGAGATAAATGTCCAATAATATTCTGACTACTGTCTTGTTTAAGATCTTGATTTTTATTTTAGTTAATGTAAAGCATGCTGAAGGGAAGTGAAGAGAAACTTGCATGTGGTTATGCTTATATTTTATGACCAAACAGCTACAGTTACCTATCTTTAAATGTAGTCACATCATATAACTGAGAATATCGGCTGTGAGTATTGTATTTCATCTTGCATGTATATTATGTCAGCACTCTGCCTTTTCTCTACACAGTAATATCAGAGGGATTCGAGCTCTCATCTGTCATCAAGGCAGTCATCGTCATTAAGAGACAATAGAAAAGTTGATTACTAGTAATGTAAAATAAAGTTTCAGGACAAGGTATGAAAGGTAATCCAAGGGCAGTATGTAAAGGAAAAGAGAATGAACTCAGAATTCAAAAATCTGTTAGAATAGCAGCAGAGGTAAAGCACAATTATCTGCTACATAAAAGGATGTCAAAAACAGGAGAGCAATGTAGCTTAGAAGGGCACCAAAGTTACGTTCCTGTGTGTGCCAAAACACTGAGATACAAAAGTACAAAGTGAAAGCAGGCTTTATTTCATCTCGATCCGGTCTAAGCAATTGAGCAGCACTAACAGTGTGCGAGAATGAGCCTTATCTGCCTGGTCCTCGGACCTATACTGATCTACCCTGCCTCTGTCATTTCTTTGTATCTAGAAAGCTGACCATAAACTTGCTACAGGCAAAGTTAACCCTTAATGTTAGTCCCTTTGCTGTAAGCGAAATGACGCCAAACATAAATCTGATTTCACATGCTGTAGAGTTTGCTGGGAAGCTAACGCGTTATGTGGTGCAAGCATTGCCCAGCTGAATATGTGTTCAAATGCCATCAAAGAAGTGCTCTTGCAGCACAGCTCATAGCTTTAATGTGCTCTTCAGATCTTAAAGGATGTTTTGCTACTAGGGAAGGCTGTGCGCCTAACTTCCCTGGCTGGGGGTAGGCGGCAGCAGCCTTCCCAGAGCTCCAGTGTGTAGTGAAGGGTGCTGAAGACATGGAGCTCTGGTGTCCTTACACAGTGTCCGAGAGGGGCAGACTGTATGCAGAAATGACCCTTAAGAGACAAAGCAGAGCTAAGTAGAGTGGAAATGCAAATCTTCAGGAACGTGTCACTCTTGAGACCGCATCACGTCCCCTGTGCTGAACTGCCTTGCTCGAGCTGTGAGCCTCCATGGCCTTGGTGGTCTGTGGCGTCAGGCCACAGCTGCTTTTTCCTTCTCTGCCATTGCCTCTCCCAGGTCCCAAGGGAGCGTAAACATGCCTGTATTCATTCCTTGAGGATTGATTAGTCACAGGTTTAGGCTTGTACTATATTCTGAAGTAACGCAACATACCCTGTAGGTGTGTTCTCCTTTCCCACTCAGTGATGGGCAGTGCTCTGCAAACCTTTCATTCATGTTAGTCTTTAGTATCGTATTGCCCTCCTTTGCCAGGTGTGATCAGACTTCCCGTCTTTTCTGGTCTGTGGTACCCTGTGTCAAGCACAGCTGGATGTAGGATGTGATAACAAAGCAGTTTGCTTGGTAAAACATGCATCTCGGCGGCTCCATCAGTTGATTGCATCCCCTGAACTGCTACAATGGTAACAAGGGGAGAGATGGAAAGAGGTGCTGCCAAATTAAAAAAAAAAAAAAAAGCCAAAGAACAAAATGGTCCTGTTGCTTCTTAGCAGAGAAAGCGATTCACAGTGTTGGTGATCGGCACTTTTAACTCTTTTTGTGATAGTATCTTTTCCGTTTCTCACGGCTTGCATCATGTTTCACTTTGTTTCTTGTCTTTCTCCCGCAACAGTGTGCGAGGATGCCATGCTGTGGCTGTAAGCATAGCAGAGGAATGTGTAACTTTCTTTCCGGAGACTGGAAAATGGGCCTCATGCTCCTACAGTCACTGGAAACAGGCTGTGTGCATGCCTGGGACCTGCTTTTCCCAGACCCGCAAGCAGTGATCATCTCACCGAGCTATGGAAGCTTGGCTTCCCCTTTCTTCACCTAGCTGGGACTGTCTTCTGGAGGTGGTCCTCTCTTTCCCCTCTGGCTGGAAGGAAAGTAGTTTGCAAATTAAGAGTTACCTCCTCCATACTTGCTTCTGTGCTCCAGCACAGATCACTTGTGCTGCCGTGGTGGGAGATGGGAAGGGATGGCTAACGCTCCCTGATAGCACCCCCAGGTCCTGGGTAGCTTCACCTGGAGCAGAAGACCCCACCACAGGGAAGAAGGGACGTGAGGAGAGGGGGACCGAGTCACAGGATGCCGTTCAGGAGCTGCTGCCCAAACACATCATTGCTTCTCTTTCTCTTCAGTGTCCTCCAGCACTCCCTGCAGGCCCCCACCTCTGCTCTGCCAGCATTGGTGCTTCTGATTGCTGCCATCAACCAGAGCAGTGGCTGCTGGGAGGGAAATCAGCCCAACAACAAAAGTGTTGGGTCCCTCATCCGTGATGGCTCATGCCAGTTCAACAGCAAAGGGTGCAGAGGTGGAATGGGCAGCTGGAGGACGGGGGGACCACCCCAGCCCTCAGCCAGCAGAAAGCAGTGTTAAAACCGTGTGTCTTGAGACAGGGAGGACAGAACTGCACGTCACGGCAAGAAGGAGAGAGCGACAGCCTGTGCAGCCAGCAGCGCAGCGGGGAAGCGAGGGCCGTGTCCTCATCCCTCTTCCGTGCAGGCTGGTACAGCTTAAAAGAGAAAAATGTTGGGAACCATCCCCCTACTCCCAATCCTGTATTTACTGTACGAGCTCTTTCTAGCTTTAAGGCAAGGCATGTGGACCTGCCTGTAAAACTAAACTGAGCTCCCAAGACCTTTTTGGCAAGCCTGATGTGGTAGCATTTCTTTACTGTGTAACCCTGTTCCATATTAGAGTCTGGTATTTCCAACTGGTGATAAAAACAACATTTATTGCTTTTTACTGATTACGACTGATTTTGTTACCCATTTTTACTCATCCAGTGATATAGAGCCCAATGACAGGCACAAGTAAAAATAGCTGTGTTAACACTGAATCATTTCTGAATGAGCAGTAGGTTTTAACGCAGAGACTGGTTTGTTTTAATTCACAGATTCCCTCAAAGTGTTTCATAGCTGTTCAGATTTCAAGAGGTGTCTTTGTCGGCATTAGTTTTTGTGGGGTTTTTTTCTCAAGATCTTAAAAATGTTTTGATTTTCTGTGACTGTATCTGCTATTGTTCCATCCTTAGCTGCCTTTCATGATTTATCACTTACTTTTACTTTCTGCATACTTCAGTGTCAGTTTTCTCCAGTCCTTTTATTTTCTCAGTAAGAATGAAGATAACTTTCTTGTTTTCCTACCAGCATGTATGAATCAAGCCCAAACTCTATTTATAAGAGTCCCTCAAAGAATGGAGTCTGTCATTTCTTTCGCAGCTGTAGAATCTGCTCTGTTTGTTTAATGGTAGTCATCTGTCTTTATTCTCCAGAAGTGTAACTCCTCAAGGGCAAGGCTTTCAAGCATGCAGAAACAGAGTTCTTCATTCAAAAACAATTATTTCATAATGCACCAAAATGAGGGACTCGAGTGAGGACTTAATTACCATTTCACCAGAATCCCTGGATCCTCGGGCCCTTCCAACGTAGGAGTGCGTTGTGAAGGCACGTAGCAAATGGAGCTTGAAACAGAGCAGTGCATACTTTTGCAGAGAAACGCCATCGTAGCACAAGATGCATTTCCTTTTCTATATCCATACATCACTTCAGCGCAGGCCTTCTGCCACGTTCTAGACCCAGGTGCTGGCTTTTCTTTGTCAGCTCTGCTGTACCAGTTTCTTTTTCTGATAATAATAATGTTGCCCAGGTGTCAGGCCAAAGATCAAATTCAGACCCAAGTCCCCTCACTTTGCCCCAGACTGGCTCTGTGCTGACTGCTGACTTAGCCCAGGGTAAATTTTAGAGTTAAATCTACAAAGGCACTTAGATTTTTGAGAATAGAATCGTGGATTTTGGAGTTACACTCCTAGTCTTTACAGATTGCTCCAACTCCTCAATCTTAGTGTCTAGAATAAATTTTCCACTGGATAGTAATTTGCAAGTTGGTTGTATTTTATGCATAAACTACTTTACAATGCCCCGTAAAACATGATGTTAACTGAGTTTTTGATTACACCATTTTGTCTATGGTCTAGTCGAAATGGGGTTATCCCCAGGCAAACTTCAGATAGCATTTCACTTTCTGCCTGGTTTAGCATAACACAAATTGCTAGTGATTGATTAAATTTGCATGACTTAGGAAGTTGTTGGACTTCAGCTGGAAGTTACTGTCTCTCAGCTTGAAAGTGATTCTATCAAGGCCATTTCACTTGATGGGAAAGCAACTTCCAGCTATGGGGAAAGAGACTTCTCTCTTGATATCCTATTTCATTGATACTGGCCAGCCTAGCCGGAAAATCTGATTTCTGCCGCTATTTACCTATTTGGTCTCCTTGGCAGCTGTATTTCCAGAGCACAGTTTATGATGCCTAAAGCAGGAGACGGTTTCCCCTGTTGCTGCATGCCTAACGTGAGCACTGACACTTCCATCATAGTGTTATACAAAATCCAGAGTATTTCACTCATTTTTCAGTGTAAATCGTTATAATCAGTGACCATGTACTCTGTGTTTCCAGCAAGGATGTATCCTAACCATTGTAAATGTTGTGTTTCTAGATTTTGTTGTTCACCAGATTTTGCCCTACCAGTCAGTTTCAGTGGATACGTTCAACTCAAAGAATGATGTGTTCGTAGCCATTGCACAGCCCAGCATGGAGAACTGCATGGTGCTGGAGTGGGATCACATTGAAATGAATTTCAGGAGTTATGACAATATCACAGGTATATGAACACTGGGATTCTAGTCCTCCATGAACTGTTGGCGTTTCACAAGGATGAGATTTGTAGATGGGACCAGTTGATGGTTTTTGTCTCAAATGTCTGTTGAATTTGGCAGATCACAATGTTTAATGTTTGGACATGAGTGTCTTCGTGGAGTAGTGTCTCTTGTTGATACATGCACATTTAACCTCGCTGTAGCACACAAACTAGGCTTTTTTTGTCTGATCTCATAAATTGTTCTGGAGGCACAGACACTTGCTGTGAATGTCATGCCATGGCCCAGCTTAGCACTCACTCCTTGAATCACACTGCAATTTAAAGTATAAGTTGAAGGAGCCCTCACTCTTGCCAAAGCACCTGCAAAATAGGATATAAAAATACTCTACTGCATGTAGAAGGAAGTAGGTCTGAAGGATGCTTCTAGGGTGGGCTGGCCAGGAAAGCGTGTTTCACAGCTGAAGATGACGAAGAAATATTTAAACCGTGGTTGTTACCTGAAGAGAAGGTCTGTAAAGCTTTCATGTTTACTTTCCATTTACAAACATACTGAATTAGCACCCTGGCCAGATTACTCATCAAACAAAAAGCCCATGTGGATGCTAGGTGATTGTCTAATGCTAACAACCATTCTGTCCCTAACAGACGCCCATGGTGCTCAGTCACACTGTGACAGCAGGGGCAGTCTTCAGAGCTGTTACATGCTGCCCGATTGCCCAGCTGCTTCAGGCTACTGAATCTGAAGCCTCACGAGCTAAGTTTATCCATGGAGCATCCTTCCCTCCTGTTCCTTGTTACGTGTGATAGATTATTTTTACCTTGTATTTTGGGAAATAAAGAGTATGCCGTGTCCTCATCTGGTGTTGAAGTCTACAAAGGCAGCAAGCACCTACCTCCCCAGATCAGCTGTGTGTGTCACTAAAGACATTTTACAAGATAATACCCCTCTGTCAGGAAATTTTGGAAATGACAAATTTCGCTTTTTTAGGTTTAATTGTGTTTCGGTAGATTAGGGGGAAATATGTACCAGTGGATGCAAATTGAGAAGTTGATGGCCCAAAGAGAGGTAGCAGAGCTCTGGAAAGGCTCTGGAAAGAAAGTCGAGAGTTTGGGTCATTTCCAAAGACAGCTATCTTCTGCTGGGGACTTGTGCCCTAGCTCCACACACAGTGTATGTGCTCAGACTTGTTTCTCGAACAACTGTCCTGTATTCCTGGGAGGCCTGAGCTTAAGCTCTGGACTCTGAAATGTAAGTGAGCGAGAGACTCTTGCCAGGGGACACAGGCATGTAAAGAGCCTCTTGCGGAGCCTAAAGAGTGTTTTGTGGAGCTCAGGAGCCAGCTGTGTGCTCACGGGGGGTTTCATTACTAACTGAACGCTTGGTATTCAGGTGTCTGAATTTAGCCCTTTACAATATGGGCTTACGGAGCTGAGCTAGTTGTCAAGATTGCCTTTGCAGTCAACATGCAGAGAATAGGCGTTGCTGTCCTCTGCCAAAGGGGACATCTAGAGGCCTGGTGAAGTCTCTTCTAGAGTGCTTCTTGGCTAAGCTTGACGTGAAAGAGCTTGGATGATCAGCAAAAGCAGTTGTGTCTACACTGCAGATACTTCAATGGTTCTTGAGATGAATCTCACCCCTTCTACACTGGAAGGGTGGCAGATCGTCCCATGCCAGCTGTGAAACAACTATGGGTAGGGGACTAACAGAGGTGCCAAGGCGAATCTCCTGCAGTGACTGTGACCAAGCATACATAGGGGAATCTGTGCAGTTACAGATCTACTTAAACTGTGCGCTTCAGAGAGGAATTCTCTCTTCTTCCGACAAAACCTTTTGTAAATAATCTGGCTGTTATTTTTTTGATGTGGTTCTTGTATAGTGACTTGACATTCTCAAAACGGACCATAACCTGATCTGATCTAATCTGTCAACTGCAATATTCCTCAATATTTCTAGTTTAACGTAATCTCAAGAATACTTAACAGAAACAACAGAGTTAGATTTATCTTTTTCATCCTGCTGTCAGGTGATATAGCCACAAGACGCATCAATATTTGTGTTTACAGTAGCAAAAAGCTGACTCTCGCCCTCTTGGAGCAAGAAAAATAAACTATATTTCATTCTTCTAGTTAAGCTGGAAAGATAGACCCTCCAAGAATAAAAGAAATTCAGATTCCTGCTGAGTCATGAGTTAACAACTCTTGTTATTTTGGAATAATAGAATTTGGCTTAAATAATGGTTTGGGATATTAGGGGGCATGTGTTTGAACAAACAGAGAAAGAAAAAGCATCCTGGATAAAACGGAATGAGCATTATAGGTGTGTCATACATGTGCACCTTGAGGGGTGTGACAATTCCAACATTTGAAGTCATCTTTCCAGTTACTGGGGAGAAAAAAGCATGAAAAGAAGCTCTGACAGCATGTAGCAGAAGACAGAATTATGAGATGGTGCAGATTTAAAAAAGAGAAGAGGTGCTTTGATAATCTCTTTGTAATTTAAAGAGTGCTTTGTACTGTGCTAATATATGTGCTTTTTTTTTTCCATTGGGCAATAGGTCAGTCCATAGTGGGATGTAAAGCCATTCTTGTTGGTGACCAAGTCTTTGTGGTGGTGGCACAGCTCTTTGGTGGCTCACACATTTACAAGTATGACGAAAGCTGGACAAAGTTTGTCAAATTCCAGGATATCGAAGTATCTCGCATTTCCAAGCCAAATGATATAGAGCTTTTTGAGATAGACAGTGAAATGTTTTTTGTCATAGCAGATAGCTCTAAAGCAGGTTTGTCCACAGTGTACAAGTGGAATAACAAGGGATTTTACTCATACCAGTCTCTTCACGAGTGGTTCAGGGACACAGATGCTGAATTTCTCGATATAGATGGGAAATCCCATTTAATCCTCTCTAGCCGCTCGCAGGTTCCAATTATACTCCAGTGGAACAAAGTTTCCAAAAAGTTTGTCCCACACAGTGAAATCCCCAACATGGAAGATGTCTTGGCAGTGAAGAGTTTCAAGATGCAAGATAACCTGTACATCACACTCACGAGATTCATTGGTGACTCCAGAGTTATGAAATGGAATAGCAAACAGTTTGTGGAGATACAGGCCCTTCCATCCCGAGGAGCCATGACACTGCAGCCTTTCTCCTTCAAGAACAATTACTACCTAGCCTTGGGAAGTGACTATACCTTCTCCCAGATTTACCAGTGGGACAGTGAAAAGAAGATTTTCAGATTATTTAAGGAAATCTATGTGCAAGCACCACGGTCTTTCACAGCTGTGTCAACGGATCGAAGAGATTTTTTCTTTGCCTCTAGTTTTAAAGGAAACACTCAAATATTTGAACATATCATCATTGACTTGAGTTTATGAAAAGCTGCTGGAATGAAATTCATGTAGAATGACATTTATACACAAACAAAAAGAGACCTTTCCAAGAACAGAGTGCACCTATGGAGTAGGATGACATTTTCTGAACTTTTCAAACTTGCATATTAATCAGGGATTGCATTTACTTGGTTACTGCATGACATGTCCGTTTTATGCTTTTTCAAAGACACTTTGCAATCTGCAGTCATTCAGAGGAGAGTGCAGTGCATTAGCATTAATGTTGACATCTAGGAGAAGGATCTAAATTTGACCCAGAAAACTACCTTGAATTGAGCATCTCATAAAGAAAGTGAAGAGTAAACTATACAAAGCATAGAAATTATCTTGACTCTTAAACTAACATGGTAGTCATTTATTTTAAAATTGGAGCCAGTTCTTTGTGGTTGCTGACGAATTGTAAAAGTGAGCAGTAATGTTCCAGAATACACTTTATTTTGGTTTCTTGAGGTCTGTCTTCAAAATCTGTCTTTGGTGTAAGACTGAGGCATCATTTTAATACATTGTAGATTAAAGCAGAAGTCAAAATGTATTGCCATTTTTCTTCCATTAATCACTATTTCAGCAACAAATTTTGCAAATAGCTCAGCCCACAGTAACTGGGTAGCCAGGAAAAGAAGGGTCTATCACTTCTAGACTGTGAGAGCTTAACAAGTTGACATAGACAGATAATAACAGAGGTCTGCTTTGTGCCATGAATGAATTGACGCCAGATTCTGTCCGCATAACGTTTTAATGGGTAATCCAGAAATCCACCCGCTTTTGCCCTAATTCACACTCTTCCTGATGATCCCAGTAGATTCTGGGATGTTTTAACAAGTAAATCTGTAGTAGTAAATCTCTCTTTCTGTAGTGGTCTCTCATTCCAGAAGGCACAGCTTAAGGTTAGCCCAAAACGCACATCTACGTTCATGTTCTCTGTGCTGTAGTTCATCTGTACACAATGAGGTGATTTATTCTCCGGTGTTCTCCCCTCGGCACAGCTCACAAGCAATAAATTCAAGTTCTGTAGCTGTATTTGGGGAATCCTTCTTGTGGCTGACGTCTAAATATGACTTTGGTATCACTGGCTCTTTTGAAACCAATGCAGCTGGAGCTGTTTCAGGCTAGAGCTAACCCTGGCTCCAAGAAGGGTTTTCTCTTGGTAGCTCCAGGCTTTTACCAAGTTGCCAAGCCATTGAAGGTTAAATAGGAGGATGTGAACAGACTGTGCTGCATTGGTGTATTGGGTGGCTACAGACTAAGGCATTCAGTCATCCTAAATAGGGCAGTCTTGGCACACAGAGCCTCTGTCAGTATAACAGCTAGGGACTGTTTCCATGGGAAGGCTCTCCACCATCCTCACCCAACAAAGTTGTGTATCACAGCCCTTGTTTGTTCACTTACACAACATATTTCTTTAAGTTTTCATACCACTTAGCATATTAGGTTGTTTTATCAGGTGTTGCTGCTGCACTGCGGCCTTGAATAATTAGGGAGGCTTTGCGTAAAGCAGGTGGAGCAAATTAAGCTGTCCTTTACTGCTTCATACTCGGGGCTGTCCCACCATCTCTGTGCTGAGTAAGCTTCATGTTTTTGCCCTGGATGCCTGAAACACAGTATGTTGTCACAAACAGAAATGCTCTCGCAGGATTTCCAACATCTAAGGTGTGAGTAGTGCTGCGGAAGAGGATTATGCACAAGGAATCCTGTGGGGAGTCACAACCTACCAGTGACCCTGGAATATCACAGCCTTCCCCAACTTTTGCCTTGCTGCTATGAAATAAGGTTATTACTGTCAGACATAACTAATTTTATTCTGTTTTTAAATGTCGTGTTAATTTTTTCCTATAGAGGTGTTCATCCTGGTTTTATTTTTAATTACATTGGCATCTTAGCCCATCCGGCCATCTGAAGGGTTGCGCTCTCCCTGCCAAATCCCAATGCGGTGTCAGTCCCCTTGGTTCAATCAGACCAGCAGATGCAAACCAACCCTCCGCAGCAGGTTTTAGCAATACCTCTCCTAGGATTAAGCTAAGAAGTCTGAAAAAAAGAAGAGATGATTCATATGTCTGCCAGCGAATGCAATTTCTTACCACGTTCTCAGTTTACTTTTTAAAGCGGGTATGACTGGCAAGCAATGTTTCTTTAAATTTTGTTGTGGGAAGGCATTTTTTAATAGCTTTTCTGTCCAGCGTGCGTATTTAAATAGTCAGCTATTGTACCAAGGAGGGGCATTTCTCAGTGCACCAGCACTTTCTTTTAGGGCTCACTGCGAGTACCATTCACTCAGCAAGAGGCATCGCTCAGAGAGCTAAAAGCTAGTTTAGAGAAAGTGGATCTTGGCATTTTTTACTTGAAGGGAAGCAAGAGGATGGAGGAAAAGGGCTTGTTTATCCAATAACAGGAGATTGTGCTGTTTTGAGAGCCGAGGGGATTTTGAGACTTGGCTGTCATGTTGAATTAAATTAAAATGGTCTCTGCAGAGACAGGCTTAATAAAGAGGATAAAGTGATCCACAGGAGTCCAGCTCATTCACATGGGACCAGAAGAAGAAAGTGAGGGAAATGAATTCTGTGGCCAGCTGCTGCTTCTGCTGAGTAGCTGTGTTGGTTGGTCAGGAAGCCCAGCTCAGCGTCCCTCCCAGCTTCAGGAGGAGGCTCAGGGAGGCTGGCTCGCCTGTTCTGCTGAGTTGGTGCACGGGAGATCAAAGCAGCTAAGCATCAGTTGATACGGAAAAGGGGTTATGGGGCAATTCTCAGGATTAAACAGGCAGCGTCTCAAAAAGAGCCCTGTTCTGCTCTTCCTGCTCCCAAGGAAAAGCTGCAGGATGCAGCCATGACAACAGAAATCACCAAGCATCGAAAATAATTCTGCCTTTCTAAATGCAACAACAGTTTTGTCTCCGTGGCTTATATTCTGTAATAGAAATTGTTTTGAGTAATAAATAAACTATGCATATCCATAATTTACTGCAACTGTTAGACCATCAGGACAGTGAGAAGGGGTAACAGAACATGCCAACTGGTCATTTTTAATGTATTCTAAAATACATACAACTGTGTGAAGAAGAGTAGTTTATATAAGCATACGTTTAATACAGCTTACTAGCTACAGCGGGAGTGTTTTAAGGCTGTATATACATCGAGCTTTTTTTAGTAAAGAGGAGCTGATTGCAATCTATGCTGCTGACACACGTATGTACTCTTTCAATGTACGAATAAAATGTGGTTAATGAGGCTAATAGTGGTGCGTCGTGTGTGTTGAAATATCCACGCTGTGAGGATCCACACTGCCAGAGGGACGGGCAAACGGCTCCTTGCCCATTTATGATCGGCTTTGGTTTTGAAAACGTGGAGGAAGCTGTGCTCAGCTTAGTTGAGCTCAGTTTCTGTGCCTGAGGTAGCTCGGACGTCCAAGGTTTTGCTGTTCCCTGGCTTTCCCCTTCACTCTTTCCTTACACCCCATCTAGTGTTAGCAGGCCTGTAATGCNAGGCAAAGCGGGCAAACGGCTCCTTGCCCATTTATGATCTGCTTTGGTTTTGAAAACGTGGAGGAAGCTGTGCTCAGCTTAGTTGAGCTCAGTTTCTGTGCCTGAGGTAGCTCGGACGTCCAAGGTTTTGCTGTTCCCTGGCTTTCCCCTTCACTCTTTCCTTACACCCCATCTAGTGTTAGCAGGCCTGTAATGCAGCTATTGCTACGATTGTCGATTCGTATCAAACTCAATTGTTTCCTTACTTTCTTTCTTACCACAAAACCAAGAGATCTTAATTTTCAAAACAGACTCAAGAGACTTAAGCAGGTTTCTTATATGCAGAGTGGATAAGAACCAAGCCCTAAAATTAACCCCTAGACTTTCAGATCTTCACTGTGGCGTCTCCCAGGCTTTGTTAAATATTACTGGATCATTGGCATTTACTCTGAAATTGTGAAAATAAATATAAATCTGTCGACAGCTAATACTTTTTTTTTAAAGCAATCCTTGAGCATCATCCACTGATCCTGCTAGTCACTAACGCGGGGAATAATTCCTTTTGTTTCCTCTTCTTTCTTCAGGAACAGCTCAATTCTCGGTAACTAATTATAGGCTTTGCAATCAAAGACATGTCTGACATACCATAATGGATGCAATCGCTCCGGGATCATTGCTTTCCTTTGGGGTATTCCACTTTTTTATGGGTCAGCAGCCCTTGTGGTGTGGTTCACTGAAACTCCATCACAGCCCAAACATCAGCTTCAAATCATCACCATTTCCCCACCTGCCCTCCCCTGGTTTCTTTGCCCTTGCTAGGTGAACGGTTTTTTCCCACCCTTTCCCACCTTCTTCAAATCTTCCTCGGAAGGTTTCTGTTCCTCCTTGGAAGTCACAGATCACAGCAAGACACCAAGAGAAAAGTGTTCCCAAAGAGCAAAGCGGTGATGGTCACTCCTCTGCAAATTGCAAGGGGAAGACAGAGCAGGGTCTTTCTGAAAGGTCAGGCTGAAGGCAAATGCGTAAGAAACAGCGGTCAAAGTCCCACTCACCCCCTCTATGTTCCACTCCCACCCCGTCTGACAGACCTGAGCCGCTACCACCCTCCCCCTTGGCACCAATGCTCGCAGCCAGGAATCAGAGACTTTTTTTCACACCCTAACCCAGAATAAACAGAGCCGAGCTGCTAACACACCCCACATCCCCCCTTTGTATCTGGGAGCCAGCTCCTTGACCTCTCTTGCATTCTCCATGCAGTCACAGCCTCCTTTCTGAGGAACTCCAGGCTTCAAAACTGACTCAAAATCTGACAAAACCAGCTGGCCTCATGGTGCTAGATCCTCCACAAACCAAGAGAATGATACTGTGAAAGCATTTCTAATGATAGCTACAGAAACCTAATCCACCCCCTAGTCAGAGTTTGGTGGAAAACATGGAAAGCAGGTAGCGAAAGTTTAATACAAGTAATATTGAAGTAGAGATTAGAAAACTAGAGATGGTGTGGCTGTAGACAAATGTTTAGTTACCTTGAGGGAAACAAATCACATTTTCTAAGCACGGAGATAAATCATGTGAGATCAGGGAATCAGGGAGAACAAAAAAAAATGTTTCTAAATAAAGGAAAGGAGCAGGAGTGACAGCACATAAAGTGTGAGTTTACTTAATTGCTGTGTAGAGAAAGTGTCTAAACGCCTTTCCAAGGTCACTCAAAGAATGCAATCCACATCATTTTCCTTTCCAGAGTCACCCTAGTTTATGCTTAATTAAACTATGCAAGCTCTGCACACTCTAGAAAATGCCCTTTTTATTACATGGTAGGCAATTTGCATTTCTGAAGGGCATTTGGGAACCATGACATCACCAGAACGAAGGGCTTCTGGTAGCGTTGCTCCGATTTTTATTCATTTGCAGTTGTTGACTTTTATTCCAAAGTTCATTTCTATTTCCTGCTCGGACATTAGCACTGGATTGTACGAGAACGCTCCTTTTCCAACTTCAGTGGCTGTTTCAGCTCTTCTGACTCAGCAGCCCCTGGGGGCTGACTCATCCTCCAGCTGCAGGTGTGCCCTGACAATTAATTCCCCATTTTAGTCCCCTGAATGGAAGGCCAGAGGGTCAAAAAAGTACTCCCCACCCACCGCTGGTGGGGTCAGTGTGGATGGAGCCTGGGCTGGTACACGGAAGGACTGCTCTCTGCGTGTTGATTACTTGCTCTCCTCTATTTTGTTCTCTTCTGGTCTTGCCAATATGGTAAATGGTTTTGCCAGAGTGTTACAGAAAGCAAAGTACCAGTGAGGCCAGGATGGTGCAGATTTAGTTGGGGTGCTTCTGAGAGCAAGCTAGAAATAGAAAGGGGAGACAGAAGTTAAATCAGCAACTCTGGTTGATGGCATCTGCCTATTATTTGTTTGTAAACTCTGTAGCCCAGGGGTCTCCTTGGAGTCTCAGCTTCTCTGGGTTCCTGCTGACAACATTTTCTGAGTCTGCTTTGTATCATTAGCATCTGGGGAGAAAACTGCAGGCCTTTTGGTTTGGAGGAAGGCTCATTACAATTATCTGTGCCTCTGTCACCTCGGGATCTGATGACGGTGCTGGGGTTGCACCTTGAAATCGTTACAACGAAGACTTAATGAAGGGAGTAACTACAGAGTCCTGCAGTTACTTCCCACCAACTTACTGCATCTGCTTCTATCACAGGAATAGCTACCACCTGATTTTTACAATTTTTAAGAAGTGAAACCTCATGTTCTGGGTTTGTCCTATAAAATCCCCCGCAATCGAGACTGAGAGCCTGGGCAGCTCTCCTTCGCTGTCAGAACACAGGCTGGATGAGCTAGGAGCACGCTGCTGGCTGAAAATGGGCGCAGGTAGGAGAAAAAACCCAAACAGTGCTTTTGAGGCTGTAAAATGGTAAGGAACTCCTGGGTGACAACCATGTGGAGAGGGCTGTGCTCGCTCCCATGCTGAATCCCGGTCCCACTCCGTGCAGCGGCGCAGGTACGGAGGTGCAGGCAGCCGATGCGGCTGGGCCAGGCTGCTCCAGTGCTGCCGGAGCTCCACCGCTCCCACTGCGTTTACCCCAATGTGCATTAAGGATGTATCTGACCTAAGCCAAGAGAATAAAGTGAAGTAACTGGCACTTTAATGCCTTCTTGCTACCCTTGGCTTGAAATGGAGCGTACCTTTGTGCAGACACACCTCCTGATCCCGTGCAGCCCCGCTAGTAACAAATAGTGATCGGTTCCTTTACTTTTCTTAGATATCGATCAAACCAGATTTGGGAGTAGAATGGAAGGTAACAGAGAGCTTATCTCCTTTCAATTTTATTTCTTTCCCCTTTGCTGCCAATTTATTTGCCTCTGTCTTCTGGATCGTTGGGAAATTATGTCTGAATCATCAGATGTGAAGAAACGTATGCCATTTTCTCTTAAATGACAGCTGATGTATTTATCTTTATTGTTGTAGAGACACTCATATACACCTCTGCAGGTCAGTTGAGGATCATTTGCCTTTTGATATTTTAGACGGACTATCAATGAGGGCCAGCTGGTGCAAATCCTGGCCCTTTGGTGTGGTGAGCAGAGGAGGACAGAAGTTCTTGGCACCAGGCAGCTCGGGGCCCCTTTTTCCTTCCCCATGGAAGGTGTGGTGGAAAATACTAAACTACCTATCCATAAAAGTAATGAACTAAAAAAGCCTGTTTTAAAAAGACACTGACTTCACTGTCCTGCTCTACTCTGGAATATATTGGCAAATGTGACCAGGACTTTGAACGTGGTACTGGTAGCCTCTATGATGTTGCTTGTTACAGTGGTTGCAGGAATTATTTCTAAAATGCCTGGAGCTTTAGGATAGGCAGAGATTTAGTAGCAAAGGGCAGGAGAGGGATGCAGATGGGAATAGGTTGCTTGCTGATGTGCTAACAGCTGTAGGAGTAAGGGGATGAGAATTACCCTTTGAATTTGGGAGTTCACAAAGATGCTGAAAGCTCCAGGCTGCCAGGTGGAGTAGTAGATGTCTGGCCATAGGCAGCGGGCCTTTTGGTGAGATCCTCTTCAGTGAGCACTGGGAAGGAAGAATCCATTTGCAATATGTGGACCATGAAGGGAGATGTGCAAGTCAAGAAGAGCTCTCTGTGGTGAGAAATGCTCTGCACGTTTGCTGCAGTCATCAGCAAAGGCATGCTAGATTCCTTAGGAAACATTGCAGGAATGTTCACTTTTTCAACTGTTATTCAGTTCCTTACTGGTGTTGTCTTTAGTGTTTGCTTTCCTGAGACTCCTTCTCCAGGTTTTATTTGGTGAGCTGAATACTAATTGTTTCTTCCTTCTTTTCTGTTCTGTCCATCTTGGTCAGTCTTGTGACAGATCAGCAGAGACAAGGCATTCAGGTATAGAAAAGGCTATCAGATCGTGACCTGAGCCAAACCAGAAAGTCACAGAACCACAGAATGGTCAAGGTTAGAAGGGATCTCTGGAGGTCATCTAGTCCAATTCCCCTACTCAAGCAGGGTCACCTAGAGCCAGTTGCTCAGGACCATGTCCAGACATGGATGCGAGATCTCTGGGAAACCTGTGCCAGTGCTCGGTCAGCCTCATAGTGAAAGTTTTTCCTTTTGTTTTCTTTTTTTTTTTTCCCTTGTGTCCAAGCCCTCCCTATAGAAGGTGAGCAAAGACTATACCGCTTATAACAGCTTGCATGGAAAATCCTACCATTCTAAGAATATTTCATTCTCTGATTCCTCTTACCCTCGTCAAAATGTGTATGGATTAAATCACTTTCATGTCATTTGCGGCACCAAAGTGTTCCTAAGTATAGACTTAGCTTAGTGACCTTGTAGTGAATGTCAGCAGTCAGTTAAGTCACCACTTCGCACTGACACTGAAGCTATTTAGGAAGTAATGAGTTGGCACAGCATACTAACTTCTGGAATAACTGGGAGCTTGCTTAATGTCTGATGCGTGCCCCACGCAGTGGTATAATTTAGGGAAGAGAGTGAGTCACTCCTACTGCTCCCAACTGCAGCCCCAAGGCATTAAGTTTGTCTTCACTAAAAACACCTCAGGCTCATCCATGGGTTTCTTCCCTGCTGTACTTCACCTTCACTTGTCTGCACTGAAAACTGGCTCAGGATCTTCTCTTTTAACCCAGTAAGATCAACCATCTGTAGTTATCCATGGATACTGTGCCATTGAGGTAAACACTGTAAAAATTATCTAGAATCATAACAATGATGACAAAACGGTCTTCCGCAAACCCTCGGATAAGCAGTAGATGATGAGCTGCTCCCAGGGTCTCCCTGTGGGTGGGCTAAGGAGAATGCTATTTTTTTGGGCCCTCTCTTATCCCTTAAGTAAGAGCTTGAGTGGTAGGAAAGCTCGACCCTTCCCTATCCTAAGGGGAGGCAGGGTTTGGTATCCCAGTCCTGGGGCTCACCAGAGCCTTCTACTGGAAACAAGAACAGACAAGCAACCCACTTTGTTCCTTGGAAATGATGCGTGGTTGTTGGGCACAGGCATCATCCAGGGGTGTGAGGGTCTTTGGCCAAAAGGCTGGTGTTATAAGCGGTGGCTTTGAATTTCTTTGAGCAACAGAAAATGGGGATGGGAGCTCCTCAGGGAGCAGCTCCTCCCGCCTGGAGAGGGCACACTGGGCGGCAGCTGCTCCTGCAGCTTATTTTGTACAAAGCTAGTTTCATTCAGAAGCATCTGATTTACATGAACAATTCAGCAAGAGAAACAGGGAGGAGGTTTGCTCCAATTCATAAGGATGGGATTTGGGCCTTCCCTTCCCTTCCCTTGTTAGGTAAAAACTGATAGTTGTTGTCATGAAGAAACCAAGGCACAGCACAGTGTTACAAACCCTTTCGTGTGGGAGAGCAGAAAGGATGCCTGGGCACTCAGACCAGCTTTCAGCACTCTCTTCTTTTTGCAGCATGAGTACGTGCTTTTTGCACTTTGAGTAGGTACTCGAATGTGCCACCTTGGTGTGCTGGCTGGAGACCCTCCAGTTACAGGCGCTACCTCCAGTAGGAATCACACCTGCATAATTCCATATTTTTGTTTCGTGTTCTCAAATTAAGACCAGTCTTCCAACTGGTTCCTCTATGAAGATACAAATACGCTCCCGTGAGGAGAACCCGGCTTGAGCCTGAGGCAGCTTCTAAGCAAGACGGACTACCTCTTTCACTGAGTTTGTTCTCTGGTGACAACAAATCAAATCTGAATTTGCTCAGTTTAAATAAATTTTCTGAAAAATACACTTTTGAATACATCCTATTACACAAGCATATGAAAATCAAAGTAAAAATGATTAGGAAAGGTTTCTATCTTTTTTTTTTTTTACTATTTCTTCTCTCTCTGAAATCTTTCATGTGCGGATGTTGATGGTTTGTCAAGCACACAAAACCAGCTCGGTTTCTGCAGAGGCAAGGAAATAGAATATCTAAGGAAATGGCAGAGAGTAGAAGCAAATGAAAGATCTTTTTCAATAACGTGCAAGGTTATGGAAAACAAGGATATTCATGAACCTTCTAAAACTGAATGCAAAGCAATGAGATTGTGTTTACTTTAACAAGAGAGCTTTCTTTTGTCTCTTTGCATTAACCCCAAATTATTTTCATTGCCTCCCATGGCAACAAATTCAATCCTTTGGAAATGTATTTGCCTTTTGTTAGTAATATCTATTACAATAAAACGTGTGACATTTATTGTCAAGGGCTGTACAGGAGATACAGATGGAAATTCAAGAAAGGTAAAAAGGAGCTATCATGCAACGTGTTTAGCACACCAAACTCCATAACCTCTTGTTTCTAGCCTTTCGCTCTTCATGTCAGCAGACATTGGAAGTGTTGCCAAGATAACGTACTCCATTTGCATGGACTAGAGATTGCTCAGTAGTGACCTCTGCCCAGTTGAAGTCTGGGCTGCAAAAAGACTGCCTGTCTGTAGGGATTTCTGCCTCGTCCTGCTTGGCTGCATGTTGAGGAAGACCACACAGGTAGTGATTACCAGCAGGTTGTCAGATGCCTTTCAAGAAATAGTACGCAAGAACGACTTCAGTTGGTACAAGTTCTATTTGTTTTACTTCTCAGCAGATGGCTAGGTAGAGAAGAAAAACACCAAGAGCATCGTGTTTGATCCATGTAAGTGTGGAATGTCTGGGGACCAGGAGGAACAGGAGGGCAGGGAGTTTTGCCCATTCGACAGAGTTGGATGGCTGACGCAAAGTACTACGCCAGCACAGCACTTCTGGACTGGTAGATCCTCAGGTCTCCGTACTGCGCATGGGTTTATTGTGCTGGGCATTGTTGCACAGTGCACTACTGGAGGTGTGCCACTGTGCTTCGGTGGCTGTAAATCTGGTGTCCTTGCCAGAAGCTTCACAGGTAAAGAAGAGCTCCTCTTTTTGGTTTCAGACTCTTTGTGAGGAAAGGGAAAAGGTTATTTCAAAGATCTTTCCTTGCATAGTCCACCTATCCTCAATTCCTCTGTTGACACCTGAGATTTATGGTAAGTGACATGGGGTTATGAGCAGCTCAGGGAACAGAAAGAGCCTGGTTCTGGAGAGGGAGGTGGTTTCCAACCAAGAAGACCACATGTTGAACTGGGCCCTCTCAGCTCCTCTCCTTGATGCAATCTATGACCAGAGACAGTATGAAGCAATGACACAGAGCTGTGCTCTGCAGTGAGAGATGGTGCTGGCTGAGAGGGCAGCAGAGCAGAGTGGACTTCAGTGAATGCTCGTCTATTTAACTTTCTAATAAACTGCATCATTATGGTAGGCCAAGCAGTGACTTGGTGCCCTTGAAATGGGAAACAGACCTGCAATACCAAAGGACTACTGCTGCAAATTGCACGTAGGGAAGAACAGATGAGAAGGCAGAGTGGCCAAAGAGCTGTTACCTGCTTGGGTGGGGAGGAAACTAAACCAGCTATTAAAGAGGGGGAAAGGAAGTTTTGCTCTTTACTTGTAAGTTTCCTGCTGGGTTCTGAGCTTCTGACTGCGTTCACTTCTCTGAGGCAAGATACCCCTCTTTGTACACAGCTTCAGAGAATGCAGTCAGGTGTTCTGGACACCCACAGTGGGTGCATTCAGTCTTCTGGAGTTTCAGGATGCAGATTTAACCCATTCTATAACTTGTTAGGTTGCTCTAAGTACCCTGAACCATAGCTATCTGATAGCACGGCACTGTAGTCGAATACTCCCAAGACAGTAGTGGAATACACAATAGATTCAGTGGAAACCTCTGCAGAGTTCAGGCACCTAACATTTCCACCTAAGACAGGCTTGCATCTTACCCCATTGTGTGGTTGAGGATAATGGAAATTTGAGACAATGTTTTCAGGCACTTTCTCTTCTCTTGCTGTTGTGCAGTCCTGAGAGGGCTTTTTACTCTGAACCCTGCATAATCTATGCTCCCAGAACTGCAAGAAAAATGTGCTTAAGAAAACTACCAAACTTAGTAAACGTTGGAGATTTTCCCATGTGTTTTTCCTGACTATTGGTCTAGTTTATGCTTCCAAAGAGCACCCATTTAACTCCTTCTGGCTGTTAAAGCTACTTTTCTCTCTCGTTCCCTTTTCCTACTGTTCTTTCACTCCACAGCTGGGGTGAGCAGCTAAACTGAAAGGAACTAAAAATGGATGGAAGAGAAAAAGATGAAAGACCTCCACCAGGAATCTCTTGCTGATGGAAATTTGAAGTATCTCGGTGGCAAGAGGGTAAGAAATTGTTTCCAGAGGTGGTCTTGTCTTCTGTCTTTCTTGTCTGTCATGGGTGTGACTTGCAGGTCAGAGAAGCAGAACTAAAGTGTTAGTCTGAAAGCGCTCCTGGGACTAAATCCCTCAAACCATCATGGGGTGGTAGCATTCAAGTGGGGCTGGCTTTGCCCAGTCTCTGCCAGCCCCACACATAGTTCCATTCCCAGCACCATTCTGAGCCACATCAGCAATTTCAGCAAAGTAAACCCCACAGGCACTTCTTGCCTCCTCTCTGTTAATTTGATTGATTAATAGGCTGGATTGAGCAGCATCTTCTTCTCAGAGCAACCTCACATCACTGGGAGGGTGCAATGGCTAGTTTCCAAACCATGCAGCGTGGAGCACTAGGGCTGAAGAGATGGCTTACAGAATTGTCCTGATAAGCAATGACAAAGGAAGCAGGGACATTATTCACAAGGGGACCAGGGCTTTGACAGTGACAGCTGATGATGTACAGCACCTGCATTTGGCTTGCAATCAGTTCAGGCTACACTTCAGAGGTTTAGGTGTCTTTTTGGTGGTTTGGTTTTGTTCTGTTTTGTTTTAAGCATATCCAGAGAATTATGCACATTGCTTTGGTTGCTGTGTATGCACCAGACTGAAAAGTGTTCTCTTTCAAATCCCCGGTGGCCTCCTAAAGCCCCAAAACAAGCAGCAAGGATTAATTCCTCCCCAGATAAGATTTTGCTAAATCCTAACAGATAATTTGTTTGAAGTTTAATTTTAGTCTGTTATTACACACATGGGCCTTATCTTCACTCAGAGTTGTTAGCAAAATTAAACAAGCCTCTTCAAACAGGAAAAGGAAGCATAGCAAGAGCCCAAACAAATCAGTGAAATGCAGGGCTAATGGCACTAACGGTAGGCTTACACAGTGCTGGCAAGCCTGAGCCATCAAGAAACCTCCAATTTGTCATGTTCTCCCATATTTGACCCATGCAGTAGGGGTAGACCCTGCCCTCTTGGAGGATAATCCCATGGTGTTTAAGCCAGCTGTGCTGTGATTCATGTACCTATACCCCACCCCTCCTTCTAGTTAACAGGATGCCTCACTCCATGGTTCCCCAACTCTCGTTGGTCTCCCTTGCAGCAGCTCTGGTTGTGTTTCCTCAGACACCAGAAGAAGTCAGAGCAGCAGTGCACAGTGGGACAAAGAAAAGAAGAAAAACAAGGCCACCCAGCATCTCGCATCTGATGTAATCCTTTAAAACGTGCGCTGTACCAGTGGTACCACGGGTTGAAGTCTATGCCAATTGCTTTGCATGGTGAATCCATAGCTCCACTGGTGGGCTGGACTCTTCCCCTCCAGCCAGCATGAGACAGGAGCCTGGGGAGGAGGTCACAGCCTCATTGCGCCACTCTTTAAATAGGATTTGGGCCCTCAGTCTCACGGTGTAGAAGGCTGTCTGCACATGTTAGCATTGCAGTGTGCTCCTGGTCACGGCCATGTTTAAGGGAACATTTAGCCAGCTGCCATTTTTATGCTATTTGACCTTAGTCAGCAATGTTTGGACCAAAGCTCAGCTGACCACGTTAGTATTTGGTGTATAGTATTGTCTTTATAATATGCAAGATTATCTTTGGACAATGATTCTAAAGTTTCCCTCCTCAACTGCAGTTTGCGTAAAATTCCCAGATCCAGAAAAGAGAAAAAGGGAGTAAGATTACCAGTGATTTAAACCAAATTGGGAAAAGAGCAACGCTGCTGCTGCTGCTGCTGCTGTCTGCCTTTAAATCAGTTTTTCTTCTTTAGCTCTGCTAGGACCACATGGGCTCCCTCTAGCGAGTACAGGACAAATTCTTCTGCCTTGAAGCTGTGAAGGTTACCTGGTCAATTTTGGCATACCAAACTGTGCGTGATAAGGTAGTTAGGACATGGATTAGGCCTCAGGCCAGGATGGTGAAGACCTAGGTTGCATCTTCTGCTCTGCCCCATCGATATCTCCACAATCAAGTCACTTAGGGCTAGACTAATAGGGGAATGTCAGGGGTATCCCAGTATGACCCTTGGGCATCCAGCCAAACAGGCCGAGGGCTGCCCCTAACCCCTCGCACAGCTCATATAAGTAGAGGCAGGCACCTCAGAAGAGATTAGAAATTGTGGTGGCCATCCACAAATCACATTGTGGGGTTTTCCCCTCTCGGGACTTAAGGACATTTGACCCTGGCCTCCCTTCAATATGCGGATCCCTATCATAAGGAGGTAGGGTTTTGCAGCACAAGCCTCACCGGAGCTAGATTGATGATGGACCCTACAAGCAAGTTTCTGTGAGATGAGCTAGCCAAGTGCCATCACCGCTCCAGAGCACCTTGTTCTTGCTCATACCCTGCAAGGAATGCAGGGTTACGCAGGGCAGCTTGCACTGCTGTGAAAGTGAGGAATTGTATGCATCTGGGGACCTACCAAAGGGAAAATGGCTCGCTGCAGAGCTGCACCCTGCCTCAGCCCGTGAGAAATGTGTGTGTGATTGCTCATTCGCTTTTTGTTTTTTTTTTTAATGTGGAGCAGAGGTCACACTTATCTTTAGTAGCTTCTTGTCCAGTACTGTTTTCAAATTAAAGTGATTGTGATCACTGTAGGCATACCTACTGTGCTCTGAGACACCGTGGATCAAGCCTGGAGGCTTAAATAGAGGAAAGCCATCCTTGAGGTTTTCAGCTAGACTTAATCACAACATGGATATGGAGTTGTTCAGTCCAAACAGAAAGGTGGTTCTGCCCACATGCACGAGCACAACTGCAGGTGCCCAGTGAACTTTACCTGCAAAACTTACGGTGTCAGCTAGGACACAGGCGATTGCAGCCACGGGCAGAACAGTCCCAGCCCAAGGTCCAATGCAACTACTAAGTGTGGATTTTGCCATTAGTCTCGCTCTACCTCAATTCCCAACCTTAGCCTTTGATGATCATATTTTCTAATCATCCAGATGTATTATTATTTACCTATGGGTATAAAAATCACTACGATGAATAGAATTCTTAATTTTAAAATCAAAGATTATAAGTCAGACTCTCTAACTCAGGTAAACATAAATTAAGCAAACCAGTCTAGATTAAGGATGTACAGTAATCTCTCTTCCACACAGTCTACCTGTATATTCACTAATATAAATACATTTGTAACTATTAACTAGGTACTTCAGTGGTTACAGATCTGGCACATATGTTTTAAGGACAAAGTAGAGAAGCGAATGAATATGACTAGTTCCTCATATTTCTCATAAACATGAAAAATCTAGTGTACTTCACCATAGAAATGAAGACTTGTTAATCCTTGTAAAGGCAGCCTTGAGGCATGGGAAATCCTGTATCTGAACACCAAGATGTGATGCATCAATAAAAAAACATTAAATTCAGCCATTACCTTCTGATAATGGAGAATTGACTGTATAATTTAATTTAGGACAGCCTGCAAAAAGAAACTGTAATAGCCAGAAAATATATTCATTCTCCCTGCCTTGTAACATGGCTGTGTAGAGTTAGATAGAAGAGAGAACAATTTTTCTTCTGAGTTTCAGTATTATGCAGCAAAAGGACAAGGGGCAACAGACACAGGTTGCTGTAATGGACATTCCGATTAGATAGAAGAAAAGAAATTAATCTCAACAAGTGTGGTCAAACACTGCACCATGTTGCCCAGGGAGGTTGTGGGATCTCTGTCCTTGGAGATGCTCAGAACTTTGACTGCACAGAGCCTCATTAACCTGACCTAACTTTGATGGCTGCCCTGCTTTGAGCAAGGTGTTGGGCCAAATGACCTCCAGAGGTCCCTTTAGCCTCAGTTATTCTATGATTTTATGGTAGATACCAAAGTCGTTTTGGTGCATTAATTGACAAGGTTTTTTATGTTACCAAAAGGGGGCAATGTGTTTTAATTCACACACGTGTATACAAACACATGCTGGAAGTAGGCAAGGTATGTTCTAAAGGCAGGACAAAAAACATCATATAGGCTTTAAATATCTATATGTGATTCCACAACTTCAGAAAGCGGTCTCCTGATCTGTGTCTCAGATGAATTTTGAGGTCTGCAAGTCTGGCTGTTCCTTAGCGGTTGGATCAGATCTTTGTAAGTTGGCTCACAGACTGAGTTGATTGATAGGTACAAATGAAATTGGAAGTAATTTGTTCAGAATGCCATGTTGAGGCTTTCTACTTGCACTAATCAGGAGCATTTGTTTTTTTTTTTTTCCCTGGAAAAGATATACTACTTCTGCGTAGACTAGGTAGTATTGTGTTTCTCTAAGAGGTCACTAAAATTAGGCCAGTTCCTAAGAAGTTATTAACAGCGGGTCACATTTTCAAGTTATTTCTTTCATGATATTTTCCACAAATTTGGTTTGAGATTTTTTTCATATGCTTTACAAAATTACCCATTTTAATACCAAAACCATTTAAAAACAGTCCGTATTCAAGTTTCTGTGAAAATATTACAGCAAATACACCAGTGCGTGTATGTTCCTTCTTAGCATGCAGAGTCACGCGAACCTATTCGCTATAAACAGTAACAGCATGTTGTACCTTCACACTGGGAAGAGGAATAAAGCATTTTCAACAGCAGCCTGAGTAGGATTGTAAACAACATAACAAGCTGCAGAAAGACTAAAGCGATGCTCTTTTGCTGAACAAAGACCTCTGAAGACAGATAAGCAAGGTAAGGTACCTGGGTACTAATATGGCTAGTGCAGATAGCGGCTGAATCTGAATTCCTCTGCTATGGAACTATGCATCCCCCGTGAGATGCAAAGCATGCCTTTCGTAGACTGAAAGCCATTCTGATTCAGACTAAACGTTGTAACTTACTCTCATTACATAGGTAAATTAGGTCTTTAAATCCAAGGTTCAAGTGACTAAGGAAAAACCTTCCTTCTTTTCATCACCTTCCTTTCATATTGCCTCTAAAAAGTGTGAGCTACTAGAAACTCAGTGTTCAGATACAAAGAGACTTAAAAAACCTCAATGAGTAGATGACAGATATTTGGATTGCCAGTGGTGTTGATATCAAGTGATTTCTCTTTATTGTGATCATTTTTTATATCATTGAAACTTGTTTGCTTAGGTTCTTTTAATTCTGTACTAGTCTAAATTTTGGTGTTTTTTCAGTATTTGGTGATTCACACATTTTCAGAATGGAATTATGGGAAGTATTCCCTCTCATAGTTCGACGTCACACATCGCTTAGGGTCATAGCTAAGCAGAAAAAGTGCTGTTAGTTTTTGTGGGGAATGATGGTAGTCCTTATGGTGGTAGCATTGAACAGTCAACTGTGTTTTCCTGAAAGCACATTTTGGTAAGTCTCTATGCCAACAGAGCTCTGGGATCAACCAAACCTTCACATGCTCTCCAAATAAACCATATTTGCAGACCTCTCAGCTTTATGCAGTGACCAGCACAATCAAATATAAAAACCGTGCTCCAAACACCTCAGACGTTTTGGGAGGTAAATTCAAGACACTTGCCCTAATATGGGCTCACCTTTAACAACTTAATTTACGAAACAAAAAAAATCTGAAATCTGTAATGGAATCTGACTGGTGTGGTTTGATTTTATCTGGAGTTTTAAGACTTTTGGTTCTTATTTCTTCATGTGCTATGAATTTGTGTTCCCTGACAGAATAAGCACAAGATTCATTTACATGAATAACGCCTGAGGGTCGAAATGCCCCAATACTGTAACAGGATACCTCACTTGTTTTTGTGGCAGTGTTTTTTTCCCCACTGGTTACTAACTGCTTTCGCCCTCACATTACACCAGTGTAAAACTTGGGAGCTGATTTAAATCCTTCCCTTAACAAAAAAGAAGAGCGGTAGCTGTAGCGGCAGGCATGAACCAAACAGGCAACGCAGTGGGGGCTTCAATCCCACATCAGCTCTTGCCGGCACGATACACGTGGTCCAGGTGACAGAAGCAGCTATACAGCTCTATTGACAACAAGACGGCTGTGGGGAAACATCTCCCGGATGTAGTCTCAGTGGGACGGCTCTTTGCCCCTTATGTAGATAAGCCATGGGGTAAACGCTGTCCTGTGGGCTGCTCAAGTTTCTGAATTTTTTCCCTCGTTTTACTATTGATCACTTTTTCCAGTATCATTTGCTAATATGCTTAGTTATTGCAAAATTCAGTGAAAGTATGGTATATGTGGAATGGATCCCTTAGCAGAGAATGTATTACGGAACTGCTCGTACTACTGCTGCTCACCCACAGCCAAAAAATCATGAGTCAGACCCAAAAGTCACAAAATCTTGCCGTTTTTACTTGCACATAGGATCACACAACACTGCTGATTTTCTGTGTAGTTTGCACAGTGTGCAGCTCGCTCTTCTAAGCCAGGGGCCCTCTGCTTGCACCAGGAGCTGAGCAGCTCGATCTCTATCAGTCTCCCGAGAATCTGCCTCTCCTCAGCTCTCCTGTACTGCTTTCTCCCCTTGGGGAGGTGTTTAATGCCTGCACCCAGACTTGCTCGCTGGTGGATGGCAGCCTAGTGTGTGGGAACACACCTTCAGCCCAGCTTGGTGTTGTCCAGGATGCTCCTGTGCCCTTTGTAAGTTGTCCAGGTGCTAGTTCTATCTTTGTAGAAAGGACTAGCGTGGCAATCCACCATTGCTAGCCCTCCTCCTCTGTTGTGTGCCTGTCCTTCATCCCTTGGTAGTTTTTACTGCTGACTCCCTGTGCTCCTTGGCGGAAAGGCGTTCCCCACTGAGCCGTTCTGCATTCTGCAGCTGCACACCGTCACCACTAACTGACCTGCTCCACGCTCGGATGTGCCACGTTTTGCTTCACATGCCCAGAGATACCTCTTGCCGCTGTGAACAGAGGGTAGCTCAGCTCCCAGAACTCGAATGCAACACAGCACCAGTATGTACATCCTGTTGTATGAAGGCAAGAACCATCCTCTGGCTTTTTCCCAAGTAATAGCCTCCTTTTTTTTCTCCTTTTGTTACGTTTTCTTTTTTTTGGCTGTTGAGATGGAAACAGTATTGTCTTCGTATGTTAAGCTGTTCCCATTATACTCTCAGCTGGATATTCAATGCACTTGGCTTAGCTCAAGCCTATACCTTTCACATCCCTAGCTTTCTATGGTAGGTGTTCCTCTTGTTTGGTCAATTCTTGTGCTTTCCATCATTAGCTGGCAGTTTTCAAAGCCCTGCCTCACATACCCAGCCCAACTTTGCAGGGAGTGGAGTGGACTCTGTGAGAGCTGCGGACTGATCTGCTGGACCCAGCTCCTTGGTATTGCTTGGAGTCCTCCTGGGAAAGGCGACGGTCCAGCAGCACACTGACAGACCCATTTTGGTCACACACAGCTTCTGCTTACGCCCCGGTACGAGTGTGCTGCTCAGTCTGCTGCTGGTAGTTACTCTCGTGGACTGACTTTATCCTTGACTCACGTTACCAGAGGCTCAGGTAGGATGTGCTGTAGCGCCTCTCAAGTGCTTTCTTTATGATGCTCTGCAATGGCTTCTCATCAAACTGCAAATGCACCTCATGCCCAAAGGTAACTGCCAGAGTTACAGCAGAGACAGCAGTCCTCACTCTGGCCTTCTTTGAGAACAAGATGGGAGCCATGGATGGGCCAGTGACAGATCTAGGGATTCAGGAGAAGAAAGCGTCTCTGATCTGGACTATCATAATTATGAACTAGTTGTTCAGTTAGGCCCTGGGGTGGAGAGTATGGAAAGCTGCTCAAAGACAAATGCACAAAATAAAGTCAGAGAGAAGCGGGCCCCCCTAGAGCCAAAAGGCAGAAAGAACTAAAAAATATACAAAGATAAGGAAAAAGAGCCAATGCAACAAAACCAAGGAAATTTAGAGTAGATTTATTGTAAAGAGGAGGAAAAAGCTAAAGGTAAGTTGAAAGCTAGAAAATTACCCAGTAGGCTAATAAAGGGCAAGTAGATGCACATTCTCAGGTTCTAATTGTCCTTTCAGTTAAACATTTATGCCTTTATTTAGATTTAAGAGAAAGAAGATGGACTTGACGGCAAAGAACAAGCTACTATTTTAGGTCAGTGACTGTCTTAGAGCTTGCAGCCTAGGAATAATATTTTCTGTATTACTTGTGGGCTATCTCCACAGCACTCAATTCTGATGTAACCATGCCACAGCATGCAAAAGACTTATATAACTCCTGTCTCAAAAGGAAGGATTGAAACCTTGGCCTTTCTAACATCAATGAAAAAACTCTATTTCACTTCAGTGTGAATTCAAGATTTCATCTCAAGCATGGAGTTTGTTCAACACCAAGAGCTCTGTGAACTTCAGGTCATCACCAAAGCCGAATCTTGGGAGTTCGGGTGTTTTTTCGCTAGAAACTAATGTAAGTTGGCAGGAGTTTCTCATATTCCTCCTAAGTGGAGAGGCTGTCCCAGGGTTAGTATAAAATAAGCTGCAATTCCTCTTTCTTAGAAGAAGAATTGCTCTGTAGCAGGGGCAGGTTTCACAAAGGTGATTAGAAAACAAGCATTTGCACACAGGACTTTCAGTGAGGACGTTATCTCCTCTAATCCGAGAATTCTCGCTTTTTTTCCTGGCTTGGGGTACGCAGCGCTTTACAGGAAAACACAAAGGCAAAACAGACGTGTGCTCTGAATAACTTACATTCAAATTAGATTGACAACATAATGAAAGTTGAATAATGTTATATTTGGAAGTCGTTGATAGAAATCATTCCCAGCTCGTATTTTGAGAGGATAGTAGGATGAGTGGTTATCTATGCCTCTTCTGCTCTGCTTCTTCTTTCACAGTCATTTTCTTTTCTCATCTTGCCCAGCACTCTTCCAAAATAGCCTCTTTAAGATATGAAATTTATCTTTATTCTTCTAACAAAATATCCTTCTAACTTTCTGGATGGACTCCTACAACACTTCGATTATGTTTTAGAGTTGGTGTACTCAAATCCTCACTGATTTCCAGGATGAGTCTTAAATCACACATTACGCACCCTTATCCCCCAATACTCTGCTTTGGATTTACAGTTCCAGTTAAAGTTACATCTGCGAAGGAAGATGACATCTTGCTGCTCCCTATCCTTTTAAAATACCAAATCGATTTAAGGGCTTAACTTATTGTTATAGTTTATCCTGAATCTTCTGAATCAGTTCATTGAATTTTAGCTGTAGCTATATAAAATTCTACACAGTGAAGTTGTTTGGCCATACTGAGAATGGCTATGCCGTGATCCATCAATGCCACTAACTGCCAGCAATAAAGAAATCCTCCTTTATTCTCCATTCATTTCAGCGAATTTCTAAAACTACTGTTGAACACCAGGAGTCTATTTTTACTAGGTTTTAATTTTTTTCTTCTTCTTTTAAGGAGCACATCAATGATATTTACCTGAAATGCACTTCACCGTTGAGTGGCTTCGGTAGCTGTCAAAAACAGACACTGGGAAGACCCAATGAAATACAGACTTGTAAGAGTGGCTGTAGTAGTGAGCAAGATAACGGAAACATTTATAAGGGAGAAGATTACAATTCAGTTAGAGATGTGATTTAGTAAAGGGAAAGATGCGTGGTTATGTTAAAAGAAGATCATGTATGACAAATGCATTAAGGTCATTTCAATGCATTGCGGAATTGATAAAGATGAAATCGTTGACATAATTCATCCAGATTTCAGGAGAGTATTTGTTACAGACTGTACAGGAGATCGATTTACAAGGTCAGAAAGCTGAGCATAGGGGACAAGTCTTGAAATGCAATACAAATTGGTTTAGGCACAAGAAACAGATGGTGTCAGGAAAATGAAACAATTCAGGGTGCGATGAGGTGCGGATATGCCTGAACGCGAATACTGAATACCACATGATTCAGGTCCCAAATCATTTGTTGCGCTAGGAATGTGGACATGGGCAGGTCTTCACCACTTTGGAATGAAAAGATTTGCAAACCTCTCTGGGGTGATTGATTGAAAACAACCATGAAAATGCAAATCATTGTGGAGAAACCCATGCAGTAAATGCATTTCTGAAGTCCTCTGCGGACAGCAGAAAAATGCCTCAAATTCACAGGTGATTAACCACTTCTACCTGCTTTTTAACACCATCTGTGCACCTTCTTAAATACCAAATTGAAATAGATACATTTTCCTGGTGTGTCAGAATCTGCCCAACCACTAGAGTTGAGAAAAACGACATCGTGCTGTTAGTGAAACCCATGAACAGTGGAGAATTGGAGGGCTGGAGAGTGCAGAGTGCACTCTCCATCAGCAAAATGTCTAAAGAAGTGCCTTTAACCAGGCTTTGACTTCCTTGATCTTACTGTGTGATTTTTTTTTCTTTATTTTAGGAAAAGACTGAGAAACAGTCTAAAACTGCGCACAACTATGACTGAGCACAGCAAGCTCATAGGAGGGTTCTAAAAACTAGCAGTGTTCCACCAAACTCTAATTCTGTATGCACACAAATTGGCTGCTATCCTACCCAAACACAGAAACAACGAGGGGCCACATTACACAGTACATTCTGTTAGACAAGTGTTATTGCTTCTTTTAAAGCAGAAAGGCCAGACATCTTAAAGTTTGGACGGGAATTAGGCTCCTTGTAGCATTTAAAGTTCCCCCATGGGTCTCTCCACATCTTCTAGCGCTAAAGTTGCTTAGAGACTGTGATCCTCTTGGACCCCACCTCCAGTGGTGAAAGCATCCGTTAATTGTATTTATTCCAGCCTTTAAATGTGCATATTTCTGTAAAGTAAAGATGCTTCTACTTAACAAGAATCTTGATATAAAACTTTTAAGTCCACGATGGAGAAAACCCTTCATGGAGGAGATTTTTCTGGCAAAAACATGTAGAGTCTGACCTATTCAGCTGAGGTCCGAGTGTCTTCGGCACCTTATGTCTGGATACAGCTAACCACGCCGAATTGCTAGTACACATCCTCAAAACTACCCCTTGTGCTCCGTCAGCAGATTTCAGGACTCTCACTTGCAAACGAAGGCAGATGTAAAACAGATGGCTAAAGGAAGTACCATAGACATGTACAGAATACACAAATTCATTGAAATCCAACTTAATTCATTTCAGTACACTTGTCTTAAAACTGTGCTTCAGAAGCTGTTCCATAATTTGTCCCTATAAGCTGTCTGTGGAGGACAAGGCAAGGGCCAGGGAGAGCAACCACTTCAGCACTGCTGAATACAAGTCAGACCCCTCAGCCCTTATCTTATCTAGTTTTATGGCGTTCTGCTTGGTACTGATTGTTTGGTGCCTTCACCGTTTGTCAGAGTGAATAAATAAACATACCACCCACATATGACCTCTCACTAGGACCAAGAGATTATATTTTAAATTGATTCAGTGACCAAAAAGCATGAAAGAAAAAAAACCCTTTCTTGGTGAAAGGAAAGAGTTTATATTAAAAATAAGCAGCTAGGAACCAAGAAGAAAAAGAAAAAAGGTATGAAATTAAAAGGTAAACCAAGTACCAATAAATAAATTAAAAGGTATAGATCTACTTTCACTGGAATAATAATTTAATAGGATCATAATCTCATCAGCTAAATGCATAAACCAAGTGAAATTCCAGCATAACCTTGCAACTTTTACATAATATCTACATCTTGTCTAGAGTAGTTCAAGAGGAGGTGTATACTTGAAAAGAGCTCCTAAGCACCCTGGTAGTACTAGGTATAAAATCAAGTTATATAACACTGAGCAATTAGAAACGAAGCAGGCATTGTCACAAATACAAGAAAGTGGCAGGGCAAAGAAAAGAGACGGTCACTCTAGAACAGCATCTACTCCAATGGCTCCTGTGAAAATTACAGAGTTCCATTCCTTTCCATCTGATTCAAACCTGTAGCACAGAAACAGATCTCTTAATTTCTTCTGTTAAACCTGTTGCGTTTTTATAACTAAATATTTATGTGAAGAGAGGGAGTTTATAACCTTCTAGTTATGGTCTTATCTGGGATGTAGAAAACCAAGCTTCAGCTCCTTGATCCAACTGCTATTACTAACTGGAGAAGCTTCTAGGGAGATAAAAGAATGCTCACCAAACTTCACTTAGAAAAGGCTGAGGTTGAAGCCCCAAAAGTCTGCATAATTTGAACATAAACCAGGCAAACTTTAGCTCAGCGTCTCTGTATGCTGCCACTGCTCATTCTAAGGCATGCGGCTGGGGTCTGATGAGAAATTTAATCATGAAGCCAGAAAAATTGCACACCAAAGCTGATATATTCTGGTTTTTCCAGACAGATATTTTCAAATGAAAAATATTTTGCTGTGATATTCTCCTAAATTCTGTTTCAACTTAATTTTTGTGCTCTTTGTCAGTGGGCTTGCTTTCTTTATTCCCTCTAAATTGACAAGAAAGCACAGGATCGGGCTGGCTGTCCTTTATGTCCTTCCCACCTCGTTCTTTGCTTACAGTCTGCTGAGTATTGACCACGTATGTAAAGTGATGGTCTTCGTGCCTAAGAGTCTGGTGTGGTCACAGCAATAAATGTCTCTTCAATGCAACGGTCAGACAGCTTTCAGGGGTTTGATATACCCCACCAGCTGAAAAATGAACTTACAAGTCTGAAAAGCCACTCATATGTCAGATCTGATGACAGCACCAGGTCACCCTTCAATTTCATAGTAGCAGAAAGTAGTCTGAATTCCCCACCTGAATTTCTTAGTAAAATGAACTATTTCTTATATTTTTCTAGTGCACTCAGAGGAACATAAAATGCAATACACGTTTCCTTAGTACCCATCAGCTGTGCCTGAGTCATTTGACAAAATACTTTCTCTGATCTGATATTGCATTTTTAGTTACATCAATAGCAAGAAATTTTAAGGGAAATAATAATGCAGAAGGAGGGCAGTGAGAGACTTTCCACTCTCTCTTGAGAGACTGTCTTGACAGGAGGAGTTTGATGCCTCTGGGAAAACAGAATTCATTTACACTAACTCTATATTCAATTGTGATGACAAGGCCTTAAAACAGGCTCTGAGATTTTGTACTTTTTTTCTTTACTGTTATTTTCTAGTTCCTACTGAGTTGTCTTTGTTCTTAGGGTGAGGGGAAGAGCCATGAATTCTGCTGTTGAACATAAAATAACTTATTCATAATCCCTACACAGTTATCTGCTATCACTAGCAGAGACAACAGTGCCAAACTTTTCCAATACAGCCTAGATCAAACCAATTAATTTTACAGATGCTTTTAAAGAACTTAGAGCCTTCTTGTCCGAGTTGGATTTGAACTGTCCCCAGCATCTTCCAGAATCTCGTCCACAGCGTGGTGTTCCTGGGGGACTTCACTGAAGTCCATGCTTGGTATCAGGCTAAGTATGTCCACAAGACAGAATGTTTGAACTGAACAGTTCCATATAATGGGTGTTTACTAGCAATATCTAAGGGCTGGTGACCTGCTCAAACACCTGTGCCCACCATCCTACCAATTTTTTGAGCATTTCAGCCATAGCAAGCTTGGAAGCACCCAACCAGCTGTTTTCCAATGAAACCTTCTGCATTGCCTGAGGCTGAAGATTTCTCTAGACAGAAGTGTGCCTAAGAGTTAGATGCTGCAACATCACAGAGCCTTGGAGAAACCAGCCTTTAAAATAAAATTGTTCAAAGCACTTGCATATGAAGTTATATATAATATACTACTTCTAGAAAATCTATATAACAGAACACTCTTGACTTTGGATTTTCAATCACTCAGAAAAACTCAGAGTCAGGATAGTTCTCTGGCTTACCTGTGTTCATTCATTTTAAAAATCAGTTTGTTTACAAACTTGCACTCTCTCCTCTGCCCCACCACCTTACAGCTTTCCCCTCAATTCTTTCCATGAGCATCCCACCCACTACCTGCACTCCTGCCTCTTGGCTGCTGCTTTGTGTTGTTTTTCCCTTCCCTCCTTCGGCAGACCTCACCACCGAGCTCCTTCCCAGAGCTGGTTTGTGCAGATCACAGTCTGTTCCTGCCTCTTCCCGCAAATTATCTTTTTTCCACTCTTTCGAGGAGACAGCTACTCTACTCTGAACTCTGGTATTCAGTCACATCAGCTAACAGTCATACAACAGCTTTAAAAAAAAAGAATATAAAGACTGTCTCCAATTTTAATGTTACATGCAGCATCTAATACACAAAGAAATACAATACATTGAAGGTCCAAAGCTGTTGAAGAGGAAAAAAGAAATGCCATCGCTTTAAAGATCTTTGTTGTTTGCCTAAGATGTGTCCTTCACGGACTTGACTGGGCACAAAAGGATTCAACGTAAATGAATAACTGCTAAACTGCTTCTGATCTACAGATCATATTGTCCTGCTGACAGATCATGCATGTGAAGTAGAAGAGCTGATACAGGATAGTGAAACCAGCAATGAACCTGAGAAAATTGAGAAGGCGCAGCTGGAATATAAATGGACAAAAAGCAACCTCTAAAAAGGAAAGGCAAAAACAAAGGAAAGAAAATAAATAAGGGAACAGATAAATGCTAAGAGTAATAGTACCCCCACCCCACCACCCAAACATAGGATGCTTCCTCCAAAATGTATACAGGAGGGTTTGAGCCTGTATTTAGCTATCATCAGATTAGCAAGAACATGAAACAGAATAATGCCAATATAAATTACCAAAACTACTAAAATGGATGTTTTATCTATGATAGGTTATATCCTCATTCAGAGGTATTTAAACCCTGATTAAATGGAACCCTGAAACATCTGTGGAGAGTCAGATTGAATTATCCTTCAGGGGACAAGCACTACATGTTTTCATTACATTTCAATTATGTAGCCTGTCCAGATCTTAAGGATTTACACTGTTTTTTTAATGATATATTTGTTTAGAGTTGGACATGGATGTAATGATGATGTTAGCGCAGTAGACAAATGATGACAAAATAAGCAGCAAAATTTGAAGCGATCCATTGACTGGCTTACCTATGGTAAAAAAATGGGTTGTTTTCTTTCTTAATGTCTGACAAAGACACTGATTGCTGAAAGCTGTGGTTTAGAACTGTTGATTAAATCTACAAGTGAAAACCGTTGGTTAAATCTCCTACGTATGTTTACCTGAGTAGTTGCATCAAAGAGCCACAGTAGCTCGGATGTGATTCTGAATGTGTAATGTGTCCAGTCAAAAAAAGTTTTTTTCTTTTAGAAAGTCTGGAGCCTCCTTAATGACATGTAGAAAATGCTTAGAGAAGGAGAAGGTAATCTGGTGAAAAGACAGATGAACTCAAGATACTGAGGGAAAGATTGATCACAAAGCAGAAATGCGGAGAAGGGAGATGAAACACTAGAAGCAGATAAGTTTATCTAGTGAATGTAGAGAGGAAGAAAGCAAAGAAGATAATGGATCTAGAGACAAAGACGACGGGATGGTAGCTGAAGAGGAAGGTTGAGAGATGATTTTTTTCTCAGATGTTCAATGACGATACTGTATTCTGATGTTAGCAAGGTGACTGTGCAAAAGCTGTTACTGCAGCAGGTGGGAGAAGAATCAAGACACCTTGTTAGTTTTGAGATTAAACCAGCAGATTGGTACTCTTGAAACTGGCAATTTCGCTTCCTGGTTATGTTTGAAACTTCAGTTTCAAACATTCATTTCAGCAAGGCAATTACTTCTCAGTTCAGTTTCCTATTTACAAACTAGGGGAGATGGTACTTCTTTTCTATCCTCTTCTTCTTGACTTGTTTGTCTGAGCTAGGCAGGAGCCCTATCTCAACACCAGCCCTATCTGCCTGCCTAGAGGTGAGCAGAGTAACCTGGTCGCAGCCGGGACTGTCACATAGGAATGTCATGGTAACCACTGGTACATAAGACAGAGAGGATCAGGAAAGCTGAGGAAGCTGCCAAAAGGCTTCCTATCAGGCAGTAAAAATGATTACTTAAAAATACATATGTGAGTTGTTCTATTTCCTTCCTGATCCTATCAAGCATACTCAAGGCACATTTCAGCTTATTTTTTATTTATTCGCTTGAATCTTTCTTTTACTTCAAAAGAAAGTGGTTATTCTCATCCAAGAGCTTGGGCTTTCTGAAAAACACCAGCTCTCATCAGACTTTTGATAAAATCATAAGAGCTGGAAATATTGACAGTTCCTTTTAATAACCTCTCTTTCATGAATATTTACTTCTCATTTGAATAATTATCAATAAAAATTAAAACGTTGTGTTTGTGGGGACTGCAAGCAGCTTTGGGATTAAAATGAGTGACATCCCTCAAAAATGAGGGCTATTAGAGGGTTATCTTTCTTACAAGCAGCTCTCTTTCTGCAAGAGCATTCTGAGTCTGAAGTGCTACAGGACCAAGAAGATGGAGGAGAGAAATTCTGCAAATGAGAAGCAGAACTGGGAAAAAGATTATGTTTGGTTCATCTACACTAGCAGTTGTATAGCTTTAACTATTAACGATACTATGAAAATGATGGAGTTCCTAATATAATTAACATTTCTTTTAATCAATAGGTTTAAATTATAGTTCTTGTTAATTTAATTGTCATTATTTGCAATTTGCCTGTGCAAACAAGATGCTGTTTTCACCAGTGGTTTGCTGAGAAGCCTGCGAGGACATGCAGGACTGTGATATATCACACACATGACAATATAAACCACAGAAAAATATGAGCAAAGAGGAAAGACAAATGTACCCTCTAGAGCAGTAAAGTTACAGAATGCCTAGAGAAGAGGAACATCTAATTTAGGAGAAAATGGGCTATAATTTGGAGAAAATGTCTAAGTTTGATTTATAATTTGCAGATAGAATGTATGAACTCCATATTTATCAAACTAAAGTTCTATGCTAAAGCTAGCTGCTTTTCTGGACTTTTTTTATATGGAGATAACCACAGGCATTTATTAAACTTGATAATCTCACACTCAGAGAGAGCTCCTGCTGAGTTTGGATGTGGCTTATGTTTCTTCCCACATAAGCCATTAATTAAGCACCTGGAACAGAGGCAAGGCCAAGGCATCACCTGCTCAAAGGGACGTGAAGTTGTCAAAGGAGGATCTCAGCCATTTTAGAGAACAGGACACTGTGCCTAGATGCCAAACCACAAACAAATCTTAACAGTGGGGAAATTGTGGTAAGGAATGAGGCATGCATATTTTATTGTGTTGTCTTGTGCTGTTTGTTGTGTTATTTGAAACAAAGGGTAATTGTGGGTTAAACTGCTCAAATACTCCACGCGATTACACTGGGACCAGTTTTTCACTGCCTGGAAAACATAAGTCCTGGGAGCACTCGCTGTGCTAGGGGTATAATAACATAGATTGCACCTGATGCGTCTCAAGCTAGACCTGGTCTGTGGGGTCGTACCATGCAGCGGCTCTGGCCACAGGGTTATGGAGGATCTGGCTGGAGCAGAGGCATCTGGAAGGGTGTGGAGCACTGTGTGGACAGCGTGCTTGGGTTTCAGTGCCGAAGGAGAAGAGTCGGCACTGGAAGGGAGAAAAGAAGTCAGATCAAGTCCCAGTTCTGTGAACCGAGTGACAACGGAGATCTGTGCCCAAAGTGGGCAGTGTCCCAGTATCACGTTTTGAGAAGATGTTTTTCGACCTCTTTGTCCTCCTGCTGTGTGTTACTTTGCACATATAAAGCGAGTGTGTACCTAATTTGTGGGGGTTTTGTACCATACAAATAATATCTACGGTAGATGAAAAACTGGACGTGAGTCAGCAATGTGCGCTCGCAGCCCAGAACACTAACTATATCCTGGGCTGCATCAAAAGAAGCATGGCCAGCAAGACAAGGGAGGTGATTCTCCCCCTCTACTCCACTCTTGTGAGAACCCACCTGGAGTGCTGTATTCAGCTCTGGGACCCCCTGCATAAGAAAGATGTGGACACAGGTCCAGAGGAGGGCCAGGAAAATGATCAGAGGGCTGGAGCACCCTTCCTATGAAGGCAGGCTGAGAGAGTTGGGGTCGTTCAGACGAGAAGGCTCTGGGAAGACCTGATAGCAGCCTTTCAATATATAAAGGAGGCTTACAAGAATCACAGAATCACAAATTGGCAGGCGTTGGAAGGAACCTCTGGAGATCATCCAGTCCAACCCCCCTGCTAGAGCAGGTTTGCCTAGAGCAGGTTGCACAGGAATGCATCCAGGTGGGTTTTGAATCTCTCCAGAGAAGGAGACTCCACAGCCTCCCTGGGCAGCCTGTTCCAGTGCTCTGTCACCCTCACAGTAAAGAAGTTCTCCTTCACGTTCAGGTGGAACTGCCTGTGCTCCAGTTTGTGCCCGTTGCCCCTTGTCCTGTTGCTGGGCACCACTGAAAAGAGTCTGGCCCCATCCTCTTGACACCCACCCTTTAGATATTTATAAGCATTGATGAGATCCCCTCTGAGTCTTCTGTTCTCCAGGCTAAACAGACCCAGCGCTCTCAGCCTTTCCTCATACGAGAGATGCTCTAGTCTCCTCATCATCTTCGTAGCCCTCTGCTGGACTCCCTCCAGTAGTTCCCTGTCTCTCTTGAACTGGGGAGCCCAGAACTGGACACAGCACTCCGGATGTGCCCTCACCAGGGTGGAGTAGAGGGGCAGGACCACCTCCCTCGCCCTGCTGGCCACACTCTTCTTAATGCACCCCAGGATGCCATTGGCCTTCCTGGCCACAAGGGCACATTGCTGGCTGATGGTGA
>VZSC01004436.1:929288-1006610 GCA_013398225.1 Steatornis caripensis
AGCGCTTTGCCTCCCGCGTCGCGGCCTGGATGCAGGGCACCGGCCCCTCTAGGGCCGCCGAGGGAGAGGGGCGGGCGGGCCGGCCCCGCCGCCGCCACCGCCGCTCTCGGGTGCTGCCCCGCGCCTCGGAGAAATTCTGCCGGGGCGACGAGCACAGCCGGCGGGAGGGGCCCCCGGCCCCCGCGGCGGGGGCGGGGTCCCTGGATCGTAGGCTGGCAAGGCCGAGCTGTACGGCCACGTCTGCCGCGGGGCGCAGCCGTGCCACCTTCCCGCCCGGCCCCGACCCCCTGCGCGGCCGTTGAGAGCCGAGGACGAGCGTGTGCGAACCCCTCGCGTACATTAACGGCCGGGCGGCTCCAGAAAACGGGGGGATTTAGGCGCCGAGACGGCTCTTGGCTTGAAACGGCCGGGGATTCACCTGTGGCGCCGGCCCGCGGGGCCGAGGCGTGGGGCCTGGCCGCGCTGGCGGCTCGGAGGGAGGTCGGGTGGCTGCGCAGCCCTGCTGCGGGGCAGCCCCCGCGGGTGACGGGCCCGCTCCTGGGAGCTCGCCCCGCTGGCCTGTGCTTCGTTTTCCTCCTTCGCTTGAATCACCGGTGAAAGGGTTTGGAGTGTCCTTGGTGAAACGGGAGGAAAATCTGTAATGGTACAGTGGCCGTGAGCTCCAACAGGTGGAGGATTTTAAGAGCACGAGAGCAGAACATTTTATTATCTGCTGCGTCCACAGTAGAAGACCCACAGTGTTTATAGGTACATACTTTGGTGTAGGATAAGTTCCCAAACTCAAAGCAACTTCAGGTCAGTATAGTTTAAAGCACTATCATCAAAGTCAAGTCTTTTTAATAGGCAGAACCATGAAGTTTGAAGTAGGTTGGCGTGCTGGTTTTTGCATTGCGTTTTGCATTCCATTAATTTTGCATAACTATAAAAATAGTATTTTTATGTTTACAGAGGGCAAGCAAAACTTCTGTGCCAAGGGCATGGGCCTAGATCTCCCTGACCGAGTGCTGTCCTAGAGTATGATACACACAGGTGAATTCATCTGATTTCAGGAGGGCTTTGCCTCTGTTATATTATGTGAGCATGGCTTAAGGCCCTGACCTGAGCATGGCTTAAGGCCCTGACCTGTCAAGAAGATGCGTGAGTTCACCGTCCTGAACCTGTCGCTTCTCCCAGTGATTTCATTGGGAATTTCGGGGGACCCAGATCTGTGCCAGTGCAGTACATGCAGAATTGGAGTCTACCTGTGCACACAGTGCTTACGAACACACGGAATAATCCAGAAGAAAATGAAAAGTGTACTTCTAGTAGTATTCTGATAGTGCAGCATTGCATCTGACATCTCATTTCCCAAATGGGGTTTTATTTGAGGGTGGAGGTGGTGTTACGTGGCAGGGAATGGTAAGAGGTAGAGACAATTCATGAGGTGTGTTCAAAGGAAGTATCTCTGTTCTTGGATTTAAAAAGTAATTTAGAATTACTTTGGAACTTTTTTTACTTTTGATATAACATAAAAACTCAGTCCTGAAATTGAATACTTATTTCTGGTTTAGGGACTTCTTGATTGTAGTGAAGTTTAATGACTGTGCTAAGCTACGTTCTTGCAAATACTTACGCATACATATAATTTCCTTTTTTCAGGAACAATTAGAGGCCTAGTGATTTATATTCCATTTTCCCTTCCTTTCTCTCTGTTCCCACAGCAGGCTTATAGCCTGTTTTTCTGCGTGAAGCCTGTAGCACATGCTGTCAGGGTATAGGCTTCCTCTTTTGCCCACTTCTTCCTTTGGCTGTTGTGATTAACTTAATGCGATTTACCCACTAATTCCAGCATCCTAATGGATCTATGAGAAAGTGGCTCTAACTTCCGAAGCAACTTGTAATAAGTTTTTCCAGTTTACTGTATCCCTCAATGGTACAGAGCTTCTCCAGGCCTCTTAGCTTCAGTACTAGGTAATTTGAAGTGTTGATCCCTATGCGTTTCGTAAACATTTTGCAGTGCTTTCAAAATGTAAGATAACACAGGCAAGAAAATACATGGTAGTTGTAAACGAACTCTCTCACGTTGCTGATGCGGGGCAGTTTAAACATAGAATGGCATTCAAAATCTTGGTATAAAAGACCAGGAGCTGGTGGGTTCGGGTCTGTGGTCAAGTTCTTTTTCATTTCCACAAGCTCAGTCTTCCAAATTTGAAAGCTAGGAATAAATGAAATACTCGTCAAAGCAACTGTAATGTTTTTAAAAGCCTGGTATTGCAGATGTTAAAGAAAGTGGTATGATTAATTTTTGGTTATATATATGTATATATATGTATATATAATATATACATACACAAACACTTGTACACACAGCTGTATAGTTTTGTAGTTCGGCTTTTCTTTCTTCATTAGATAAAAAGAATGCTTGTTGTTTTGGTGTGTGCCATTCTTTTTCTGTATTTACTCTTTTTTTTCCCTTATGACTTTTGTTCCATTTCAGTGCCTTTTGCTCTATACCCTTTCACGTATCTTTCTCTGCTTTCATTATGCTCGTCACTAACTTCTTGCTTGTTCTTTTGCCTCCATGTTTATGTATTTTTCCACTTATTCTACAGCCACATGCATTTCAGGCCTAGTGTGCACCTGAGACTCCTTTGCACAACATGTACCTTGAATGTTCTTTAAACTAACTCTGAATAGGGTGACGTAGAAAAGAATACTGGGACAAAGCCAACTTAGCAAATACTGAAGGAGCAGAAAGAGTCATTATTTCTATTGATAATCTCGCAAACTGAAGGCAAAAGAGCAAGCTTCAGGAGTGAAAATCCATGTAAATTTTGCCTGTTGTTTAGCTGAGTTCAAGTATCGATGGTGGATAAATACATATAAAAGGGAAAGTACTCTGTTGGGTTACCACGTAACTTTTGCTTAGTGTTTGGGTTTTTACTCCAACCTTTTACTGAATGACCCATGTTTAGGATATTTAAAAGCCTATGTAAAGCTGTGGCGTGAAGACCTGGTCACTAACTGCTTGTTTGACACAAATGAAACTGAGCCATAGCGAGAACTTTCTTGCTGGCTGAACTGAAACAAGCAATCTTCATAAATCTCAAAATACTGTCCCAAGATACGGCCCATTCTTTTGAACATGCCTTTGAATGTCTCTTATTTTAAAAGAAGAAAAATCCTTGGTGCAAACAAAATACCTCTCCCACCTGGAAGAGGATGAAAAGAGGAAAGCGCGACGGTTATTAGTTGCTTTGCCGAGTGCACCACTAGAAAGCGATCACAGAAAGGTGGTTACACTGTACTCTTCACTGAAGAGAACAAAATTCTTGAAAATAATTTTGGTCATCAAAATCTTGGTTGCAGAGTTTTGTTTGTTTGCTTTTAAGTGTTGTTAAATGTCCATAGGTACTTCTCAGCCATGTTTATGGATATGTTAAGCTGTTGACTTACACAAACTCATGTGAGTCAACTCCTTAGTGGCTCAGTTTTCCTGTCTCTGTAAAGGAAATGAAACATAACTAAATCCCATGAATATGAATGAAAACCATGATCTATCAACTTTGTTTGAGGGTAGTTAGGGGCTTCTTTTTGAAACGTTGTAGAAGCTTTCAACTCTGCGTGTTCTGCTGTGGAGAAGGGTGTGATTTCAGTTTTTGCCTGAATGTCATATAATCTGTCTTGGAATCATTTGATTTTAAGTATAATGACAGAATCAGTGGTGGAGAAGCAAGCATGATCTTGGGGTGGTGGGATGAGCAGAACAGTACTGGGAGATCACATGTGGTAGGGAAAAAGCACTTCTACATAATCTGCAAGACCACCTCTGTCCTTTCTTTAGAGAGCTGACTTTGATGAGTTCAATCTCCTTTCTGCTGAAGTCAGTGAGTGTGCTTCCATTCACTCACTGAGAGTTGGCACTAGTCCTAATTTAATACTGCTTGGAGAACGTGTACTTTTGGCGGTGTTTTCCACTGGAATCAAGAAAGGTTTCCTAGGAAACTTGTAAGACTAGAGTGGTTGTCCTCTGTCCTTTCTGCTAGCTTCTCCCTCGGATTTGCCAACTTCTAGAATTAAATCGAATGTCAAAATGCTTCTCTTTTCCTTGTCACCTCCCACGCATTAGAGCATTTACTGTATGCTATTTACAGCTACTCATATGTGACTGTGCATCCTAAAATTAGTTTGAAGAAATTTAGTCTCCATTTAATTTGTCATTCTCAAGAGGCTATTTCTTGATTATTAGCTGTGTATGGTCTTTGGCACCACAGAGGGAAGCGATATGCTTGTGCTCTTGAGCTTCCTTGCTAAGTAATTGCCTACTTAAAACTTGTAAAACTTGGAGAAACAGTTTTGGGGAATTATTTATCAAACACACAACTATTGAGCAATATGAGATGTTTCAGATGAATTCTGAATAAGAGCAAGAAACCTAACGTGCTTGTAATTGGCAGAGCATACCTTTCCCAATGGTCGTGCTAATTTTTTTTATTTGGATAAGAGAGAAGAGGGAGGAAAATTACTGAGATTTTCACATTTATAATATCCCTCTAACTTTCTGTCACATTGCCTTTCAAACAGAGCATGAAATGTAATTCACCAAACCTACGTGAGGGGACCCGACAGGCTTTGGAGCCACTAATTTCAGAGCTTTTCTAAACATGGGCAAATGCCAGTGGCTGTAGGGAAGAACAAAGTGGAGTGGATGCTCTGAGGTCCCTAGGTGATTGGGTTGGCATCGTAATGGCTTTGTCATTTGGAAAAGAAAGTGCAAATGCTAAAAGAGCTGGCTCTCCAAAGTTCTTGGGAGCTATGGGAGAGACATGCATGCTGGGCTTTCAGGCATCAAAACAAGTGTTTGCTTCTCATGTTTCCATGTTCCAGGTTGGACTAAGATACCCACAGGGATGCTGAGGAACAAACATGAAGAAATTAATGATGTACTCTGATGCACAGCATGCAGAACTTTTAAGGGTTGGGCCACATTGCAAAATAGTGTTGTTTTTACTAATCAAGTCAAATTATGGTAATTCCTAAATGACCAGTGAAGATGATGTGGTGTAATACTGTCATCGAGACAAGACGTGTTCTGGGGAGCTCCTTATACCACCAGTGAATGACACCAGCCTGCTTTGTGTTTCAGCAGTCAGGAGGTAGCTGGGAAGGTGAGCGCTGGGCAGCAGGAAAAGCAGAGTTGATATTGTGGGATAAAACCAAGGACACTGCGTTGTCTCAGGTTTTATCAGAGATGAGGACATGAGATGAGATGGCAGGCAAATGGCCAGTAATTGTGTATTTCTCTGGTTTTGAGAGCTTGACTCTTTCAGATAAATTGAACAGTTTACTCTGAAGTCAAGGAGAGCAACATTACTGAAACACAGTCAGCAAACACCCCAAATAGTGACATTGCCATGCATTTTGGGACTCTTCAGCTTGTCATTTCCACAACAAAATTGCCTCCAAGAGAACAGTAAGAAGAAATTTGATAAAACATCAGGCAGTTCAATAGCAGTTGGTTCTCTTGTCCAGAAGATGTTGAGTAGAGTTCATAGTTTCTCGGAGAGCTTGGTGAACGATGGGTTTCCAGGCCCAGGTACAATGTGGTGGCCCATCAGCATTTGGGAGGACACTAGGTCCTGGAGTGTTGTGAGAACACAGAATATGATCCATAGTGTTTCTAAAGCATCGTGTGGAGATAGTATCTCTGCTTTTACCCTCAGGAAATCAGGTATTTTTCCTTGGCACTAATTTCCATTAAATAGCCAAGTATAGGCCAGTAATTTCTACAAATTTAAAAGAAATTATTTTGTGATAGGAATTTGGTGTGTTTGTTGGTTTAAAAAAAGAAAGTCTAAAACCTTGACAGTGTCCCAGCTTCATCAGATTATTAGACCGTGTCTATGGCGTTGTTAATGAGATCTATCCAGATTTGTCACTAAAAATAGCAATGGACAAATAATAAGTGTTCGATGTAGAGGGTCACCTTGGAGCTGTTACACTCTCCTGTAATGTCAGTCTCTTTTTACTCAATTTCACTAAGGCAGTTATCTGGCTGTAAAGCAGTTCAGGCAGTAATGTAGGATGTCATATATATTCCTTTAATTATTATGTTCTTCCTTGTAGCAATTATAATTTGCTTTATTGCAGATAACAGCGAATTGGTAGATAAAAGTCACTAGACAGATATCAAAAGTTGCACGTTGTAGCTTTTAGATTGAAACTTACAGCAGCTGATTCTTGGTTGACTTTATTTTTTAAACTCAAAGATTATTTGAAACATCAATTAAAAAGAAACAAAGGTAGGAATATTTTGTGGTAACTATAGCGCATAACAGATTCACTTGTTTGTCTCACTGACAGACAGTACGTGAGACGTAGCCTTTGCTTCAGTTGCAGAGGAAGAAATCTTTATGTGAATGCCAGAAGCATGTATTGAATGCTTTTTCTCAGGCTATATCAGAAAATTTTCCTTATTGCTTGCATTGCTTCAAAAAGCCTGTTATAATCCTATATTCCTTTTGACAGCATACCAATTTTGCTGCCCTTAATTGTTCGTATATGGGAAATTGTTGGTGGGACTCCGTTGTTTCCCTGAGTAGAATCCATTTCTGGTGTATGGTTGTTAGATCAGTTTATGGCCATTATTAATACTTTTTTTTCACATTCAGAAGCATATATACTGAATAACCTCTTTGAGGTCCGTCTTTGTATAATTTGTTTTTCCTTCAAAAATGTTAATGGGAATTGGAAACATAGCTCTGTCGAATAATCAAATTCCACAGAAATGCTGTGGCTTTATTGTTTCTTGTAACATAAGCCCATGGAAACAAATTACTATACATTATTACTATTTCCATCCCATTTAGTTGGGAAAGTCAATATATGCAAAAGGCAAAAATGGCTTCAAAAAGTCTTCTAGGTGGTAATTTTTATAGTAAAATCTAAACAGTACATTGATGAGAGATGCCAAGCCCCTTCCTTTCGTATGGCACATCATCAGTGTACAATTCATCAAGTTAAAATATACTTTAAACAAGGAGGAGGTCATTATTCCTTTTCATTTAGACCCTGAACACAACTGTCCCCACAATCTGTTTATGGTTCATTATCGTCAACCTAATAGATAATGGAGAATTCCCTTGCCCCGACGGCACTGCTGTGAAAGGTGAAGCTTTCTTTTATGCTTTGCGTGTGTCCTTTGTGAAGAGCTGTGACTCATGGCAGAAGCAAGATTTGTTTAGCATTTTGTTTAGCACTTTGTCTGCATTTCCTGCCTGATAAGCATTATTTTTCATAGTCTTATCCACATGCTCCAGTTAGCTTCTGACTCTCTTGTACACTGTTTCATATATCAGCGCTTGTGGCAAGGCTTAGAGGCACCTGCTGATGGTGTGGCTGTCCTAAGGTGAGGTGTTTAGCTTTGCTCCCCTCCCACTGTGTACATTGTGTAGGCTGTTCTGCTCTAGTTAGGCATTGGCTGAATGGGCCAGCTACATTCTTCCTGGTGGTTAAAGGAACAAGACAGGCTGCTTGGTTCAGGGGTTTGGTCTGTTGGGGTTTTTTTAAAGTGATTGTGAGGTTTGCCTTCACTCATTTTTATTTGCAATGACTATGAGATTTTTAATATTTAAAAACAATTTACTGAAAGCATGTTTAGAATTGACTAAGACATGAGATGAAACTGGAAAAAAGAAGAGAGATTGTCAGAGGCAAATATTTCACTGTAAGAGAAGGAATTATTTTATCAAGTTTGCAGCAGTTTACCGTGTCACTATAATCACTTGCTGACAATATTAAAGTTTAGCTTCTGATACGTTTCAGTGCTCTATCAGGGGACTTGACATTTGTGTAAGGTATCAGTAAGGACATAAGTACATAGGTACAGTTGCCTTTGTTGATGCCAAGGCATCATAATCCAGAAAATTTATGGCAGGATTTCAACTTCAGGATTGCCAGAAATAAAAATTAATCCAAGGTGGAAGTGTCCTTTTTGAGAGTTCAGATCCTTCTTGGAATTGCTTTTCTCATTCCCTTCCTGCTTTTTTGCAACTAAGCATTTAGCAATTTTGGAAAACGTTGGCTGTATTAATATACCAAACTTGCTTTTACCTTTCTCATTGACTTGATAGTGAGGTTAACAAAGTCACTTCCAAGCAAGTAGTACATACAAGTAATGATTTTTGTCCCAAAGAACAGCACTGACTTGAACAGTATGGAAGTGCTGATGCTCTTGCTTTGTGCAAAAGCCTGTAATGACAAACTATTCTTGTCAGAGTATATAATGAAACTATAAATTGTTTTCGTGACTGCTCTGATATTTGGTCTCTTGCAGAGCACATTCAGAAGGTATTTAGTGCCGTGTCTCATGTGAGTAACATCAGAAATAGAAATATATGCTTTAGCATGAGCAGTGTCAAGTGATGGGTAAGAAGAATCTGCTGATTGAACATCACGTTAAGCGAAAAAAGTTGCCTGAAACTTTTGATAGGTAACATTCAGCTGCTGCGGGAAAGGATTAAATACACGTTACTCTCTCTGAGTGGGGAAAGGCAATGAAGCAGATCAGACTAATGCAGAACTGCTAAGATTTTTAAGTTCTGCTGTGCTGGGTGCATGAGCCCTACACATAAGAGGTGGTGGCTGGAGGGAAAGGCTCGCCTCTGCCTTCCCTCCCCATTCAGCTGTTTGCAATATTTCTGCATTATTTCCCATTCTTTTGACTCAGCAAGCACGTGGGTATAGTATCACAGCTGAACTAGTTTCGTGTGCCGATAGGGAATCAGACTATAGTTGTTTCAGATTCAAGGTAAATTTTGGTTGCCACTGGTGCTACTCCTTCTACTGTAACGTGGTCCTGCTTCACTGTCCAGATGGAAAGCTGAGCCTACAGGACATTGCTGGCAGTGAGGAGGAGGAGGAAGGAAGGGGGAATGAGGTGGGAAATGCTGGTTGCGAACTGAGAGCTGGGTATTGTGCACACAAGTAGAAATCAGTTTGCAAAAGCTGCTTTCTTCTAGCAGCCTTCCCAGGGCGGCAGGTCAAATTGTGAGGCATATGAGGAAAAAAAGGAAAGACTTGAGTTGCTCAATTTTTCTAACTTACAGTAGTCAGGTGAGCATGTGGCTTTACAAATTAATTTTAGGCTTCTAATACAACAGATTTCTTTCCCGTTATTGTTATTAATAAGCTAAGATGACTTGTGGCAGACTTTGATCTCGTGCAGAGAGTCTTCCTCCTCTCTTTTCAGAGAAAAACTTGAGCCTCTTGAATCCGGTACTGTCTGGGGTAGAAATGTCATGTTACAATTACATTTTTTTTTCTCTTCTGCAGTATCTGGTGTGCAAAAGGAAGCTCGAAAGTAAAAAGGAGGCATTGCTAATCCTTTCCAAAGAGCTGGACACCTGTCAACAAGAAAGAGACCAGTACAAGCTTATGGCCAACCAGTTGCGGGAACGACACCAGTCTCTGAAAAAGAAGTATCGGGAGCTGATTGTAGGTTGTTCTTTATCAATACTGTATAATTGGGGGACCAGAATCAACTCAAAAAAAAAAAAAAAGGAAAGAAGTCCATAATGAGTACTGTAAAAATGTTTGGGTACTTGTTTACAGTATTACAGTAGTCCTGCAGTTGTACAGCCCTGATCATATTATTACTCATTTGTTCCGCATTGATGAGGTAGTGCCTGTTATATAAGACACAGAAAGACAGTGCATGCTCTGAGGAAATTAGTTTCAGTCATAATTCCATTTAAAAACTGACTGCAGTGTTATTATTCCACAGGAACTTAATGTACCGTTATGAAAAATAATGCGACATAAATTTGTAATGACCTGCTGTTCTAGAAATGTAAACAAATCTTTAGCCTTTGACAATTTTTTGAGGTGAAATTAGTATTACGGATATTAATCAAGATGCAATATTTTAGAAACAGTTTTGATAACATTTTGGTTAAAATATGTGTTTTAAAATTTGATCCACAAAGTTAGTATAGTTGCTGGCTTCAGAAATAAGTTGCCAATAAAGTATGTTTGTTTATTTGTAGGATGGGGATCCATCCCTTCCACCTGAAAAGAGGAAACAGGTAGGATTTATTTTTCAGTTGGCATTATTTATCTGCTCAAAAGTACTTCACAAAAGTGTGAAAATACTAAGAACTCTGGTAAAAAGGAAGTGTTTCTGTGTGTTGAAAAGCTCAGTCTTTAAACTGTGGCTTCTTGTGCTTTTATCTAAACACATTTCACTCTAAAATATCTGAACTATCATTAATTAGAATATATAGCTATTGCTTTTATGTCCACCTGAAACTGGTCAATGTACAGAGATTTGAGATTGTTCTCCTTGTAGTTTATGCTTCTAATATTAAGTCCTAAAATGGGTTTGTAATAGGACTTCTCATACTTAAAAGTAATTTGGGAATGCATTGTCTGCACCCCATCATTGTTAATTTATAGTCAGGAGTACTGTTTTCCATTAGGTACTCTCCTAGGTCGCTTGGGCTCTATGAGTTATAAATGCTAAGAACAACAGTGATTGCATTTTGTGGTTCCCAAGAAAAACTTTTTGCCTGCTCACTTTTTTTTCCCCTCTGGACATCCAGGTATTGTGTCACTGTTGTGGAGTATTGGTTGTCACATGTTAAAATTGCCTTGATTTTTAAGGAAAAATGGCACCCAAAAATAAATGTGTGAGTAGGGAGAGGAGGAGAACAAAAATTGTTACTGTAATTGCTAGTTCTGAAATTCTCAGACTTGGACTGTTTAAAACATGGTTACTGCATTCTCTTAATGGGTCAGAAGGTTTACTCATCATCTTTTCCCTGGGAGTTTGCATGTCATTCTTGCTGTTTTCCTAAAATTTTAGGGGCTTAGGGTTTTGGTGGTTGTAAACTAACCTTTCAGAGGCAATATAATTACTCCTTCAGGCATTTAAACAAATAGTTGCCAAGAAGTCAGCGGCTCAGTGTAGAATCACTTAACTTCCTCATTATTTAGCATAGTTTATTTGAAATTCTGTTAACAGTTCTAATAAAAATTTATGACCAGACAGGTTTGTACATTCTGACTACTAAAATTTGGGCTGAAGAACGTACAATCAAAAGGACAAAACCAGTGCAGTACGTAGGTCATTACAGAGATCAATGGGAATGGAGATTTGCTTTTGCATTGATGGTGTTTTAATTCCTCTTCCATCTTTCAAAGCTGTAAGAGTTGGTCTGAAGGACAGTATTGTCTCAGAGTCCACAGAGTGGACCATGACAAAAATAAATAAATCTGACACTTGTTTCTAAAATACTAGCAAAATTTAGTATAAATTCAGAAGGTAAATTATATTAAGTTTTGGCAAATCTTACCATCGTAAGTGCCTGGAAAGCCATTTAATAATCTAGCTAGGAGTCTTTTTTTTTTTTTCTGAGGAAGTTACGTATTCATGCTAGGTAACAGTGAAAGAAAGAAAATCTTGTTCTCAAGTGGAGTCATTTATAGGTCTCCCCCAAGGACAATATATACTTTAGGTTGTACAGTAATAGGCTGTTAGTGCACTTCTTGAGTTTTCACTATCCTGAGAAGTGTGTCTATAGCATACAAGGTGGATAATCTGGAGTAGTTAGGGCAATCTTTCTGAAGAAGAGTATAGTTTTGCTCTGAGAAATGCATCAAAGAATAATAAAGTTACTAATATTTTTCCATTATTACTGTACATATATTTCTTAGCATTTTCTCATACAAGAAAGGGTCAAGTTCTCTGTACTCTTTTGGGCTTTTTCCAGCCCCTTTTTGCCCAGAAGCCTAGTTGCCTGCTGGGAGAAGTTTGTGACCTCAGTCACTTTACAAAAGCAGAGACCTTGATCCTGTAATGAATTCCATGTGACACAAAAGCACATGCTTTTCTCATAGTCAGAAAAGAGAAGAAAATTTGGTATGCTATCTGTTATGTTTCTTTACTGCAACTGAGAAATTACTGTTGAAACGGCAGTCTAGAACCTTTAATAGGTGGGTTGGAATTGCTACTTTGTTCTCCTTCATCTCATCCTTTTTCACCTTTATTATCAATTACACTTTATGACTTCTTAAAAGACTTTGTTTTCCACTCTGTGCCTTCTCTACTTGTTTGCAACACAAGATTTTCATGTTTTGTTTGGAAATATACCTGGACCTATAACCAGGCAGTTTCTGTCAGCAATCAGTTAACTCAAAATGTGTTTCTGTAAAATTGATGTTACTTAAAGGTACCTTAATGAGCAGTGCTATGCAGTGTTTTTCCCTCTCAAAGCTGTCTGCGCAGTGGTACACATCTCGGACATAATCCAAAGATTGTTCCATCTGTATTGCATTCTGACAACCAACAAAAGCAGGAAATGAGAAACTGTGCTACAGAAATCTCTTTTCCTGCGGTAGGTGTTTTAACATTAGTGGTGCTACCACAGCCTGCGAGCTGCCAGTGCTTTCCTGGCGCCTTTGAGCCAACATTTACAATTAAATGCTGCGGTTGAAGGTAGTTTTAGAATGGCATGTGATGTCAGGTATAGGGTAATTTTGGGATAAGTAATGGAGGGGTGAAATGCTTCAAGAGGATAGGAATCATGAAGAGTTGATTTTTATGTTAAAATTCAACAGAGATGATAAACAACAGACACTCCCCATTTTGAAAGGCATGTTAAAATGTTGCTCTGTCTACAGAGCCTCTGTTGTGCATGCTATATAAATAGAAATTGTATCACTCTGCAGTGGTATACATTTTTATGCATTTGCTGTGATACAGAACATTTTTATGACACTGGCAAACAAATACTGGATATGTGTTGGACAGTGTTGCCATGCTGGGAAACTTAAAGTAAAAAACATCGATGGGATTTCTAGCTTGATTTATACTGACTATTATTTTCGAATACATTACATAAAACTTCAGTTTCGGAGAAGCTTTGTCGCCAAAATAACAGATCAGTGAATCCTTTGACCTTCTATATGAAATGGAAGTTCTTTTAATACAAATGAGGTCCTTTGAATAAACAAAGGTGAAGTAAAATGCATGGTTAGGAAAATGACTGTGCTGGGCCACAGTCCTAAATATGCTTTGCTTAATTTGATCTCAGTGAGACCACTCAGTTGGAGATAATGGGTTTGCAGTGGGGCTGCGTGTCAAGATTAAAGCCGCAATGCATATGTTCGCTGGCGAGGGCTTATATTTCTATATTAAATGTATGAGGAATCAAATTAAATGGAGCTAAACATCACAGGATCACAAAAAGGTTGAGGTGGGAAGGCAGCTCTTGAGATCAACTAGTCCAGTCTCCTGCTCAAGCAGGGTTGCTTAGAGCAGGTTGCCCAGGACCGTGTCCAGTCAGATTTTGAACATCTGCAAGGATGGAGACTCCACAGCCTCTCTGGTCAACCTGTTCTAGTGTTTGACCGCTCTCCCAGTGAAATGTGTTAGGTTCGGGGGTTTTTTTTGTGTTCACATACTTGCAGGTATTGGGATGACTAAAGTCCCTTGTGAAGATCATGGCCTGTGAACATGAAGCTTCTTCCGGTTGTGTGAACAAGGCTTGATCTACTACTTCTTCTTGATCAGGAGATCTCTATACAAGAGCATCCATGTTGGTCTGCCTGCTAATCTTGACCCAAGAGCTCTCAGCTGACTTCTGACCTCTCCCAAGGCAGGGCTCCATGCGTTCCAGCTGCTCTCTCACATAAAGGGCAACGCCCGCTCCTTGCCTTCCCAGCTGTCCATCCTAAAGAGCCTGTATCCCTCCATTGCGGGGCTCCAGTCGTGCTACCGTATCTGCATAATCCCAGTGAGGCTGTAGCCCTGTAACTGCACACAGACTTAAAGCTCTTCCTTGTGCTGCAGGCATTAGAGGCCTCTGAGGGGCATCCAAGTGTGGCAGCTCTGCAGTACAGGCTTGAGAGCTTTCCCCACAAGGCTGTTCTGCAGGCACTTCCTTCTTTACATGTCTACGCTCAAAGGGATTATACTTCATCTCGGTTCTTTTGTGAATTGCTGTGTCCCTTCTCTTCCCATCATCCCAGGCTCTTGGCTTGCCTACGCTATCCCAAACCTCCTTGTTCCCTCCTCCATCATTTCTAGTTTAAAGCTCTCCTTACGGGGCTGGCCAGCCTATTGGCAAAGATACTTTTGCCTGATGTAGTCAAGTGCATCCTCTGTCTTCCAAGCAGCTGTTGAACCTTAGAGAGGATCCCATGGTCATAGAACCCTCTTTGATGCACCTCATAGTGAGCCTTATAATGATGACATAGTCCTAGTATAGAGCACAGCTTGATAGTTACTCTTTTTGTCAGGCAAAAAGTCTTACCAGAGAACCTGTGTGCATCTTTCCTGAAGGTCATGGTCCTTAAGTCTGTGTCAGTTATCTGTAGGTGTCCGAAGGTGATTCATTCAAGCCAAGACTCTGGCTGCTTCTGCAATCATTGACATCACAGCAGCATGCTACCCACTCACTGATACGTTGGTCAGACAGCATGACTTCTTCTAATGAGTAAGTTTGTGAGCGTGGCATTTGGGGCAAGCAGAACATCAGAAAGGCTGGAGGTTTCAGACAGGGGTATGTTGTGACATACCACAAATGGACCCGTTTTGATCCCTTTCACTTCCGCTTCCAGCTTCTAGCTTAAGCTGTCACAGTTCACTTTTGAAACAAACTTCAGGGATTATGTTATGACCGTTTTTGACATCATCAGAAAAAATGACTAGGGTGACTATTTCTTGTTAATTAATGAATTCAGGAAGTTTTGCTAGTCTTGCGCTAAGGCACAAAAGCTGTAGTCAGAGTCCTATGAGATAAAATCTTCAGATAAAGTATACTACAGGGTAAGCAATCATTTTGTATTTATCTCACAAGGGTACCGTGAAGATTAATGTGATTTCCTCCTCTTTTCAGAGGGTTTGAAGATGAAAAACATGATGTATGTGCCAAAGCTGAGACCTGTGCACTTTGCTCTGGTTTGTAGGTGCATGTCTTTGACTCCCATAGTGTGAGGTAGCAGTGAGATTGTTTGCCCTTGCAACACATCAGAGAACAATATTCCCATGGATTTCAAAATGTGCCTGCTCTGAGAGCATAGCTAGCGGAGAGATTTTGGTTTCTGCACTCTGAAATTTGCTGCTTCATTGATAGGAGCAGGTGACAGTATGCAAAAGCTAGAACTTCTGAGCCACACTATGAATCGTGCTTTGTGAAGTGACACTGTTGTTTCTTCAACACGCAGGTTATGCAGTAACCATGAGGCTAGGAGAGTTGAAATGCTGATTCTGGTAGATGTGACTGTCCCTTTTTAAAATTTGGAGTACAATTCAGACCTGACATGTACAACATCCTCTGTTACAGTTGCTGTGTCTTACCTTGATAGAATAGAGAGATGCTTATCCGTAAGCAACCATATCCCTGCACGTGAATACTCTTGATAAATACTCTGTTAATTTATATTAACTCAAAATCTTTAAGGGATTTTGATTCTTTTCCTGGATTATTTCAAAGTTTAAGTTGTCCTTAAAATCTCAAAGCAGCTAAAATATTTCTAGTAAAACAAGCCAATGAAACAATCTTTTCTTCTGTCCTAGGATAGTAGTCTTTGTATAAGTACAAATTAATCACTTCTCTTTGACTATGTTCATCTGCTGTCAACAAAAACTTGATGCCTGTATGAAGTTTCAGGGGGCTGACGTACCTTATTGAACCTTCACAATGAAGGAATTTCTGCCAAGCAACTTCTTGTGATACCAGTAGTTCATACTCACACCCTCAGTTGCTGCTTATGGTGTATGTTAATAAGTTGCTTTGCAAAAACTGGCCTCATAAAGGAGTCTGTAGTTGATACTAACCTTATTTTGTTGGTCAGCCTTCAGCAAATGCTCTGGGTCCGACTGGGTGGTGTTTGTTCCTGTACAACACTATGCTAAGCTAACACGCACAAGACTGGTTGGAAAGGAGGGGAAGAGTATTAATTTTATGTGTCTACTGCTAAAATGGCTTTTTGGTTCTATTAATCAGCTCTATAAAAATTCCAATTGCTGAGTCTCTTAAGGTATGTGAGGGCGAGCAAGTCTCTCTTGTTTTGCAGAGTGTTGTCAGGTTTTGACTGGTGTGCTTCTGTGGTGGGATTCCTGCCTGATTCTCAGAGCAGCAGGTACTCAGAGGAAGAGAGGATTTTCTCCTTCTCTTGTTTTATGCCAAGTGACTGCTTGGCAAGGATTTGATTTTTGCTGTTGTTTTTCTGTGGGGAAATATGACCCATATTAAGTGTTGGGTTTTTTTTTTGTATGCCCAGCACCTATAATTTCAGGAATCTTCTCTACATGGTTTTTCAACTTAAAGGAAAAATACAATAATTTTTGCTTTTTATTGTAAGGAAGCTAGTGCTAGGAGATGTCACCAGTTCTTCTACCTTGGAGTCAGCAGTGGTAGTTGGTAAGCAAAGCAGGTTCTTCTGTATTAATTCAGCCATTGCAATCATATGAATGCATTGGAGGAGAAACTGCAATTAAATTTGCGATCAGTCACACCCATCAAGTGTGCTTAAAGTTTCATCAAACCTTTTTTTCTGTCATCCTTATAATTCAGTATTCTTTTTTTGAAGGTGTGGCTGAAGGAGGCATAGAATTGTAAACTGCACTATAGAAATGCTCGCTTGTATTTTAAAGTATTTTAAAACTGTAAAAAGTATGTTGGAAGTTTTCCACTCTTCCCCCTTGCCAAATTACTTTTTCAGGCAGTATCTGAAGGCATAAAGTCCTTTTTTGTTTAATTCTTTTTTTTTTAAGTGTCAGATAAGATTTATGTGCCAGAGAATTGAGAGCTATATTAAAGACTGTGTTACTATCCATCATTTTTAAAGTGGTGTGAAGAAAAATAACACTATATGTATGTGTGGCTAGATTTGCAAAATTGTTAAAGGAGCGAAATTCAAGCGTAGTACATAATGCCAGGGATGACTGTTTGGAGTTACTTCTACTCCCTCTTCTTCTTGGGTTGTCGGTCTGCAATGAGCAAAGATCTGTCGCTGTCTGACAGGTATTCACTGGCTTATGTCAATAAATATTTACAGGTATTTTTGTCCGTAGTTTCAGATGCTCATCTGTAGCTAAATATAAGGCTCTCTTCCACCTTCCATCCCAAAAGTGTTCTTGCAAATTTTAACAAAGTCTAGATGGAAAAGGGTGAGGTCTGTGATCCCATCCCGTTGAATCTTTCACACTCTGGTCTGTTCTGATTTATGATGCTTTTTTACCCCTATGTAATAAAGGTAGGCACTTCTTGCTTGGTGCTCTCACATCAATCTTTCTCACCTTTCATCCTGCATTCTGGTGGAATCATTGTCAACAGTCACGCTTGCTTTTGGTCAGAGGCAAAAGGAATGTGGGGACAGTTTCTTCTGTCTCTGGGGGTTTGGACTGTGCTCAGATCATACCTGCATGCTTCCCCATGACAGATGGTTGTAAAACAAATAGCTTGTTGTGCTGCAGAGGCTCAAGAATACCTACCAGAAACCGAACGTCACCAGAGGTGGACAGAGCTCCAGAAAGATTGTATGATACTGGGCGGTAAATTGCAGACTTGCATGAAGCACTATCTGTTATTTAGTCTTACAAATAGTTGTATTGAGGGAGGGTAGGAGAAACAGTTAGTTTCCACTGCTGTGGGTTGTTGCAGAGGCAAGGCAAGATGAGGCAGCAGAAAGGTATAGACGTATATATATCTTTCCCTCCTGCTGCCCATGACTCAGAAAATCTCATCTTCATCAGTACTTTGGGGTAAGTTTTGAATAGTGTGAGCGAAGGAAATAAAGTCTCTGGCAGTTACGGGAACCTTTTGAAGGCTTCACCTAGAATCAAAAGAAACTGTTGAAGAAATTGAGTATGGAGAAGCTGAATTTGGCTAATTTTCAGGGAGTTGTTCCGTGTTGCACAGGTAAATGATACAAGCTTTATTGTCTGCTGAAGTAATTTGTCTTGAATTTCTAAGTGAATTCGGTTTGTTCTATGAATATTGAAAGGAAGTTGCCGGGTGGAAAAATGAATCGCCTTTCTCCTTGCATAGATTTCTCCCCTTTCTTCAAAAAATACGTGCTTATAGGTTCATGAAGCTAGTCCTCCATTGTTAGTTTTATCATCTTTCAACCATATGGTATGTTTTCTTATATATGCCAAAGAAGTGGTACCAAGTCCAGGTGTCGTTCAGCGTATGCTCTTGGCTGGCTCTCTTTAAACCTAGTAGAACACTTTTGAAAATCAAGTATTTCTCCTTCTGTCCACATTTAACCGAGCGCTTTAATGAGGTCTTGCCAAAACCTTTAAAACTGGGAACAATTTAAATTATATGTTGTATGGAACCTCTAAGCCAGGGAAATGAGTAATTGCTGGAGACTACTTCTGTGACATAGCTTGGTTGTTTTAGTTTAACAAAAGTATAATAGAAGCTTTGCACTAAGGAGCAAGTCTATACTTAGCTCATTGTAGTGCTCTTAGCATACTTAAACAAGGCTGTTTTATTTTGGTGTCTAAAACTCTTTAAAGTTTCTTCCAAAATCCCTGTCTCGAGTGTAAACGTTTTTGTCATGTTAAGTCATTTATATGACTGACAAATAAAATTCAGCACAGAATTGCAATCGCAGAGAAATGGTTTTAAAGGAAATAAATCTGGGCACGGAGATTTAATATAGGCATGGTAATGCCTTTTCTGCAGTTACTGGGAGCCAGGTTTTGACTACAGACTGCCAGAATCCTGGTGGTGTGGCCGTAAACAGTGATTAGTGAGATGGAGTTCTTTCCAGGTGTTGAAATTACATGTGCTATATACAGTTATGAGTTGTTCAAATTCATCATAAAAAGGGACTTTATAAATAGCAGAGTTTCAGAGAGGTTTGTGCAAATCATGTTGCTTTTAACTAACTCAGTCTGGTGGTTGGATGGCCATTATTGAAAGTCAGCTTTCTTAAAAAAAAAATTGCATCTGAGCAGCAGTCATAGATACTTCAGTTTAAATACAATTTCCTGCAAACATGGGTTCTCTGTTTTCTTTCTTTCACTGCTGTACCAGTGAATCAGGCTGGTTGTTCATCAAGTAGGATATATTAGTTTCTCGAGTTATTTTTCCTGTCTGAAATTTTCAAGCTATTGCTATTTTAGTCCAATTGGACTTTGGAGCCAGCTTCTTCATACAGTAGTGTACAAAAGTTCCAGTTGATTATAATTTAATAGTCTAACCCTGCAAATAGTTGTATGTATGCATAGCTATATTCATGTTAATAAGTCTCTTAAATATAAAACAGGACATGTGAAAATAGCAGTTGTTAGTAAAAAGGGGAAAGATTGCAGGAATGGCGATCAGACGCCTTGTTGGTTTGATAGGGTACGAGTTTCAAAGATAAAACTCACAAAAACATCCTATGAGACATAAAGTGGTAGTAAGGATGATTGGGGAAGAGAGCAAGACTGAAAAAGAAAGTGAGAGATCAAAATAGAGAAATGGAGGAGTTGAAAGAGAAGCAGAGCAAGTAGGGAAACTAAACTAAACCTGAAATACCAGGAGAGAACTGAGAATGGTCAGTTGATGCGTTGGCCTCAAGCCCAGGGGGTGTGCGGAAGGGTAGCTCAGAAATAGACTCGTGGGGCTTTACTGAGTCGTGCTTTCAAGATCTGAAAATTCTTTCTGCATTTCTTTTTATACCCTTCAGATTTATGGCAATGGATGACACACTTAGCTGTCCATAGGCAATGTCTTGAAAGGCTGCACATTAGCCACTGTGATTATAACTCTCTTAGAAGACATGTCATTGGTGGGCTTTTCCTGTGCTGGGTCAGCGTTTGTGTATTCATGAGATATTGGTAGGGAAAATATAATAAATTTATCTGTAGTATTGTCTCATTGTCAGATATCGAAGAAGGAGATGGCATTATTTTTTGGTTAGCGATCAAGCTGATGGAATAATGATGAAATTATAGACCAGACTGCTCACCCTGCTGACTTACTAGGATAACGTGAATTATAACTTCTGACCTGGATCATTTGGAGTGTGTGTGTTTGTTTTTAATCTCTAGCTTTCTCCTCTATTTTTCTAGAAGTCTACATACTAGCTAACAACACAAGTCAGGTCATGTTTAAAGTGTTGTGCTACTAGATATCCATGGCACAGCTCTGTAAAGGGGCAGGGACTCTGGCATCCTTGTTACTGGCTAGGAATCTGCTCTAAACACTATTAGGTAATATGATTATATCATAATTATTTCTCAACTACGCCTTTTGTCTAATTATATGCAAGTTTAAAACTATTGTTTTGGCAACTTTGTATATGTATATTTGTATAAATATTGTCAAAGTACTCTGCATTTTGCTCTTCCCACCAGCCAAGATATCAGAACTAGCGTAGATGTTTTCATTTTGTCTTGTTTGGGGTTTGTGTGCTGTTCTGGGAGTGTGTATGAACACATGCTGTATGTATTTCCTACTATTAAAGATGAAGGAACCCTGGTGACTTTTGTTGTTGTCTCTAATGAAGCATGAAGTCTGGGTACCCACAACAGTGAAAGTAAAGATTGTTGGCAGACAAGGACTAAGTCTAGATTTTCTTTTCGATCACTGCTTACACTTCTCTCCATAGGCACTAACTTTTGACTGCTATTTGCTCCTTTTCAAGGCAAATCTTGCTCAACTACTGAGTGAGGCTCAAGATCGAAATAAACATCTTGGAGAAGAGATTAGAGAGCTTCAACAGAGACTGGGAGAAATACAAGGGGACAATAAGGTATTATAAACTTTTGTTGTCAGTAAATGGCGTGGGATGTGTAAACTGGGCTGGAGTTTTGTATTTACTTCTTAGGAAAACAGATAAAACAAAGGGTTACAGAACTTCTAGAATACTTGGATTGCAATAAATGCTCAAAACAGTGGAACGAAATGTTTGTACAGGATACTAGTAAGTGCAGCTTATGATACATCTTTGTATGCTGCTTTTGATCTGTTCTCCTTAACTATGTATTTTGCACCTAGCCTTGCTTTTGTGATGTCAGACTTTCTTTCTTTTTTAAAAATATATTTTATTAGTGGTATTTCCTCTTACAAATAAGTATGGGTAAGCATGTCTTCTTCATCGTGTGATAATTTTCAATGAAAATGCAAAATTTTAGGAGATGATAAAACCAGGGGAGGCATAATTTTTCCCTTCAAAAATACGGAGCAGTTGATCACAAATATATATATATTTGAGCTTTGTATTAAGTCCTCATCCTACTACCTTTACATAACCAATTTATTTTATTGCTAAATTTAGCAAGTTATATGGAACACTGCTCAAAATCCACCATTTGGTATTAATCAAACTCCTGTTGTCTCTGTTAATTGAAATATTTAAACTCAAGCCAAATGTGTGTAACATTCACAGCTGGAGCTGTACACAGAAGTACATCCAGAGATCACACTAGTGAGAGGTTGAATTTGAGAGTTGAGGTGGTTAACGAAGTAAAAAATGAAACAAATAATGAATGATAATTTCCCTCCCTCAACTACAGTTTTAAAGTTACAGGATTTTAAAATGTGAATAAAAATGATGCAGCTTTTAATTATTCAGGTGGGTTTTTTCTTTCCATTTAAGTTGATTTTATTTTATTTATTTTATTTTAAACATAAGTGATGGTGCAGGTTTTTCGTTTTTTATCACAAAGGACTTCAATGAAGGAGTGCAGGGAGCTAGGAAAGGGTCAAAACAGACCCAAATTTGTAGTATGCACACAGTATTAAGTATAACTTGCTCAAGTCTTCAAAGACTAGCTTCCCTGGTGTTTTTTACTGTTTGAACTATATTACAGCATGGAAGTTAGTGCCTTGCAGTTCTCTAGAACCAATATTATGCCATACAGCCTTTCCCAAGCCAATCCTGAACAGATAACAAGGGTGTTGTTAATAGAAACGACACAAAGCTAGTACAACTACGAAGTATTTAAATATCAAGGTTACGTACCTATTCTAATTCCTTGTAACAATATGATCTTGCTAACACAGAGCCTTACTTCTTTGTGCTTGAACTGGCTTTGTTTAGATTTGCCTTTGCAGATTAACTTGGTATTAGCTGGTCATCTGTATTCTCAGCGTGAATTTAAATTCATCATCCTCATAACGAATGGAAAAATACAAAAAGAGTTATTCTGCCCACCGTGCTCCTCTCCAAAAGGTGCAAAGTAGTGCATCACTACATAAAGAGGGGGAGGAAAGAACTGCATCAGACAAGGATTAATTTAGACTGGGATTTTCATTTTTGGAACACATTCTTCACTTCCCTAGTAAATGAGAAATAGAGCTTATTGTGGAGTCAGGTTGCTGCTTTTTGAAGTGCCTAAAAAAGCATTGCCATCTCTCTGAGGGATTTAACACTCTCCTCCTGTGTCAGATTTTGTTCCTTCCTAGCTTTGGTGATAAAATTCTAGGCTTGTTCCCGAAGCCATTCTGTTCTGCTCATCAGTTGTCCTGTACTGGCAGCTGGGTTACTTCAGGCACTGGAGTCCAGATAATGCATGGTGTATACAAAAACAAAGAACTATAATAATTTGCTTGTTCTTACATTTTTCCTCTGCATTCTTCTCTCTGCTTTTTCCAAAGTGAGGGAGGGCATTCTGCCCAGCTGGTCTACGTCAACCTTACTTCTGGCAAGAGATAAACAAACAGCTGCTTTTGCAGCAAGTGAAGCTGCTTATGGATGAACAATTCTGCCTGTGTCTGAGCAGGGGTGACTCATGCAGGCTTTGTCACTGAGTGGCAAGAGCTTTGTAGGACTAAAAAAGAAAAAAACTCTTTAAATATCACACATTAGCTCTATTGATAAAGAAATATTTTGATGGCTTGACTTGTTTTTCACTGCTTTAATGTTTGCTACTAGTAGGATACAGTCACTTGGGGTAGCAAGAAGACCTTAAACTGTTGACATTTTACTTGTTGCTTAAATCATGTTAAGTACGTCATCAGTTAGGCAATAACAAATTACTTGCATTTGGTTGGACTGGACTAATTTTTTCCTTCAATTTCAGCTAGAATTCTGTTGGCAGAAATAATAAAACCTCTTCAGGCAGTCTCTGGAAGGATTTGTTGTTGCAGTTTCAGAAATACAGCAATAGTTAGACTGCCGCACTCCAGCAACAAATATCTAAGACTATTTATTTTTATGATTGATCACAATCTCTTATCAGCTCTGACACATGAAAACTATTCTGTGTTTATCATAGTTCTTTGTAAATCTTTTTCCTTCCTAACGTTCTGGCAGCAATGCTTGGAGAACAATTACTGAAACTTAGAGGAGGATAGTTAAGAAATACAGTTCTCCCTTGTAAAAATGGAAAGCATACGAGAAACTGGAGACTTCTGGAAGGGTAGATGACTCAGTTGCCTTCACTTGAATTCCCACCCACGCAAAGAAACGGTTTTGTAAGCTGTCGAGGGCAGTACTAAGTGAGAGGAAGTCGCATAGAAAACAATGGCTGTGGTGTGACAGTTCTTTATTATAAGGCAGATAGATAGTTCGTTATTATAAGGCAGATAATCGTTCATGCAGCAACAGTTCAAAATGTTAAGTGTGGTGCGTGTGTTTTGGCAGAACTGGGACTTAAGGTAGCAAATTTGCATAGTTCTGGTCCACTTTCTAATATTTTGTAGGTAATGTGGTGAAGACTGTCAGTGACTGTCACTAAACATGATGGTTTCTGCCTTCCATGAAGAATTTGCTGGTTGTGCTTGTTTCCCTTTTCCTTCTGCATGTTTTATCAATGATCAGGAGCGTCCAAGTCTGGCGCGGGCATTGTGTGCGGCCTCCTAGCCTGCACAGCAGCTGTGGCAGTGAAGCCTGTTTGGGGCGTTGTGGGGCTGATACGGGGTTGCTAGTCTATGAATAATTATTTTAGCTGACCGATTCAGAAAAAGTTATATTAAATTAATACAGGCTAGTGTCTCGCAGCACTGAATTGTATTGGTTAACAGTATATTGGCTCTTGACGAACAGGAGCTCTCTCTGGTAAGGTGCCATTAATTTAAATCCACTCTGCTGTGGATGCTGTTCACAGAATCCTGAGGGGCAGCGTTAACCCGTTCTGTGGCTGCAAGATGAAGCTGAGCAGTCTTTTCCTCAGTGGTTTCTGAATGACAGAAATAAAAATACAGCAGCCAGAGGGCAGGTGTATGGTTTATAACAAAGCACTAATATATGAAATCAACCCTTAACCCTCTGGCATAACACTTAGTGTTTCTTTGGGTCACAGCATTTTCAGGGAAGAGTTTTACAGCAGGTGGTGCTGCCTCATGAGACATTCGCAGTGCAGAATTAAAGGACTTGGCCTGTTCTGCCCTGTCAACTCTCTGATTGGCCAACTGTCTGGAAGAAGCACCGTGTCGTTTTACGGACTGGTATTCTACTTTATTTTATTTATGTTTATAATGCTGCTTTTACTGGCTGAATTTGGATTTCTGAAGCATTCTTTTCATAAGAGTTCATACTTCTTTTTTCACCTCAAAATTATTAATAAATAAAGAGTTCTCATTTTGTTGGCAGACCATTTGACCTTGCAAGTAATAATGGCTTGCAGTTATAATTACATGTTATGCCTCACCCACTCCCAGGCTGGAGAAGGGTTGGTCGTAGTGCGTGAGTCACATCTCTGATCCAGTTCCCAGCCTGGTGCCGAGCATGACGCAGAAGTTCTGCTCTGCTGCAGACATTCAAGACCTTGGTAAAGTGTGATTCCTCTTCCCATTTCCAGTTTTTCTGAACAAAATTAGGTCCTCAAAATATTATTACATTTTTTTCTTACTGCCTTTTTCACTAGTGAGAGATTCTAGAAACAAAATTAATCTAACTGAATTAAATCATGTTGCCTTGCCCTTTGCTCATCGCCTTAGCATTTAAAAATACAGTCCCATAGCTATGAATCCATTCCGGGATTTGCTAGTTGCCTTTTTGACTTATTTGTTTGGATAAAGAAATTAATAGGAATTATATCTCCTAGGATCCATTCAGCCTTCCTAACTGTGAAGTGCTTTGTACTTTCCCTGTGGGGATAGGGAAATGTAGTTTGCCAAAACCAGTTACTTTTGGGGGCACAGCTTCCCCTGAACAAGTGGACTGCTTATCAGAACAAGTTGTACTGGCTTCAGTGACTTGCACTGAACTGGAGCTGAAATAAGCGGAGACGATGATTTTGGTAGTCTGTCTTGCATCAGCAGGATTTTAATTGGCACATTGCAGCTATGGTGACTGGCATCCCATAAATACCAAAGATAGATTTTAATGTACAATCTTCTACTTCAGAAGATTGATTTTTTTTTTTTCTAAGTCTGCAATATAACGATGTACATTAATTCCTTGGTGCAGTCAAAGGTACGGGGAAAGTCAGGCTGGTTACTGCGGTGGGTTTCTCTAGTCTCTGTGGAGCTCCTAGAAATGAGGTCATGGGGAGGCAACACTTTCGCCTAGTTCCACTCAGTATAAACAACTGTAGATGCTGAATGCCTTATAGACTGTTACTTTAATGCTTCGTGTTTCTTGAAAGGTGGTTGCTTTTTGCTTCGGATTTTGAATGTAACTGTGTATCCATTCAAGTCAGACTGTTACCAGTAGTCACAAAGCTCATGAGTTCCTTAGCTGTTTGAGCGTTTTGGCCAAGTCTTTTTTGTTGTTGGCATGGGGTTTTTTATGTTTTTAACATTAATTAACTTTAGTGAGTAGATGAAAAAAATAATGCATAAGCAAATGTATTAGGAACTGTTAATGCAAATTCTGCACTGGTGTAGTGCAGTGGGATTTTAAGTGGTATCAGTAAAATGAATCTGGACAAGCAACTTTGTGCCTTTTTATTCCTAACTAGGAAGAGTTCTCTGCTGCAGAGAATTTTAAGTTTTACATATGAAAATTGCTTTCTGAGAATTCTCTAGTTTTAGTCTGACCAGAATTAGTACCTGTCACTCCTAAAAATCACTGACCATGTGTCTGTGTTTGCTTGGTCTTTCATAATTTGTATAATCTGGTGACTTGTTGCAGGGTCTCATTCAGCTGCTGTTGATGCTTAAGTGTTCAACTGGAATTTTTCACGGAGAACAGGATTGAGCCCTCAGCTCACAAAATTCCCTCTGGTTTAAATAATACCAGCTGTTTGACCTGGAAGAGATGAAATCTATGACAGCTTTAGTCTTTCTAATGCAGATGTACTCTGATGCTACAGCCTGCCGTTGTCTTGCTTACTGAGTCTGTTTCTGTAATGGCAGCTCCTTCGAATGACAATAGCAAAGCAAAGACTTGGAGATGATGAAGTTGGGGCTCGCCACTTTGCAGCGCATGAACGGGAGGACCTTGTTCAACAATTGGAGAAGGCTCGAGAACAAGTAATAACTAAGTGGGCATGTATTGTCATGTTGTACAGAGCTGGTGCAGTAGGAAGTAAATGACTGCTTCTCTTATGCTTGGAGGGCTGGTGGCTGATTAACTTTGCAAATAGTGGTGAAGGTGTTGTGATTTTTACTAAAATAGTTCTTATTAAGCATGAACTTATGCATACATGGTTAGAGTGAGTTTCCTAATATCGGTAATTCCTTCTCTATAGTATTGATTCTTCTCTTTTTATAATGTGCAGCAACAACTTGTGACAATTGAATATTGTCAATAAATGTTAATGAAAGAGACTTCTTAGTGAAAGCTGTTACAGGTATTCAACAACATATGTGGTGGCTGATGCATCTCCTAAAGATACTCTCTGAATGGATTTTTCTGTAGAAATGTTAGTCTCCGCTTCCTCCTTCCTCTTAGCTGTTTCATCCTCTCTTTTGAAAAACTCTTGCATCAGACCTCTTTTGCCTGCCTCAAGTGTGTATTAATATTATGCACCATGCAGCATCCAATTCATCAGACTTTCCCTAATACTGATACATAGCTTTTTGGTCAATTTTGGGGTTTGTGTCCTCTGTTGTTCCCACACTCGTTCCTACTGGTGTCAGTTCCACCCTGAATGAGCCATTCTGTGACCCAGGAGGAGGTACGTATTTCTTGTTTTTCAGTCTTTACTCAAGTGCAGCACTACTTCAGCTTACCAGAAGGACTGTTGACTGCACTTGGTCTTCTTCCAGTGTGGTTCTCTCTGGTATCTCTGTTCCCAAGCTCTCACGCCCTCTGTTCATCACGTGGCCTCTTTTCACATGGTCTTGTTGCCCTTCCTGGCTTACCAGCGTTCTCAGAGGTGCCAGTGGAGACTTCTCAACTCATCGTAGACTTTTCTCACACTTTCCATTTCCTCTCGTTGGAAGTTTGAAGCTCTTTGTCCTTGAGTGTCTTTCCTATTGGACTCCTTCACTGTTTTGCTTAATAGCAAAGCTCACCCACCCTGTCAATTCTGTGCTGGCTTATTTTGTACTTTTCTCAATTCTTCCTATTCTGTGGAACTTCATTGCTGAAAGTCCTGTAATTAGGATAAATTCCCCCTTACAGACTTTTTCTTCATCCTCCAAATTTGCCTAATTCTTATTCATTTGAGTCCATTCCATTTGAGTCCTAAAAATTATATGTTAAAACCAGCTTAATACGTTTGTAGCAGAATTATAGTATGGATTAAGGTTTCTTTTGTTGTTATGTTTGAGTTATTTTCTAGAAATTTTGTAAAACAAGTCTTAACTGCTTAACTTCAAGTTAATGAAATATTACCAAAATAGAGTAAATTTACAAGGGGTTACGAGCTTTGGAAAGTCTTTTGACTGGCCCAAATCAATCCAGTTCAGACATGCAGTGCTTGTTGCTGTTTTCAGTTTGGGCGCTATATAATCTTTTGTTTAAACTTCAAAATAATCATACAGCTCTCCTTTCTTCTGAGATTGAGACTCTGAGATACGATCTTCAGGCTGCATTGGATGAGTTACAGGATGTGAAAGAGGAACGCTCTTTTTACCAAGATAAGTCTGACAGACTAAACCAAGAACTTAATCATGTCTTAGGAGGGCATGAAAACCGTATCATCGACGTAGATGCCCTATGTATGGAGAACAGGTGAGTGCCTTGCAAACCTTAGTGTTTTCCTAGAGCAAGTAGTGTATTGCTTTAACAGGAGCATCAAGAAGTCAGTCACAACAAAACTTTACAGAAAATATATCCAAGAATAAAAGTTAAGACGTTTTGGTAATTTGTTTTGTCTGTTTTGTTTGTACTGTAGCTAACTATCAAATAATATTGAGAAAGTTAGGCTGCAGGAAATTAACAATGTTTTATTTGATGACAGAGATTTCAGTGATATTCCCAAATAAAGCTAAACAGGGAAAAGGAAGAGAAGCGCAGACCTCTTTAATCCCATCAATGTATGGCACCAAAAGCAAGAATATTGAAAATCACTGTCTTCAGAAACTCATGGTGAGCTGTAATGTGCTAATCTTGGATTGGAAACAGGGACTTTGAGTTCTCTGAGCAGTTTCAGACATAATTTTCACCACAGGGAGAGGTTGTCAACGTGGAGTGATTTGCCAACAAAAGTTGCTGGTAAAATCACCCACGTACATAGTCTTGCACCTTCCTTGGGAAATGAATGTGTTTTATGGTCTCTGCTGTGGATGACAGAGGAGTCACTGACAGAGCCATAGCAGGTACCTCCCTTAATGTCAACAATTACCTTAAAGTGAAATAGATGATTCTAAGAGATCTTGTAAGACATTTTCCATTTACAGAGACTGTTGCTTTCAGGTAGGAAAGTGCAATACTAAAGGTATAACTTCCTCCCAGCAACTCCAGGTTTTTTTGTGCGTGGCTTGCGGAGTTCTATGTCAATTTAAGCCCCCTGCTCCCCTGACCGTAACACGATTTTTTTTTTCCTCTAAAATAGTTAAATTGTCACAAACCCTAATACAGCTGCAGTTGCACTACATGAAAGAGGATATTTTATAAACCCTTTATACATGAAAAACATATTTTCCTATGTGGAAACAGCCATCTAATCCAAGTGCATAAACTCTATTAGGAAGAACTGTACTGTTTCAGTTAACTGTATACCATTTTTCAACTATGCTGTTAAATTTTCTACTTTGTGATTGCTAATGAGAAGTGCCATGTAAGTGATGGATATTGCAATGCAAAAGTTCTGCATAGTTGAGTCTCATGTTGACATATATACAAATCTTAACGTGTCCATCTCACAAACCTTGAAAGTACAGAGGACACGAGTAAATGCTTCCTGACTATTTCCTGTAGTCATAAATATATCCTTTTAGTTTCCCTCCCCAAAAACCCAAGGACCAATATAAAATGGTTGTTCAGCATGCTTGACAAATCTAACAGAAGGGCAGCTTCCTTTTCTGATGCAGTTTGTTTCCCTACTTAAAGTTTTATGGGGTCAAGAGCAGTAAGATTTTGTTATTTTATCCCTCACAAAACTGCAGAGGGAAAAGAACTATCAGTAGTTCAAAGAGAGGACATGCCAAATAGTAAAGAGGAGCGCTTGAGGCGGTACTCGAAGGTAACATGAAGTAAAGGATTACATTTCTTTTTCAGGTATCTTCAAGAGAGATTAAAGCAACTTCAAGAGGAAGTCAACCTTCTTAAGTCTAATATTACTAAATATAAGGTAAGATCCTCTCTGTGTATCACCTTAACTGTGCTTCGTTGTTCATGGAAGTTATTGTTCGTTCTCATGTTCATGTGCATCTAAAGAACAAAATCAACGTCTTCAAAGAAAAATTCACCATTAACATTCTGACAATATTAGTACATATACATCTTACATGCTCAGTCTTCCTTATAGGCTTCTTAGCTGATGTAGTACAAAGGGATACGCATTAAGAGTATTTTGAAAAATGAATTAAATTTCTTTTTTTAAGTTCTGTGGGAGAACCTTCCTCCTGCTGGGGAGGGTCATCAGCCTTCCAGCCTGCTGGTAGGTGAAAAGTAGCAGGGCCCACAGTGTGTGGTGGATGACCGCAGCTGTGATGCCGCCACAAGCAAATCTTGTCTCCTTGTTCCCTAACAGCTGCACTATTTCTTCTTGTGTGTTAATGATTGCTAAGTCTTCGTTGTTATTCCATTCCTAGGTTAAGATACATGCTGTTTTGCATGAAACCTTCAGGACTTAATCCTGAGGGCAAAATATTCTCACTGTTCCCTGAAATCAAGCACCCTGTTTTCTTCTGCAAGTGATTTTGGGGTGTGGGAGGGGAGCACTGCTTGTCAGGGCATGAGAAGGGTTGTGCTAGGACTGTCAGTAGGACTTCTTAACCATTTAGGTCTCTACGAAGCAGTCACAGCACTAGCTGCTTTTTGTGCATGAGCAAAGCTCCTCAAAGTACCAAGTTCACTTCAGTGTCTGTTCACACTCTATGACTTGGGTCCCTTGGAGCGTGAGTTAGTTTATCGGTGAGAACTGAGCATCCTGGTGGTCTGGTGGGTTTCACAGAACTGAAATGGTTTTAGGAGAACTGGACTTCTGCAGCAGGACCATTCTGCTGCTAATTCCTGAAAGTCAGTATTTGCTACTAAAAGGGCATCTAGAAACTCCGATAGAGGAGTTTGAGCTATCCCTGTGAAGCCTATCCAAGGAATGCTGGGGAAAGTCTGATTTTGTTCCCAACTGATATTCTCTACAGTATACTGCAGTATCTTCACTGGCACTCAGAAGATTATTAAAAAATAGGTGAATCTTAAAAATGCGTTGGGCATTTGTGTGTGAGTGAATGGGAGAGACTGCGATAAGGTGACTGCAACAAGGCAGAATGAGTCTTTGTAACACTGCAAAGACTGTTTTGGCTGGAGAATAATACTCCAGGAGAGTCACACTCCCATAGGCTGCTATGGGTGTAAGCTCCAGGCCCTGCAGAGTTGTTCTGAGACCAAAATCCACAGTTTCAGATTCTGTACTCCTAATGAAAGCATTTGTTGGCTACTGTTTTTCTAAGTAAGATATTTGTTGTTTCTTTAGAATGCACTAGAAAGACGAAAAAATTCAAAGACTCATAGTAGATCCAGTAGCAGTGCTCTGACTGGAGTCCTGTCTGCAAAGCAAGGTATTACATTAATGCAGCATGGTGTTGCGTATCTCATTGAATTTCTTCCATCTTACCTCTTAATTTCAGTAACCCTTTCCTCACCAACCAAACAAAAATGTTTCTTCTCTTTCCTGTTTATGTGCTAATTTTTGTCCTTTACTCAGTTGACAATATAAAATTTGCCTCCTGAGTACTGCTTCTCCTATGCTACTCTTTTGCCATTCATTCTCTCCTCCATCAATTTTATCAAATTTATTTTTTTAATCTCTAAACCCCTCTGCAACTTTGACCCTGACAAATCACTTCTTCATTCATCTCTTTGCTCTGCTAACAATTGCAATCACAGCTCATATTCCAATGAAAAATAGACTGGGTGGTAGAGGAGGGGCCCTAGGTCAGGTTTTCTGCTCCTGTTCTTGGAAGCTTTTACATTCAGATTTTTGCAAGAAATCCTTTTGTCCTATGTTTCTTCTTGGGATTGCAAAATGGAGTAATCTCTTTTTCCCCCTTCAAAGAAAATACCAAGATTAGGAAAGAAAGGAGAAAGGAAAATTCTTTGAGCCAAATAATATACCTGGCATCCTGCTGTTAAGGTGTCGATGTGTTCATACACACACACGAGATCAGTAGTATTTGCCATGGTAGGTTGAAACTCACTTTTCTGGTTTTGACTTCTCTTCTGTCCTCTCCTTCGTGTACTTGCATACATACATATATATATCTGTATGTATATGTGTGTGTGTGTATATATATATGTGTGTGTGTATATATATATATAAAAAAAGAGGCAGAGCCAGGTTCTAGTTACAGAAGTTAATGATACTGGTAAACTCCCTGATGTGCTTGAGAGGTACAGGCTCTAAGCTGCAGAGGAAGAGTTCATGGCTGACTGTGTTTTCACATCAGTCTTAGATAACCTGAAGGATATAATAATTCTAAAAAGTAATATAAAAGTTTCCTTATGGGCTTATGTTTTAATGTAAGGGGGAGAGAAATGACTGATTTTTACCAATCTGTAGGCCTGTTTGTTTCCTTCTGAACAAAAATAATTTTCCAAAAGCAGAATTAAGTTAACAGAAGATGTGTCTGCCTATACCTGTTCTGGCAATTGCTGTGGATTAGCGATCAGACTAGGCGGGCACCATCTTTATGCCAGCTAGAGATTATATTTCTGGTGTTTTGGCTTTGTTTGTTAATTGAAGGAAAAAAGTATGTATTAATTTAAGTAATGAGAATAGTTCTTTAATGCTAAGTAAATGTTTATGTCACATCTCTGTGCATGAGAAGCCAAAACTCATTTGTGTTTTTAACTTTATAGTCCAAGAGTTGTTGTCGGAGGATCATGGATGTAGCCTACCAGCCACACCGCAGTCCATTTCAGATCTGAAATCACTGGCCACTGCATTGCTGGAAACTATCCATGAAAAAAACATGATCATACAACACCAAAGGCAAACCAACAAGTAGGTAGCATGACTTCTAAGTAAAATAGAACTTACCAAGCTATGGAAAAGTCATCATTTTGGGGGAGTTTCAGGGAAATGGGAAGGAAGGTCCATTTTCACAGAAAATTCATTGTCGTTGTTAAGGGATGGGTTCTTTAGTTTTTAAGATTATGTATGTGTTTATAGAAAAACTACATTTTCAGAGTAAAATCTGGGGTTTATAGAGACCTGATACGTGATAATTGGTTGTTAATGTAGGGATTTACTAATGAACATTGGTTGGATTAGTAAATGCTGCCCCTAGGAAAGGATCTGAAAAAATTTAGTGTAACGTGTCACAGGCTAGTGACCAGTGTGGCATACAAATGATAGCTGTTGGTCCTATAGTTACTTTGCCAAAAGTTGTAGGAGATAAACACAGTTGGATTGTTGCTATACGATTTTTTAAAAACCTGAACTGGACTTTCGAGGAGAATTTGTTTACTCTTAGCTGTTCTACTCATCAGTAGAATTCTTTGTGCCTTGCACAGCTCCTATCATGGCAGAATGTAATCACTTTTGACACATTTTCTTACATTCTGATATTATTGTCCTTATACAGTGTATGAAAATCAGAGCTAGGAAGTGTTCCTTGATTCTGTGTGCATTTTTTTTTTCTTTTTTAACACTGAGTCACTACTGGTAATCAGAGGTTATTCAAGCTTCTCAAAAGCACATCAGGACCAGATGCCAGAAACAGACAGACATCTTTCATGAAAGGAAGGAGTAGTACTGAAGTAAACTGTATTGCCCTAGAATAGATGATTCATTTTGAAAATTGATAACTCTGATACTAGGCAGACTCCATTGCATAATTCTTAGTGATGTGGCAACAGAAGTGGAGGAGCAGTTTATAGCCACTCTTAATGCTCTTGAGAAAGCAAATGCCTGATCAGCTAAAGGGAGACTGAAGTGGTGAAAATGTAGCCCAGATCTAACTGACGGCAGCTCAGTCAATTCGTGTCTGTAACCATGTCATGTAACACAAGAGGAGTTCCTGCACTGAGCAGTGCTAATGAAGGGCTAACGCTTGCTCCCTTCTTCCTGCTAACGTAACATCAGAAGGAAAACATCCAGAGAATAACTTTTGTTATTCCAGGTATAACCAATCTTTGCCTTTTACATCCTCGTGCTGTATCATTACATAATTTTCTAGTTTGCATACTCTTGCCTATAACCATAGAAAACTACTTTCTTAATTTTGTATTGTAATCTCTCTTTGATCACGTGCAGTCTCTTGCATCTCTCAAATGTATCATTGTGATGATGGCTTTTCTTTCTGATACCACTGTCTCTGCTTTGAACTATTGAGTGTGGGTTTTCTTGAGATAAACTTTCACAAGGAGATACGATCCTTTTGTTTGTGTGCCCAACTGGTCCTATATAGCCATGGGAGAAGAGATTGGATGTGTGCACAAACTAATATTCTGTGCCCAATAGAAGATTGGATCCTAGAGGGAGGTGACAGTCTGCATCTTTCCCAGGTCCGGAATGTGTTTAGAGCTGTAGTGTTGTGTTTGGTTCAGGATGCTTCAGGGGAAAAACCAGAAAGACAAATCCTGGGCAAGTTGAGTGAAGAGCCTCCTGTGTGGTACGCACGTTCCTTTTGTCACCTTTGGCTTTAGCCGGATTGAAGAAGCTTTTAAGGAGCTGGGAGGAATGGGAACTACTTCAGGTAGAAACACGTAAGGCACAAAAGGGTTAAAGTGAAACAGGGAAATGCAGGTATGACATCAGGGAAAAACATCCTTTATTTGAGGTGCATTAGCTGGTTGTTGGGGGCACTTGTTTGCCAGGTAAAAAGTTAGAAGTAAAGACTGCTTACTTCTGAAAATGGGGAAGAAACTGCCCACCTGTAGGACAAGGTTAGAGCTGAGAGTGAGGTCAGTGCACAAGTAAAATGCACAGGTCCGTAAACTGGTACTAGTAGAAGATGCATTCTTTTATTGAAGACATTTCTCCATTCAAAGTAGGAAGTTCAGAAGGATGTGGGGATAGAATTGTAATGACAAAAAGTTTTACATAAATCAGAAGGTAGGAGTCTTCTCCTTCACCCCTCTGCCCTGTTTGCCTGGCTTTCCCTGCGCAAAAAGTGTGTTTGAAGGACACAGTTACTCTTTCAGATTGTTGTGTAAACAAGGGGAGATTCTGTCGTGTAAAGAACATGAGATTTTTGGGATGGTTGTTTCATTCGGGGAAGAAGTTCTGCTTTTGATACTTGATAGATGATTGACCTATTAGTTGATTCTATTATCAGTAAATTAGACTTTTCAAACCATATGAACTTTTTTCCTCCAAATGGTTAACCTACTCTAAAGTCAAAACCTCTTTTGTGGCTTGTTGATTGAGATATAGCTGTGTAAGTTTATAATAGCAGATTGGTAGGTTTGCTTTCTGGTGAACTGAAGCAAAAACAAAACAGTGGATTTTTTTAATGTAGATTAGAATTTGGGTGTGCTTTTGAAGTTGACTTTCTGCTGTTACGCTGTTGGTAAAAACATCTGTTGCCGCTTGCTCTTGGAACAGACACGCTATTATTATTGTTGCTTTTCTAAATATACGGCTTGATAAAAGGAGCTGTGGGAGTATGTGCCTAGGAATGAATGGGCTAAATCCAGCCTTTAATTTTTTTAGGCCCACTTTTAAGAAAAAAATAAGTTGTTTGAGAAGAAAACAGGTCATTTTCCCCAGGTGATTGGTAGCTACTACTGCTAAGTTTAAGTAACGTGCTGTGTTTTTCTTCACAAGCACATTAGGTTAATTTGAAAAGGCAGTTGTAAATTAATTCTGTATGTAGTAATGTGGTGCAAGATTAAATAGTTACATAAATGTAAAAATAAACAGTCTGCCTAGCGAGTGGATAAAAATATTTTTTCTTCCACCAGCAATAAACTGTTTATTAGATGTTCGTTTTAGTGCAATTTGTTCCTGAAATTGCCAACACCCATGCAGGCCAGATCAGTGTAGAAGCTGCTCTGCTGCTTAGACATGTTGTACTGATTTTAACATTTCTAACTTGGGCAAGCTCAGTCATGACCAAAATTGCAAAAAGGATTGTGTCAGTCTGCAACTGAGTAAATGTTTCTGTGTGATGTATAGAACTAGATACGTGACTATGAGACACCCCGTCTACTGACATTTGGGTGATTGTATCTGTATGAGGGTATATGCCTTCTGTAGCAAATTGAAAGTGAGGCAAACAGAGCTCAGGTGCTGTAAATCAGCACAGCTCCCTTCAGATTATGGCCATGTATGCGGGAAAGCATGGGAGAGCTGGAAGGGAGCTTCTAAATTCCAGTGGGGGCATTGCTGCTGTTATGTGAACAACAGATTTCTGTAAAACCTTATCCTGGAGGGAGGTTTAGACTGACTCCGTTGTTGCGTTAGACACGTGACCAGAGGACAACAGAAATAGCAATCAGCACCTTGGTCCATGACATGATCCTTTTTCAGTTGAAGGATCTGGTCCACTATGGCTGGAGATCTAAAAAAGATTAGGGAATTTGATGCTACCAACCCATGCAGCCCCTTCAAAAATAACTACTGTTCCAGGCCACCACAGCTCAGTCTTCCCACAGCACATATGGGGGCGACAAACTATCTGGAGGTCACAGGCAAAGGGAAAGAATGGGATAAACCATGCTGTGTTCAGGATTGCTTACACATTTATTTTTCAAAAAATGTTTCTATACAAACTCTCAGCTTTATGTAGGGTTCATTTCTCCCATACCCGTCTTCAGATAATGCGGTTTGGAGCAAACTAGAATCGTATTCATCACTGAAGGTATTTTGCTCTCTTCCTGAATGAAAGGAGCAGGGTTAAGCATTGTCTTGTTCAGAGCTTCTATGCGAGAGTCTGCAACAAAGGTTAAAAAATAGCTCAGCACCTCTTCTGAGGATCCAGTAGAAATGACGAGGGTATATTTGCTCCGAAACCTTTAGCAATAGTGGGGTACAGCTGCTAAATGAATTACAAAATCTAAAAGAAGCAAGAGGAAAGTGAGTTTGCTGAATAACACGAGCAGTAGCAGTAACTGAACTTGACAGAGAGGGTTGAGTTTCCTTCTGTGGTACAGCTAGCCAACAGGGAGGGCAGTATCCTTCCCCCCTTTTCTGCCCTGGAACTACTGGTGAACTACTTACAAGAATAATAAGGACTTTTTGTGGCAGAATTGCTTAACTTGTGACCCGTTTGTGGTGACAATCATGAGCCACATCAGTGTTGTTTTGTCGGCTCCCTGGCTACGCTGGCATGATGTGGAAGAAGGCTTGCATCATCTCTGTCTGTTCCCTGCCCCTCTAAGCCAGAGGTGCTCCTTCGGCTGACCCTTGGTGAGACCTTAGACAGGGACATGGGAGTGGGGTCCCTGTGCACAACTTCTTGGAAGTTGCCCTGTGCCTTTCTTTATCACCTGTTGTTTTGTACGGCAGAGTGCAGTTGCTGGATGTCGGGCCATACACTGGAATGTGGAAATAGTTACTGAGTCTCTCATACCAGACGGAAGCATTCTGAAAGTGAAATCTGGACTTGAACTGTTCCGATAGTAATTGGAGAAGACAGTAATAGATGCATTATAACCTTGGTAACCTATGTGATTACTGGGTTTCAATGGGGAAATAAACATAACTGCTCCCAAATGTCTTCTCACCTCTGCCTCTACACATGTTAGACTGTTTGATTTTTAGTTATTATACCGCCCTGTACCTCTCAGTGCTTTCTGTGATATTTATGATAAGCTTTGTCTTTTGCTTTCACATTATCTCGCTCATCATGATATTTTTGTAATCTTTAAAATACTTACAGGCATTTATTGTGTCATTGCAGAGCCCTCGCAGTAGAGATTACAAAAATACTTAGTCCTTGTTAATCAATTTTTTTAGCCCCTTTTGTATTTGCTGTGTTTGCTGTTCTTCACATCCTTTCCAGATTCTGCCATCTTGTCTGTAATGACATTCCCAGTATGCTTAAATGTCTGCAGCATAAAACCTCGCTGGAGAGCATGCAGTGCAGTTATTACACAGCTCTTGTGAGCATGGGAAGATACTATTGCCTTGCTGTGTTGTGATATGCTGCTTCTCAGCATTCAGTTCAAATTTAACTGACTTACGCTGTTGCTGTAATTTGATGAGTAAAACTTGCTGTCCATTATCTCTGTTCTCATGTTTAGAATTGCTGCCTCGTCTAGGTTTCTCACTCTGTTGAGTATTGTCTAGAATTTATTTAAAGACTTCTGACTCTAGGAGACTTGCTGTGCCTCTGAGAGAAACACTTTCAAAAATTCATTGGAAAAAAGAGCTTTCTTTGCAAGATAGAAATCTCTCATTTGATCCGTGGAGAGAATTAAGACTAAAAGTTAAATCCTGCAGGAGAGCTAACTGCAAATAGTATTTGTGTAGGAATCGGATACAAAAGAAGAGATGACCCAAGAAATGCAGTGAAAAGTAAGAGTGGGTGATAAAGGCACTAAAGAGCTTGAAGCTTTTTACTAAAGTAGAAAACAGAGTTCAGCACTAAAAGAAAAGATGTAGTGGAAAATATATTCCTTGCCATTTTAAGCAATCTTAGTGATAGAAAAACCTCTGTGAATAAAGGACTAGGCCAAAATTGTGTCTTAGAACTTCAAAATCAATCTAGATGTTGTCTTGAGTTTTCCATATTTTGTCTGCATAGCTCTTACCTTCTAGTTTTAGCTGTAGAGAAGGGAAAAGTAACCAGAAAGAGGTTTTTGCAGGCAAGGAAATAGAAATATTGTGAGTTGCTATTCTTCATCTTTACCAAAGGACTTAAGTTGAATGTCCAGTACGTCCTAGACTTTTTTTTTTTAAACATGGGATAGAGTAGACAACTATAGTTCATTTTCTTTTTACTCAGGCGGAGGTTGTCCATTGCCATTAATGAAAAGAGATGACTGTATAGAGGTTTACTGCACTAGTTAAGTAGCAAGTTAAAAGTTCAGCTGTGGTCATGTAAGCAATTGGGCTTTGATTACCTTAGTATGGAAAGGAATCTCATCTAAGCTGACTATCTCTGGCTTTTGTTTCTGTTTTCTTTTTCTGAAGAATTCTAGGTAATCGAGTGGCAGAACTAGAAAAGAAGTTAAGAACATTGGAAATTGCTGGCTTGTGGAGTCTTCCAGGTTAGTAAAAATTCAAGAGAACAGCTTGCATTATTTAGTTTTCAAGGGTATGTTTGCATATAAGAAAAGCTTGGCTATAATTTTTTTAATGACAGCTATTTTGCGAATGTGCTGTTCAGCACATTTGCAAAATTAGAAACTCTAATAAATGTTAAGTTGAAACCAAAAATCACTAGACTCTTTAAACTCCTAAGTCAAACATGTATACTGGGGGGAAAAAAGAGTTTTTAATACTCGAAATAATCAAATTGTCTCCATAGTCTGCAAGCAAAAAAAAATTGAATGATTTTATTTAAACAGTGGTATAAAATGATACATGGAATATTGGCCATTATGTTTTTCAACAAATTTAATTTATTAGTTTTGTACTCCTTGTAACTTCTATGGATTTTATCGCTGTATTTTTAATGTTTTTCTGTAGAATCATAAACTCTGAGAAATTTGAAATTTAAACGATCTTAAATTTTCTAGTCCATCTCTCCAGAACAGGCTCATTCCCTGTAGCATCTTAAGTATTGTATTTGGTTTTGAATTACTCAAGTAATGGGAGATTAATCTGCTTCCTAATAGACGTTGCTGTTAGGAAAATGTGCAATATTTAATTTACATTTACTTTTTCCTTCTTTTCTTGCCATTACACCTAATTATGTCTTCTTTAACCACTGTAAATTACACTACTCCATTGTTGGTGTTTGCATCATTAGGCTTTGTTGTTTACAGCTTCCTATCAGTGCTACTGGGGGTGGGAGATTGTGTGGTTGAGGCTTCTAGCTTTTTGGCTCTGTGTTTTTTTTCCACCTAACCTTTCCATCTAGAAGAAAATATGACAAAGCTGAAGAGACTTTCTGACAAACCTGTGCTATTCAACCGTTTGGCCTGATGTGTGTATTTCCGCTTTAGCTTGCCTGTTGGAGGCGTTCAGTTGCCTTTCTGGAACTGGCTTTCTTATCAACGCTTTCCAGAACTGAAGGTCCCAAATTTGTTTCCATGGATTACTCTTCATTTAGTCACATGCGTTTGTCCCTCCCCACATTCTCCGAAAGATGCAGGTGAAATACTTGTCTAAGACTCCGCTAATGCGGTTTTGTACATTAGTACAAATGTGTAACCATAAACTCACCAGTTTAAGGTACTGTAGGGGTTTTTTTCCAAAATAGTGTTCCATGAAATTCATACACAACTAAATGCAGCATTTCTATTCTTTGTATTTAAAAAAATGGAACGGTGGGAACTTCTTACGCCATTGTTGGTCTGTGTAGTAAGACATCGAATTAATGTTTATACAATAACAATTGTCTCTTTCCTTCCTTTCTTTTGCTGCCTGAAGGCCTGAGCTACAATGTCTCAGTGGGATTTGGGAGTAGGTTCTGCTTGACATATATTTTTAGTAACTGATTTTAGCAGTACATTAAATATTGTCACTGCATGTAAATAAGCGGAAATGTTATTTGAACATTTTTATATCTGACAGATTAAGACGTTCAGTCAAGTGAGTTAGATCACCACAAGAGAAATAGAGACTGCTCTGCAAGACAATTACTTTAAATTGAGGAAAATAGTAGGAAAGGATGATCTTAAATAGTTGTAACGGAATTTTACACTGGATTGCCAGTTCTGTTGAGCGCCACGGTTTGTTGATTTCCTGCTTGCCCTTTAAATCAAGAATGCACTTTTGTTTCCAAGTGCACTCTAGTGCCAAGGTGGTCAGAAAGAGCTTTGCAACACCTGGTGGGTCACCAATTCTCTTTTCAGAGCGTGGAAAGCTTCCACTCCATGAAACAGCAGCGTGTAACAAATAGTGTGGGAACTACCACAGTGGACTCTGCAGCTGAGCATTGGCTCGGGTGAGGGGCAGAACATGGAGAGTATCTCATCTAGTCAATCTTAAATGCAGAGAGAAAAAATTGTTACTTGGTTATGAGTTGAAGTTTTTGTCATTGGAAAAAATACGCAGATGAAAGCTGGTGTTCAGTCTAGCACTGAAAGAAACGCACGTTATAAACTGCAGGGTTTTAATCTGAAGTTAATGTTCCTACTTAGGCATCATTGTCTATATAACATTTATAACATCCACTGTCACCGTGATATTAATGTCTTCCAAATGGTGTTAATAAACTTTATTCTGTTGAAGAAAGAGCTTGACCGCTTCTCATTTTTTGCTGGGTGACATATTTGTCATCTGCTTTTTGAGCAATGCATGAATGAACTACGGGGAAGCTAAATCACAAGGAAGTGCATATTTAATTTTTGAAATGGTGAAAGTGGTAACATAGTTCATTTTCTGTAGAAGTTCTGCCTACCGCAGACTTCAGCTTCCCGCGTTTAGAAAATGGGCTTTAATTAAACGACCTCTTGCAAGGTTCATTGCTGAAAAGAAAGCACGCTTGGGCATAGATTTGGATCTTGATTTTGTTTTTATGAGCCTATGTTCCTTGAGAAGGAAGCAGAGACATGGTGTTAGCAGAAGCATTTCCTTTTTTGTTGTCTTAGGTACATTGTGGTTCAAATATGCACGCATAGTATGTTAAGTGCTTACATAGTAAACAACACCTTACTCCTCCCACAATTTGATTTCGCTAGACATTAAGACAAGTAATTCTGTGGGTTTTTTACATCTGTCATTTCCTGAAAATTCCAGATTTCCACTGGAAAAAATCTTGAGGAAAGAGCTGATCATGACTCAGCCGTTTTCTGTCTGGGATGATAAGGAAGTTTCAGCACTGCCTCTTGCTCTGCAGTAATCACCGTGGAGCAGAGGCCAGGTAGAATTACTCGGCCCAGCAGCTGCTGTGGGTACAGCCGGGTGCAGCGGTGTAGGGCGCAGCAGGGGTTGTAAGAGGATACCCAACCCTGGAGAAGAAAAAAAAGAATTTACCACTATTGAAAACTTACTTGTCTTTTTATTTTGAGATCTGTATACATTTCACAAAAGTCCTTGAAAAATTCATGAAATAGGGGAACACAAAGCTATATAAGTTCTGAAATCGAGTTTATACGGCAGCTAATTGAAATTCCCTCTGTGTAATCCAGCTTCAGATTGTGATTCATGGAATATAGTGCAGCAATACCCCCATGTCCCTCCTTCATGAATGGATGTGAGTCACTGTTAATAAATAAATATGCATCAGACTCTTTGGGCCACATCTGTTGCTTAGATGTGTGGATACTGAGCTTAGCTCTGTTTTCTGTAACCAAACTGGTTTTCAGAGAAAAATGTGAAAGTGAATGTGTTTACTGTGTAAATGCTGGCTGGAAGTCAAGAAGTTTCTTTTTTGAAGCTTGTCTTGCAATCTTCAGGGGTTTTAGCTCAGGCTTTACTTTTATTATTCAAAATTAAAAAAAAAAGTCTCTGCTTTCTACTGTTAAAGCCCCCTCTCCTGCAATTCTTTATTCGTCTTTTTGAATTTTACTACTTCTGTTGGATTCTTTTGTATCTTTTTGGATATGTGGCTGCTTTTCACTCTCTTGGATGTTTTCATACTAGTTCCCTGTACGATTTAGTTCCTCCAACAGAAAATTCCTTCGCTGCTACAGGAAAGTGTATTCTTCTAGGGGCTTTTGCATTTTGAAATAGCCATCAGATTTGTTTTGTCTTGTTTTGGTTTTTTTTTTTAATTTTAATTAATCTTGTCTTACACCGGGGGAGTTCTCCACTTTGCTGTTAGTTGGTACTATTTTTTTATTACTAGCTATGGTAAAGGCAGAATTCTGATGCATACTTGGCAGGGGGATCAAAGCTTGACAAGATCCATGTTTCAAAAGCATTAATTGCATTCATATTGCTGCAGTATATACCCCAACATTATGATATGAAAACATCATAAATACCTTCAGGATCAAGGTATTTACAGGCAGTAATTTCAAAAGTAGTTAGTGATTGGGATAGTCCGGTTAGACTCCCATGGGAACAGCTTGACTTTCATCATTTCTTAGTAGGTACCAGAATTTTCTGAGCTGGATTTATTCTGCCTGTCTCCTGACTTGGTGCTCTTTTGAAAGTCTTTGTGTTGGATGGGTGATTAGATTTAGGATGTTGCCTTAAGGTGAAACGTACAGACAGATTTAGAGGGGAGAAGTGGTTGTTACATAAATGTCCATTCTTATGGAGATAAATAGAGCAGTAGCTTGCTGCCTCCCCAGCCATTACTTACCGGTTGGCAGTTGTTCTGGAGGCCACACAAACCCCACGCTTAGCTGATCTTGCACATTTCCTGCCATTTCCCCTCTACGTTTAAGGTAGTGTCAGTCGCTGAAAACGTGAGCATCCTGAATAGTGGAGGACTTCCTCAAGGATCTGCAGGTGTTGCTTTCTGTAGTGCTAAAATACGTAAAAACTAAGCATCTACAGCCGAGTCCTCAGCTGAAGAGTTTCTTACACTATTTTGTCCGCAAAACAGCTGGCAAATTGCCCTTTTACATTTGGCTTAAAACAGAAATGCTCAGAAATATTTTTGGAATTTTCAGATTAAAATCCCCCAGCAACGTATGCTTGTTTGCTCCCTCGATTCTCAGTTATGCTAAGCTTTTTTACTTCTTTTTTTTAAGCGAGCATTATAGGATAATATGTGTGTGAGTCTATAGTGCGAAACTGCATACGCGATACGAGCAGGTTCATCACTGAGGCAGAGTAATAGAGATTAAAGGGTCAGTGCTGAACACTTGCTGGTAATAGCATGCAAATGATCCATTACTCTTTGTAAAACTTTTGGTACAATCTGATTATTAGTATTCTGAATTGAATGCTAATTGCTAATACAATTTGCTGCGTACAGCACCTGGTCTTTCAAAATCTGTCCTTTGCTCAGTACTGTGGGTAAAAACATAACACCTTTTCTGCTCCAGCTACAGTACGGAGTATTTTTTGCCGTGTTGTAGAAGGATCATTTGAGATGCTTTTCCTGTTCTGTACTTTTCAGTAACATTGCAAAGAAATTGTATGTTTGATATGTTTGAACATCATCAGTGCACAATGGATGTAAGTGGTGAATTAATAGTTGTAACACTTTGATTGTTTCAGGTGGAAAGGATACCATAACATTCAGTGACCCGACCTTGCCAGTTATACAGCGGTCCAGGTCACCGTTGTTAGCGTTTACTGATAAGCCACAGAAAACTGAAGTACAAGGTGAGCGCCTGGAACGTAAGGAACATGATGAGAGCTGAGCACTCATTTCTTTCCAAATAAAAAGTAATAAATTATCATGCTGGGATAGCAGAAGGCAAAGTTTCAGTGGTCACAGAGATTGAATAAATCATCCACAAGTAAAATGGATAGATGGTCCCAGTACAAATAGCAAAGAAACGACTGAAAAATTACTGTTGAATAGATTGCACGGGGCTAGGGATCAGGTCTTACACCTCAAAGAATTTTCCTGCCAGATAACTTGATACTGTGAGAAGTAAATTCATGCCATCTATATTACAGTTAACTGCCTCCTGCTCTTTTCCCTTGGTTAAAATGCACAGTAGGAAAGCAGTCTGTGGAACTGGCCTAGCACTTTCCTGCATTATAGCTGATATCTAGATGAAAGGCTTCCTGATTGCACCTGGTAAATTGAAATACCTGACTCGTTTTCCCAGAGAAATTGACTGCTTTTTTTATAGTCTTGCATGTGTTTTGTTAAAAATCCTTCCCCAATAGTGAGTTTTAACATCTCTCCAAAGTCAAGCTTAACTTTATTTGACAGTAGCAGAAGATAGTGTTTTGCTGATAACCTTGATTTTTTTTTCCCTTAGTTTTTCATAATGGATGGGAGATGGATTATTATGGTTGCCTATCGGCATTTGGATAAGCTCTTTAATGGGCATAACATTTTGGTATGCCCAGATCTTACTCAGCTAACCATGAAGCGTCATAAACAATTTATTTGTTAGTCCTGAAACTAAATAGATTGTGGCTTAATTTTGACTTTATTATCCATGTCATCATTTGATAAAACTTGACAGCTAGACTGATCGGTTTTTATAATCTTGATCGTCTGATATTTTTGCTAAAAATAAGTGAAACTATGGTGAATAGTTCTCTGGTGAGTAATAGTAACTCATAAATATTCATTTTTTGCCTGCTTAATCATTGATTTTTAATTAAATCTGCAGTTACTGAAAGTCTTTCTTGGTGGCATTATGCTCTTTCCTTTACATAGTTGTCCTAGGTAAGGTTGGTATTACAGTTTTTATTAAAGCTGCCTGTCAAATCTCGTCAGACCCTGTTTCTCTTGCTTTGTAACACTGCCAAACTTTAGCTCTGGGCTGAAGCTTTCCATGCTGTGTTTTCTACTTCAGCTGATTTTTTTTAATCCCAGCCAAATCACTTATTTTGTCTTAAATTCTGATGACCATGTTGGGGGTGGGGTGTTTTTTTTTCTTTGTCTGTTTTTTCTTTTTAAACATGCAAGCATTCAGTATCTCTATATTTGAAAGGAATTTTAAATCTGGGGAAAGGGTTTCCACCCTGAGAAAACAGGCTGAGAAAACCCCATTCTAAACCATTCATTTTCAAATCTCATCTGCCAAAAACAACAAAAAACAAACCGATGATTCTGTTGAGCTTGCTTTGTGCCATCGATGTTGGTAAAACTCTGCATGCACAGTTCGCTCCAGATTATGTAAACCTAGAGGGGGGAAAAAACCTGGAGCAGAGAGGAAAGGAAGGCTGAGATCAGGACTGTCGAGTGATGGGAAGACTGGAGTAGATGGGGATCGGCAGAGTCAAAGGAAGTCTGAGTGAGGGGGAACCTGCATCTGGCTGAGCAGAGGTCAGAGCACAGGAGCGAGGAGTCAAAATTCTGGCAGTGAGAGCAAGGTGTGATGAAAAAGATTGAAATGTTGATGAGAAATGGGCAGAGTGAGTGTAGGGACTGGGTAAACAAAGGGATATCGGGCAGGAGCAAATAGCTAGGCAGGGGAAGAGTAGAATAAAACAGCCTTGGAGAGGCGAAGTCTGACAAGGTTTAGACCTGCGGCAGTTATTGGGAAAATTGGCTCCCGGTAGGTTGTCACAGTCTTCCCCTCTCCCTGTCCTATAACCGTAAGAGAGCCAAGATCAGTGACAGAAATCCTGTCATTAAAATGGAGTAGGTTAAGAAATCACTGTTCTGCCTGCACAGACAGCTTGGTTTTTTCCTTCACGTGTGGCTCAGTATACGTGATAACCTGCAGTGAGAACTCAGACAGAACTCATCTCTCTGATAGATTAAATAAACTGGGCCAACTTTTCAGTGACACAGATGAGCACATGCGTACTACCAGTCGTGTGGGGGACGCTATAGCTTCTAGCAGTAAGTGGAGCAACAATAACCTCTGCTGTTGCTCCAGATCCTTTTTCTGGAGGATGTTTGGGGCTGCCATCTTCCCTTCGAAACCTGGAAAGGAAGCAGTGTGTTTGCACCTGTGGGGCATGTCCCTGTACTCGGAGTCACACAGCTCCTCTGCAGTCAGCAGCTATATGGGAGTGATACACTGAGTCACCTTTTGAGGCACTCTGCATAGAGGATGACTGTCTGCTGTTGAGTTTTGGGAGCTTGGTGCCTGTTGCAGTTTTTCATCTATACAGCATTCCTCCAAAATCTGGGGGAGCTTGGCAGCTGGGGAGAACATAGGAATGTGTTCATCTTCCTTCATTTACCAAGCAAGCATGCCCTTGGTTTAAAAGTATTCTAGAAATAAAAACAAAACCACTTCTATGTTCCTCCTAGTCGAATGATCGGTTGAGTGAAAACAGTTGATAAGCAGAATAGCAATGAAATTCTTACGTATCTTTAAATACTAGGCCTGATGTCACGTCGGTCAGCTGTGGTCCTTTATACCATTGATACTTGGTGCCTCTTTGGCCCAGGAAGCATTTTTAGCTTTTTGCGCTCACGTACATTCTTTATCAGAACTTTGTATAATACATCAAATGTTGCTGTAGCTAGATCTACAGATAATCAGAAGGCTTTTCAGGCTTTTTTAATCTAATTTATCTGCTTACCCTGATCTCATCAAAGCCTGTTTTTGTCTGTACTGTTATCCTTGTTTCAGTTAAGCTGGATGCTAGAAGTCTGTAGGATATACTGTGCAGTTCCTATGTGAAAATGCATAGTGATATAGCACAATCACATGAATTAAAAACTGTCTTCTGCCACCAACCTCACTTTATGCAATGCACAGGATGGATAGTGTCATGGGATAGATTGTACTTGAGCATCACAGCTGCTAATGAACAGCTATTCAGGTTTTTTTTCCTCTTCATTGTTGAGTGCATTGTTCCTGCTGGATTGCCTGTGTGCTATTTCAAGCATTCCCTGAAGACAAAAGTACTGTTTTTCTATGAACTTTTCTCTGGTGTTCTAGTGCTTTGAAAAAATTTATCTTCAGAAAGTTGCAGCGAGGTGATGGGATGGGGTTATCCCACTGTAGAGGGAGAAAGATGAGGCAGGCAAAGAATAAGGTAGAGTCCGTCCTCATTTCGAGTGCCAATTTGAGGTACGTAAGTTTTGGCTCTTTTTGGAGCACTTTGAGTACGTGTGTTCAGATACACGATGTGAGCAGAGTTGTGCTGCAAATCAAGCTCCTAGGTTTCCAGCTAAGTGCTCAGATCATGAGGATTAGATCCAGTGGGTGATCGCCTTTTGGAAGTTAATTTATCCCTGCCTTTTCCGCAGACTTGAATTCCAGCTCTTCAGAGTAGCATTCCTAGCTTCCTTAATGGTAGTAAGAGTGTCTGTTCCCTTCATGCCAACCCTTGCCTCACTCAGCAGCTCCCAAATTATAAATGAGGCGGGTCTGATAGAGACAGTAGGCTCCTGTATTGTGTAGCTCTGATCCCTCCCTGCAGCCAGGCTGTCCTGTGCCGTGCGTGAGGCAGAATTCCTGTGGGAGAAATGGAGTAAATGCTCATACACTAGAAGGTAATGCATATGCACAGCAAGAGTCGTATTAAGCTGTCAATGCAGCGTATGTCTGGCATTTCCCAATTTTTCTTACTTGGCTTTGTAAGTTTATTTTCAATGAGGCTTTTTGTCCTTAACTGAGATGAGGACAAATTCTCTCTTTCACAGAGCTGTTCGTTTACACATTGCTGTTTTCTCTATTCTGACACTTTGTTCAGTGTTTGCCTTTTGGTATAATGGTATATTTAAAATTCTTCTACTGCTGCTTTGTTTTATGCTGTTGCCCAAATCAGAATAATCTTTTATGTTAGGAGAAATGTTGCAGGACCAATAACAAAACTTCATTATTGGATGAAAGCCTGTGAAAAGGTCCAAATAAATGGAGCTTGTGTTAACCCCTGAAAGTGGTAGCGATGTGGGGACTAACATTAAGCTGTGCCAAGAATTTCTGTAGCTGGTGCCTTGCTTAGAGTTGATACTCCTTTCAGAAAGGTTGCCTGACTCTGCTGTGCTACGTGACTCTTTTATGACTCTTTTAGAGTTGTTGGTGTTAGGGAAAAACAGGCTCCAAAACAGGGCCAGATCCAGCAAGAAACTTAGCATTGATTGCTTATCATCTAAGAAATGGGCCTGGGGTGAGGTAGGGAATCACTGCTAGAAATTCCTTACCGAGGTAAACAACTCTGTGGTCTGGCACTGGTGGTGATGGTCTTCAGGTCAGTTATATAATAAATACCTATGACTGACTAGGGTGTCTCACTGTTCCATTTCTCTTTCAGCAGAGCAGAAGGGAGAACGTGGTGAAACTTGTGCCGTTGCAAGTGAGTCCCTGGCTCCAGAGGGAACAAACTTAAATAACAAAAACCAAAGTAAACATTTTTATCCTTCATTACCCCAGTTACCTTCCGAGGAAGAAGAAATAAACAAGCTTGGAAGTCAGATAATTAAACTGACAGAGCAGGCGGTTGCAGAACTGGAAGGGGAAAGAGCAGGCACTTCCGTAGGGGAGCAGAACGTGGTGGTTGGAGCAGAGCTTAATGGTTCATCTGAGGGAGAGTTCCCGCTTTCCAGCCCCGACCCGTCCGACCCCACAGATCCCTCAAACTCAGAGAACGAACAAGCAGCTGAAACTGAGACCCTGAAAGACAGTGACGAAACTTCAGAGAGTGACTGTGAAATTACAAATGAAAGAGGGGATCAAAATAGCATCACCGTGGATGTGGTGCATACTCAGGACACTGGAAGGCATGGAGGGCTCAGTGTTACAACGGCACACACAAATAACAGCTTGGAGGAGCTCCCTGAATCTGAAAACAAGAAACCATCTGATTCTGCTGAAAACTGTGAATATTTGGATAACAGTTTGGCTTGAGGTACGAAATCCAGGCCCTGGAGCATCTCACTGTAATCCTTTTGCACTGTCTGTGCTGCTGCAAATACGATTGGTGAAACTGTGCCATAGGGTTGATTTTTACATTGATCTGCTAATATTTGTCTAATAAAGATGGTTTTCTGTTAGTTTTGGCTACAGTGTACCAAAAATGTAAATTACCTAAGGGAAAGTATTAGTGATGAGGTTTAATCACGTTAGCTTTTTGTAATGATTTGAAGTTTCTACAGAGATTGATGTAATTTACATTAGTGTAGCAAAGAGACCAATGATAATGATTTATCGTGTTATCACTAGGCTTCTGTAACGTGTATAGTCGTAGTGCTGGGCTGTATTTTAATGGTTAGAAGTATCTTCCAAAGATGAAACGTTTGGAGTGATAAATTGAGAAGCATCTTAAGGCTGCGAGCTTTTGCTTGTTTCTCAAACTGTGTTCTATTTCTCTTTACGTAGAGTGACTGTAAGTACATCCTTAGAATAAAATCACTGTTCCCTTATAGGAAGTTTCTGAAAACCGTCCCTGCACGTGTATAGTTTTCCTATTGCATACCTTTATATCTTCTCAACTGTACAAAATTTTTCCTTTCCTCTCCCAGCTCACCTCATGAAAATGCAGGGAGTTATTTCACCAGATACTGAGAACCAGATTTAATGAAGCTCTGAAGGAAACATCATCAGAGAAGCCAGGAGTCTTTCTGTGAGAAGTGGCAATGCTGTTCCAAAGCAAGGAGAACAGCAGGAGGAGAACCAGTGATGCCCTGTCCACCTCCTTGGCTCTCTGTTACTGGAATTGGGTTCCTCAACCTACAGGAGCTGGAACAGCCCTCGGGCTGAGTAAGCAGTGGTAAATTGCAGCCTAATCCATCTGTGCCCTCCTTTTTGAAGGAATCTGTGTCTTCTTTGTTTTCTTACGTTTTGGAATGAAGGATAACTCTTCCTTTCCTCCTCATTTCACCAGTCTGTGGTGTGGGGGAAGGTTTATTTACATTGTTGCTTCTTTCTCAAACTTCTTCTCATGTTGATAACTGGGGAAGAGGGAGGCTGCTGTGTCATTCCCTTGCTCGCTCCTTTTGCTGGAGCTGCGCCAGTCTGCTCCTAGGAAGGCAGCAACAAGGGAATACTTAACGTTGAAGTTAGCAGCTGTTGGAGAAGGGGAGGCACGTCCTTCCTCTCCTGTTCGTAGCATAAGGAATGGTCTCCACAGCTGTGAAGCTTCTATGGGCCAGCAGCCATCAAGGCAATTTTTCTGCTGGCTTGGGACCTAATTGTCTGTAAATGTTCGTTTCTCACTCCTAGAACTTGAAACCAATCAGAGAGAATTAAACCAAATTTAATAAAATACTACTAATAAAAAGGAAAATCCCTCCCAGATTGAGTCCTCCTTTGACAAATAACTGCCAGCTGCAAATTTTTACAGCCCACTTGTCAGCTACTGAATAAACAGAGTTTATATTAGCAATACTGACAAACTCTTCTGTATATGGAAGATGAGCTAGCAGGTGCTGCCATAATCAAGGTGTCAGAGTCCATGAACAGTTTGCATCCAGCAGAAGAAAAGCTGTATGTAAATGATTACATATAAATATAAGGAATGATAGTGGGAAGGTGAAAAATGTGGCTTGTCTCGGTTCTCATGTGTTTTCCCTAGCAGGTGCGTTCTTGTAACCCTTTCAGTGTCTGCAGGCAATAAAGCCGTACTCACAGTGCTCCTCAAATAAGTTTCCTTCCTCTTTAAAGGTAATTTAACATTGCAGCATTTCACTGATGATAAGCAGCAGCCCTTAGGAACAAAAACCATCTGTGTAGTTAAGCTTATTAGGGACACAAAGCAGTAAAAAGTTTTCTTTCATTATCCTGATCCTCATCACCTGAAGAACCAAGAAGAGTTTTAAGTATTTGAAAGATTGTTGTGCTGCTCCCATTAATTGTAACTGACTGCATTATTGACTCATTTATATGACAGTACTGACAAGTCAGAAGAGAAATAGCTGCAGAAACCGGTATCTCCGGGAGCATGTGGCAGGATTTTTTCGTTTAATGCTTGAATGTCACATGAAGTAGCATTTTATTCAAGATGTATTCTTTTCTGTCTTTCACAGACTAATCCTGCGCAGAGCTAAATATCAGTGCATTCAGAGCTGAGGCAAGCGAATAAGAAGGTCAGGATTTCACATAGCTGAGCTCTGAAATGTAGAGGGTGTTAGATTGTTTCCCTGCCCTGTGTCTTTCCTGACCCACAGTTGTGTGAGTTAGCGTTTTGCTCCTGGTCCCTTAACAGCCAGTTAATGCTATTAATTAATGAAGAGCTTGGTGCAGAAATTTGAGCAGGTAGAAACAGTGCTGGACCAACAGCTTTTTAGTGCCTCGTTTGTTGATCTTTTTAGTTTGTGGGTTTTGCTTTGTTTTTTTTTTTTTTTTTCTGTGAGAACATACGGATGTACAACCCAACAATTAGGACATCTTGGTAATTATCCTCACACCATTCTCTCTCTTAGATGCCATTTTTATATCTTTGCAGTCATTAAATTCCAGGGAGATACCTAGATCTCTGGAAACCTCATTTTTAGTGCTATATCACTGCTGCAGTGTGTGTTCTAGCTATATTTTTAGCCTTCTTGCAGGAACACAAGACTTCAAAGCCAGGAGACTTTTAAGACATCTTTGCTGTACTGTGTGATAACCGATTGAATATTCTTGTCGGTATTTTCCTCGGATATTGCTTTAATTGATATTGTTGTGCTATTAGAATGATTTTTTTTTTCTCTCAGTATATTAATTAGTGTTTCATTGTGGAATCGACACTACTTTAGGTTTTTTGGAGGGGCTTGGTTTTATTTGGCTTTGGTTTAGGTTTTTTTTAGGCTTGTGTTCCCCTTGTATTCCCTAGGACTTTGTAAATGCAGAAGTCGCATCCAGACATAGAAGCCTTTATGGTGTTGGGCATTGGGGAAGCGAACTGGGAAGGGAATTTTGTGGCAGGGGTATAGAGAAGATGCATTTCACAAACTGATTTTAAGGAGGTTGTCTCACCTAAAAGTGCATTCATGTGTTATAGGTGAGAAGGATTTTGTTTGAAAGTACAGCGTGGTTATTTGAGAAACAACGTTCACTGAATTTGTAAAAGCAGTGTGTGAAAATGGCAGATTAAGAAGCATCTTTTATAATGCTGCTTCTTTTCTAAGTGAGACTATTTTTAAGCATATGGGAATTTGTATAATAAAGACAATGGAATTTCTTTAATCCATATGAGCTCAGGAATGTATTTTGGAATCTTAGCTGAGATTAAGTTGAAAGTCTGCTACATTTCTAAAAGATAGGATTTTGTTTACCAGCTTCTGTTTTGTAATTTTACTTCCTAAGTTATGCAGTTTAATTTATTTGCAATCCTCTCTTTTGTTGCTGCCTGGATTAACTGCACGATGTGGTTCAACTGTATTAATACATTTTGTCATCTTTAATAAAAACATTTCCTGATAAGTTTGTTCTACCTGCTTGGTTTTTTTCTCTACTCAGTATCAGATGAATGATAGTCACGAGGTAGTGTTTTAGTGTTTTCAGTGAGTTGTGTTAAATTTAAACAGTAAAGCTTTATTGAGTGAGAGTTTCAAGTTTGAAAATTATCCGACTTCAATCTTTTCACTGTCATTTCTCTCAGTCTAAATTGGCTGATTTACTTCATACATTTTTGTATGAAGAAACACTCGGTATTTTTTGGCTTTGAAAATAGTATTTATCTCTGAACTGCTAACTTTATCGTCATTGCCTAAGTAGCATTAAAACTTTTGTATACAACTTAGTTACTAACAGGCACAAACTATGGGCTTTAGGGAATTTTTGCTCAGGAGTGATGGTAAACTGGAGTATTTCCTTTAAGACTGCTTCCATGTATGAACAGTGCGACTCAGCTACAGCCGTGTGGGCAATTTAAAATAGTTAAGAAGCTTAGACATGTTTGAGAATAAAACCTGAAAATACAAGTAGAATAATGTAACGGATCTACAGTTTAAAACAGAAATGTCTGGACTTTCCCTCATTTTCAGGGGAAGTCCATTATCCTGGTCTTGCAACACAACACCCAACACTGTTGAAAGCAGAAAGATCTTTTTACCTTTCAGATTTACAGCTATGTACAGGATAGGGTCTAATGAGAGGCAATTCCTTACTTATTTGTATTAACTTTTTTTTGCCTTTGGTATCTAGCTTGCGATCCTTTAAGAGCCCTTTACAGCACACAGACTCTTCAGAGACTATCGACCATATCCGTTGGCACTCCTACTCACATGCGTTCAACTCCCAAACTGCATAAAAGGGACTCTTACCTTCAAGAAAATACATCACCATGTTGAGTTGATGCTGTTTTTATTGATGGACTTACAGAAAGGAGGCTCTACAAAGTGATACGCATTTCTTAGAGAAGCAAGCAAATGGAAATGGGAATCCTTTAGCCATATATCTTAGTGGCCAGTGGCACAGCCTAAGGTACTTTGTGCTGCCCAGGCCGTAGCCGGCTTGTTGGTCTTCACTTAAGCGTGACTCTGTGTGCGTTTGTTGAGCCCTCTCTTCTTCTTGTCTGTGACCTCGGACAGTTTCTCTTCCCACAAGTTCTTGTTGCACACCCCAATCACGCAGCAAGCCAGACGTTTCCCAGCATTTCCATTTTCCAAACTGGCCTTATTATTGCCCTTGCCCATGTCATCTTCCTGCTCGTGGATCACAACGGATCTGCCTATGATGGAGTATGGACTAAACATGGTGGCAAAGAGGTTTGTTTTGTATTTTCTGATTTTGCCTTCTTTAGGAAAAAAGTTGCCAAAATCCCCTGGGTGACGGGGGTGATTCACGCCGAAAGGGTTGTAGTGTCCTCCTGTAGAATCACAGCTGTTGCTGAGATCCCCGAGCTCGTGGATGTGTATAGCTCTACCGGACTGATTATTATCCAGCGGAAACCCATCCAAGTAAAAAACAGCTTCTAATCTTCCATGTGAGTAATACTGTCTGAATAAGACTTGCCCAGTCACTTGTGGCTTGTCAGCATCTATTTTGGAACTGGGCTTCATTTCACAAGTGGCGTAAATCATCCCATCAGTCTCGTTACCAGGCATTACCGGATAGAGCAAATGCTGCCAGAGGTCATTCACTTTCTTTTGTATGTCATGAAATGACTCTTGGCTTGGATCAATTTCTTTGTCTGTCATGACACCAGCAGGAGACAGGGCGAGCCCAGTGACCAGGGAAAGAAGCAGAAGCATCTTGGCAATTCAGAGCCTGCAAAAAGTATGAAGAATTAAGGGCGTTTCGCAGCAGCATGGCTGGAGAGAAAGGCACGCAGCCTGTGGTGAGGCTGAGCAAAACAGCTGGAGCGTGGTCCGGGTGGACTGCTGCTTTCTAAATCTGTCTAATGTGATGAATTGGAAGTAAACCAGAATGCATACTCATGTTTGAACACATACAACTGCCACCCATGACTAAAAGAAATACTGGTGGTTTTACATTTTACACTAGACCTTGAGCTTAAAAACTGCCTCTTTTCCCCTGCAGGAAGCAAGTAAGCCAAAGTGGTTGTTCATCTATTTCTCAGTTTGTATTGAGACTTTTCTCCTACTACAAATTCCAGCCAGGCAGTTTGCCAGGAGGCTTTTTTAGGTCCATCTACTTAACCTCTCGTTAGGCATTGCAAACGAACAGTAAAAATCCAACAAGTTGATTACCTTGCAGAGTTGCTGCAGAACCCCTCAGTCGTAGCTCTTTGCCTCTGCTCCCCTAAACCGAGATGCGATCGGACAGAAAGCCAGGGCTGTTTGAAGTTGATGTTTATGGGAACTGCGTGTTTGTGTAGAAGTTAGGTAATGATGGCTCAGGGGAGGCGTCACTGGGAGAACTGTGGGAGGGGAGGGAGGAAGGGAGGGAGGGAGGGAGGGGGGGAAAAGTTTTAAGCATTTTTATTTTGGGCAGGGTGAATGCTTTGTCCTTTCTCAGTGAGTTTGTTAGTCTGGCTCTCAGTCCTTGCTGACATTCCCCAAAAAAAAAAAAAAGTTGTCAAGCTTTTGAATTAATCTTCCTTTTGATGACTTCATGGGCTTATCTAAAACAAGCGACATTCAACATGCAGCGAGGGGAGAGGAAGGAGCTTTATTAGGGCACAGTTGGGCGGTTCGCTCACTTACGTGCTGGTTGTCATGGAGCTTGTTTGCATTTTTATTCCTTTATTAGCCAAAATTGAAAGTGGTGCTTGAGCAGCATAAACTGTCCCACATGGACATGTACCAAAGTTTCTGTGGTTTTAAAACCTGAAGGGCACAACTCCCAACTGTCAGATGTTGAGGTACATTTCAGCGATGCTTCTCTGTCTCCTACTTTACTTGCCAACTTACCTGCTCCACCGAAGTAATTTTTTTCTTCTTTTTTTTCTGAGAAAGCAGTGATTTCTTTGCAAAGAGAGAAGTGAGCAGTACTGAGGCAGTGCAACATCAGACTGGGGCACAGAGAAATTGTTTCCCAGAAGCTGGCTGGAGCACGGAGAGTTCACGTGTGTTTCATCATCCCGTGAACCGAGGAGTGCTCTCCTCCTCCGGGCATTGCCCTGCCTGCAGCGCTTCCCACTGTTGTAGCTGAAATGCGGATTCAGCCGTCACAAGAGCAATTTAACAGGGTGAGATTTCTGTAGAGAGAAAAGAGTAGCTCTTGTTCCTCAGGAACAATTCTCAACGCAAGAAAATTGCAAAGAAAATCCTTTTTCCCAGTTCATGTCTACTGGCAGCTGGGTAAGGAATGAGACTGTGAGCTTCTGGAATGGTAGAAACATGTGTGTTAATCTTACTGCTACCATATTCTATGTCATATTCTACTGAGATATTCAGTTATCTGAGAGCTGATGGTTTTTTCTTTCCATGTGAGGGAAGAGTAGAGAGCTAAAGGGATGTCCACTATTTGGATCATTAGCCAGGGACTGGAAATACAGAGTTAACTTCTCGTTGGGTGGTTGGGATATCGAAGGTGTTACTTTAGCCCTTGGCTTCGGTTCCTAATCTATGAAATAGTACAACTGGTACTTCTTTTTTTCCAGGTATTTATGAGTTGTTCAGATTACTGTGCTGGGAACGATGCAGGGCTCAGTGGAAGCTGAAATCTAAGACTGAGCGCCAGGATAGCCCATTGCTCCAAGCCTAAAGCCGCCTCCTTTGCCGCCTGTTCCCAAGTTCATTCACTGGCAGTCTCTGAGCTGGGGAAAGCCTTGCTTGCGACATGGCAATACTATGAAATTGCTCATTTTTAAAGCATTTGAAAGAAGTCTAATGTTTTGTAGTCAGGTTTTATAAATACATGCAAAAACCGTTCAGCTAACACCTAGTCAAATTCAAAGGGGGATGGTTTACGTTTGTAAAATGCAAGAAGCAACTGTCCAGTCTAGGCACTATTAGAAAAACTATTTCTTTGCATCATAAACCATTTTTAACGGGACATGATGAATGGAAGGAAGAAAGGAGCATCGTTCATGGTTTACTCTTTGAGTCACGAAGTAATGGACTGCAATTGAGTTTAACACTTCTGCAAGGAAATTTCCAAGCCAGCAGTCAGCGCTCCAAGAAAAGAATTTTAAAGCTTTAGTTGAATTATAAGGAATTTTGAAATAGGAACCAGGGTCAGAATTTTAGCTGGTTTAAATACAATAATGCTGCTGACTTCAGTGGCATTTGTGCTGGTTTTCGCCAGCTGGGATTCTGTCCGTGAAAAAAACCACCCTGAAAAGCCCAAGGTACCTGCTGCAAAGCTGTTTTTTGATGTACTGCACGTGCGGGAGGGAAGCAGAAATGCAGAAGGGTGTAAAGGAGATGATCAAAGGGACAGAAAGGACTGCAGCAAAGCTAAATGATGTATTTGTAGTGCTCTGCACTTCAGAGAATGAAAAGGAAATACTAGCTGTGGGCTGCTGTCAGAAAGATGTATTTTAAAAAGGAGAAGGGCTGATAACTACAAGAAATGCAATTGCCAGGGTGATTTGGCATTCACTCTGGGTCTGAAGGATGGAAGCCGCTAAGTACTAACCAGGTGTATCACTAAAGTCTGTTGTTACCCTCTGCATGTGTTTCAGTTTTCTGGTTAAAAAGAGGTGCTGAATAACGGGCTAACAGCCTTTGAAGCAGACAGTGGTAAATGGGAGGAAAGCCCACAGTGACCTGACCATGCACTTGTACTGGTGTCACAACCCCTGTTTAAAAAAATAGACCTCTGCTTTTGTCCCAGTTGTGCAGGATCTACCGTATCCTGAATTTCACGCAATGTCCTAGAGTCTCCCGGGCTATACCAGAGTCATCAAAACTACTTCTGCAAGTTTAGACCACGTAGAAAAAACAGACTTGGCTTTACTCATGGGCTTTACAATGGACTTTATGTGCGTCTCTGCTCACAAGTTCTCAGTCCACGCCACGACCTTCAGGACTGGTTGCTTGGGGCGTTTGTTTTGTGGTGACATCGTCCCATTGCATCACCCCGCTGTTCAACTTAACGTCATTTGATTTGTTCAGCGTAGAGTTAAACGTGATGAAGAAACGCTGCATAGGAGAGCACCCTCCTGCAGCAAGCACCAGGCTTGTTTCTCGTCTCCAGCGGTTGGATCTGCTCTCGGTGATTTTACGGTGGAATGATTCTCCATAAAAATGACACCCAGAGAATGTGGGTTTTATGTCTTCTGCAGTGAGTGACGGAGCCAACTGCTTTTCTTCACGTATGGCTGAGGCTGGAGCCGCTAAAAGAAGGGGGATGTTTGTAGCCTGAGGGAAGCAGAGTCCAGACCTTCGGGAGTGTAATCTCCTCGAGTTCAGGGCACTTTCTGCCAAGTGAGAGTGACGGTCGCAGCCGGGGAGCCAGTTGTGCTGGTGGGTCATCAGGCAGCAGCAGGGGCATCCCGCATTTGTTGGTGTGTGCGAGTTACCTGCTTGCAGTACCGAGGCTGCAGGGCACCAAAACTCCCACATGTTGAGTTTGGCGTGGTACCGTACGTGCTCCGCACAGCAATTGCCTGCAAGCACAGCACCAGCCTCGTGTGACTCTGCCGTGTCCCAGTACCCGCCTGTGGGTCTGCGGGTAACGCCTGCAGTGCTGGTCTTCATCTGTAGAGCTATAAGCAGCGCTGCCAGGTTAGGCAGGATTTAGAAAGCAGAAATGCTGCCAGGGTGTTCGCAAAGGTGCAATGACTTTGGCTGTTTACTGCCTGTCGTATTGTCCAGCACAGCCTGTTGATGTCCAGCAGAGCTCCAGTGCTCACGAGAGAGGGGCTTCATCCCGGACTGAGCGGCTTCAGCCTGCATGGTGAGCACGGGGCTGGTGCTGGGCTGCAAGCAGCACCTCGTCGCACAGAAATCACAGAGGAGGAACTCATTTGCAGTTGCTACAAGGAGAAAAAAAAGAAAAGAAAACAAAAACTCTTGCTGTAGCAAATGGAAAATCTATCACTGGCCCAGGCTTACTCTTCCTGTTTATTCCTGTTCCTTGACTTGGTGTTTCTATTTAAAGAAATAAAGATATTTAGTGCCTGAGATAAGCACCCATTTATAATATTCTTGCGACAGAGCTATATGCATTTCCAACTTTCCAGGGTATTACCCGTAAAAAATCAAGTTAAACAAATATACAAAAGGGAAACAACACTGTTCTCTCTGGGAAATAATTTCTCTTGAAAATAGAAGATCATGCAACTGTCAAATTACTCTGCATCAGCCAACTTGAAAAATTCTTTAAATTCTTCCTCTTTAATAGCTCGAGAAGAAATCAGTTTATGAGACCGAGGGAGAGATGAACTGTAAGTAAGCTTTTTGAAAAAGCTGCATTTGGAAATTCATGCTAGGTCTGTCAACATCATGTAACAGAATTTCATCTTCACATGTGGATATAAAAAATAAATATGTAATGTAAAAAATAGGGATGGAACCCAGCTATTAGATCATTTAGGTTATTGTTTGTGTTTGCCTTAATTCCTTGAACCTTTATGGATCCTTGATCCTAATGCTGCGTAGCATTAATCTGAAGAGGGGATTGCTGTTTGAGCGGAGACGAGAAATAAACACAAGACTCAGTAACTTCAAGTTCAGTGTCCAATGGCCATACATGGGAATAACCTTGGGGTTTTTTTTTAATTTCAAAGTGCACATTGCACACCTTGTCCATATTTGCACAACTTCAGCACTGTGTGTGGTCTCAAGTCAAAACTCAGGAGCCGCAGGGAGGCTGGCCCGCTAGGTCAGATGTATGAGCAGCAGTTACGTACAAAGAATTAAATACAAAACTATCTCTCTTTTTATGATACTTAATAGTGGGTGTCTCAGAAATCCACTGATTATCACAGATGAACTGGGCATGATTTTCAGGTATGGCTATCCTTCTAGTCTGCTGAAGAGACACAGCCGTTGAGAACGGGTTAATCCCCGCCTTCTGCTTGCGTACGCAGTGATGCTTCAGCCGGGAGATTCTTGGGAGCAGCAGGCTTCAGGCCTCCGACTCGAGTAGGAGGCAGCAGGACTTCCCAGGAACAAAAAGGGGAAGCTCTGTCCCTTCCCACAGGAAGAAGCCCGGCGGTGGCCCAGGTTCATCCCTGTCCTCAGGAGCTTGTCAGCAAGGTGAGAGTGGGCAGTAGGAGCCACTGCAAGAAGCAAGCAGGAAAGGAGGAATGACAGATACTTCTTCAGGCAAAAAGTTTAAGAGTCCCAAAAGTGGCCTGATCCTTCTTCACACAATTCAGTTTAACTTCTGTTATGTTTATCTGTAAAGGATTGGTCCAGTTTCACCTAAGCAGCACTTTGCTTTATTCCAATAAAACGTAACCCAGCATTCTCTTTAAATAACCTCCGGAATGTCTTTGAAAGGCTGGGGACCATCATAGATACCCAGTGCAGTTAAAGAGTAGGGGGAAAACAAACTGTGCAAAGAAATACAAGTTGTTTTAAAGGATGCTAGGGAAGTGGCGGTGGTGTGTCCACTCATGACCCCTTCTTATGTATCAGTGCTAAGATCTGAAAGGGATTTAGAGACGCTGCACGCAGCCATACCAATGTAAATTGTGACTTAAGCTTGTCTATCCTCTTCTTAAAACTCATCGTCGATGAAGAACCTACCATCACCTGTGGCTTGACTGTTCTTTCTCTTACAGGTTTTTCTGCTCTCTAGCCTGGTTCTCGCCGCAGATTAGACCCGTTGTTTCGGTTGTGTCCGCGACGGGCATGGCGGACAGATTATTTTATTTGTTACAACAGCCTTGTGCAAACTTGAGAGTTTAACCCCGTACTAATGGCCCTTCGCTCTTTCAGCTAAACAATCCCAATTCTTTTAAGCTTTCCTCCGAAATTTTGTAGGCTCCAGTGTTGACTAGGTCGCCTTTTCCTATGGACTGTGCACCTCTTCCTGGAAGAGAAGCGCACCAACATCTCAGCACGTCAGCCGACCAGCACAGACTGCTGCTGCGCTCATCTTGCAGACTATATGCCTCTCTATATCACAATGTGATCTTTGCCTGATCCTTTCCTGCAGAACTGCTGTCTATGCAATTGTTTCCATTTTATATTTCTTTAGTTGGCTATTCCTGCCAAGCATGGGATTTTACCTTTGTCTTAATTGAGTTACCTCCTTTTTTTATTTCCCCCACCCCTTATTGTTTCTCCAGCTTGTCACGAACAGTTTGAATTCTAATCCTTCCCCACAGTGTATTTACAGCCCTTGCAGCTTGGTATCAGCTGTGAATTTAATCAGTTTACTTTTTGTTCTGTCATCCAAGTCATTAACAGAAGGCCTGAATAAAAACAAATCACAGGCGAACCTCTGCACCCGAGGCAGGCTGCCCTCCCTGTTGCGAACTGACTGGTTTCTAGACTGGGTGCAGATTTCCCGCTGTCTCTGTACCTGCTTTATAGGGGTCGGATCCAGACCATCTTTTTTCCCCCCAGCTTGTGCGTAAGAATGTCATGTGAGAAAGTACTTAAGATATTTAGTAAAGTTAAGATGAACGTCTACTTCTCTGTATGCAAGACTCGTTAGTCTCTCGTAGAAAGAAAATGAAAAGTTCCTGATGTCTTTTATTTATTTCCCTTTCTGGCTTTCAGGTGAATGCAAAAATCTTGCCTCTTTTAGTGGGGTTTTTTTGTGGCTGTGACTCCTGGACTGAGCCTCACCTATCTTCCCTGAATCCTCAGACTTCATAGGAACCAAAGTAATGTACTGGCCCTGTCTCAATGTATCTGCATTACCGTTACTCCCCTGGGAGAGGGAAAGTGTCTTTGAAGTGCTGTCTGACACCAAGTGGTGTCTGAAACCTTAGGCATCCAAAAACTAATGAAAAGCCACCTTTTATGTGCACATCCCCACACGGCCGTATCTCCCTTCTGCCAAAAGAGTCGATGGGACCCATTGTATTTTAATGTTACATCAGCTACGGAAGCAAAGATGAGGATAATTCATGCTAACTATACTAAATACATTCCCAAAGGTTCACGTTTCTGACCCTCGTACTTGCAAGCAGCACCTGTTTGTAAGAGTCTCCCAGTTTGTCCACGTTCCCCACCATCTTCAATGGCCACCACCATAAGGCACGCCTCGCCAAAACCAGGAAAGCCGTGCCCGTTCCTAAGTTTGCATTTTAATGTAGAGTCATATGTGCACGTCAAGTGCAATTTGTGAGGTTTCTCTTTACAAAGTGAGGAGGATCTTGGTGCTCCCATGCTGCAGAGAAGCAGCCTCTTATTAGCACTTAAATTCTTGCTGACACCTGCAGGCGCCAAAGGCTCTGCTTTGCAGGAGAGCAAGCTAGAGCTCAGCAGAAGCTGAGGGCAATCACGGCTTGTGAAGGCAAAAGCCCACCTGGCTTTGATAGCAGACAGGAGCTCCTGTTCTGATAAGAGCCTGGCTGTAAGTGTCGTGTGTAGGGGTGGGTGCTGTTGACCAGCAGCTGTGGAAGGCAGCAGCCCCGGGGCTTTTGTTAAAGTCAACACTCGGCAGCATCTGGAAGGCTCCTGTGGGGGTTCCTTGTCCTTGAACGGTGCAGCAGAGAAGGCTGAGCTCCTGGAGGCTTTCTCAAAGCAGGTATTTTGTCACAGATGTTGTGCTATGCTACTATTAAAAAAAAAAGTTATGTATTTATCTTACTGCTGGATAGCCATCTCCTTTGAAAATTGCGTAGACTAGTTTAGGGCCTGAACCTCTGAATGCTTTTCACAGCAGTTTATAGTAAAAGTCTTGTATTTATATCTTTTAGAACAGCAGAAAAAGAAAACATGCTTTTTTTTTTTTTTATTATTTTGTAGAGTAAAAATTGTTTTCATGGTAAAGTGGCTCCCCCACCTTTTTAGCTATATTTATTCTAGTGGGTCGATTTTTGTAAGCGTAACTGAAACCCTGGGAGACTAATGAAGTTCAACAATGTGTGTTAATTATACCTACTTCTGTTGTCTCGGTGAAAACGCAAGACCCTAAATCCTATTTACAATGTGAAATTTCAGAGGTTCTAGCCCCTCATCTGACCTTAACATCTCTTGGTTTCACGCAGCTTTTGTAAGCCTGTGCACATATTTAAGTTCCCCATGGAGAATGGGTTTGGAGATCAGAAGTTCAGGGATTAGGAACACAAGAGGTTTTTTACCTTGTTTAAAATCATTTTGACGTTTTAGTGTAAGCCATTAAAATTGTTTTCTTGAACTGTCAAAAGGGCCACAGTATGGGTGAACCATTTTTAGGAAAACTAAATAAAAACCATTTTGATTTCTAAATGAATAACCTTAAAGAATTTTAACATAGAAACTTCAGTGTGTGCAAAATATTTATCTCAGATGAATATTTTCACCTGAATTCCTCTCCTGGGAAGATTAATTCCCAAATAAGTAAATAAAGGGCCATCCTGAAGGAGAGCAAGTAGGAATGGTCACTTCTATCTGAAGACATTAGTATTGTTTATATTTTCCCTTGCTTTTCTTTTTGCCTCTTTTTTAAACTGTGCAGTGGAACGACGTTTCCCCCAAAGGTGTCAGGATTTAGGATCTCTGCAGAGATGCAGCGTGGTTCTGTGGATTCTGATTTCAGACCAGGTGAATCCCGTTAGTTCCAACCCAGCAGCACGACGTATTCGAGCATCTCTGAAGCGGGCTGTTTGGCTCTAGAAAAACAGGATAAATAGGAGGCAAAATACATGAAGGGACTATGTTTTTACCAGCTCTGATGCATGTGTTAATAAGCAAGACTGACAAAGCCACCTACTTACAGCAAGGTTTTCAACTCACAAGGCATGGAGTTCTTAATAGTATTCCATTAGATATAATGAGGTACGCTGGTGCAGATTTCCCCCATGAAGTTAGTACACATTTGTACAAAATAAGGCTCCTGCTGGGGTGTTTCATGACTGTGGAGCCTTTCAGCTCCACTTAAATAGGATAACCAGCTTTTTTTCCAGGGCACACGGAACAACAGCCAGCCAAGGATTTCTCCTACTCTCGGCATTAGGATGCCTGCAAAAACAGAATAAAAGCACTAGATAGTTCACTGTGGCCTTCTTAAAGGGAAAGCTGTCCTTTGAAAGCATCAGAAATTGTTCTAATGGATGCAGGAAAAAACAAAGAGGGGGAAAAAAAAAAAATCTTATTTTCTTTGTCCTTTTCCTTTGTTAAAAACCCTTCCTTCCATCTTCAGCCTCCAGGTTTCCCTCCCGTGAGTTGTCATCTGTTTTGTCATTTGCAAGACTTTATTCCCAAAACCTGCAGATGGTATTAAAACTGAGGATTAAAAGGTTATGTAGTGCGTAGTAGAAGCCAGATACAGATTGGATGTTTTTATTAGAGGATTACCAAATTTTGTTAACAGGACTGTGCCTGAGTAATTCCACTGGAAGTTCTGCTGCACTTGTTATGAAACGGCTGATCCCAAAGCAGATACAGGGCCGCACCTTAGCGAGGTCCGGTTCTCTAACCTCACTAAGGATAGGTCATGTTTATGATGTGTAAAGTTGGATCACTGCAAACAAAGTATAGTGGTTTCACTGGAAAAAGTGTAGTGGTCATGGCAGAAAGTATCCCACCTACCATAAAATGCCAAATATCGCAATGTCTTGTTCACTTCAGAATCCTTTTCCACTGCTGGCACACGGTATAGGTAACAAAATAAAATCAGCGCATGAGGTACGTGCTTCAGCGTTAGTTTTAAATATAGTGACAATATCTAATACTTCTTGTAGCTTTTTATAACTTGCATATCCCTAGTACATGACACTAGGCCCTTAAGCAAACTTGTTGCTCCTAAGCATGAGATTACGATGATGTATAACTAACTCTCTTAATGTCAATACATTGGTATGTTTGTGAGCTAGGGTTTAACTCTAGCTAGTGAGCCTCAAGCAAGAAATCAGAGAACATCAACACTAATCTGACCTTAGAGCCACCATTTTCTCACAGCGATGAACTTGTCTGACTAAGGCCACCCAAAAGCTGCTGAGGATGTAATTTCTACAGGCTCTTCATTTAAGAGTAGGGTGAGTTAAGAAATTTCCAGAAGCTTCCAGCATTTTGCATAACAACTTGTACTCTGCTGTGGTGGGTTAATCCTGGTGGGTTAATCCTGGTGGGCAGCTCAGACCCACCCAGCCGCTCGCTCCTTTCCAACAGGGTGGGAGAGAGAATTGGAAGGGCAAAAGTGAGAAAAATCTCATGGGTTCAGGTAAAGACAGTTTAATATAATGGGTGGAAGGGGGCAAAAAAATGGCAAAGACAACACGTGATGAAAAAGCAGTCACTCCCCACCAGCAGACCCGTGCCCAGCAGTCCCTGAGTAACGGCATATTTGGAAGGGCTTTGGCCCCTATGTTTTTTGCTGAGCACAATGTCATATGGTATGGAATATCCATTTGGTCACTTGGGGTCAGCTGTTCTGGCTGTGTCCCCTCCCAATCTCTTGCCCACACCCAGCCTACTTGCTGCTGGGGTGGTGTGAGAAGCAGAGAAGGCCTTGATGCTCTGCAGCAACAGTTGAAACATCCCTGCGTTATCAACTCTGCTTTGGTCACAAATCCAAACCACAGCACCGTATGAGCTACTATGAAAAAAAAACAAAAAACTCCATCCCAGCCAGACCCAGTATGCCTGCAAGGCTGGATGCTGGCGTAGCCATGTACTGGAAAGGAAAAGGGAAAACATTTGCAAGTGGCAGCTACTGTGGTTTGCAATTGCAAGAGGAAAGTGAAAGGTATTGAATAAGGACTTTGTTTTGTACTTGCAGGTACACCTTTCCTTCTGCTATGGGGCTGAATTACTGCTGTTGTCATAATAAATAAAGTCCACTTGATTTGTCAGAGCAGGCTCCTAATCACTTAATAAATCACTCAAAAAGTTATTTGGTAGAGTGGAAAATTGTTAACTGGCTGGAGATCCAGCAAGTAGCAGCTGTGTTATACTAGAAACTTGACTGGGAGAACTGTCCTAAGAAGGCCCGTGTTCAGCACCACAACCAAGAGTTTTCCTACGTTTTAAAGTTATTCCCCACTTGTATCCACAGGGAAAGGGAAAATTTGGGTCCACGTATACAATTTTAAGGTCTAATTAGTAGCAAAAATGAATGTTTGGTATTTATACTATATGTATTTCCTAACACTGAATTAGTTATACACATCCTGTTCCATTCTGAGTCTATTCATCAATTTGATTTCTTGTGGTTAGTCAGTTTATTAAAATCCAGTTGTATGTTTCTGCAGGAAGGATGAGTGTCTTTCGCCTTGGTTATGGATGTTTACTCACGTTTCTGACTAGATCTAAGGTGGCACAGTAGGATTCTTAGTTCATCTTTTGATTTAATGGATGATTTTTGATTTCAAGATTGCTCTCTCAATATCCAGCTGGGTGAGGATTTTAAAATCAGCTTTGGGAGAGTTCCGCTAGAATTCCACTATGAAATTCAGATTTTAAAAAACATCACATCAAAAGGTAAATCTCTCCATAAGGCAGAATAGAGGATGCGCGCGATACGTAATCACATAGTCACGTAGTTCCTTGTTATAGCCATATAGTCTCATTTTTCAGACAATAGAAGAGAATCTCTGTGTTCTGAACGCTTCTGGTGTGGTGTGACTACATAGTTTGATAATTGCTGTATGTAGCTTCATCAAAGAATATTGTCACATCACAAGAGGAAATACGGTCCTAAAATTCAAAGGCAGATTTGGATTCCGAACGCATTTTAGTCGGTGTCTTTCTCTTGATGTGGAATAAGCCATCTAACCTCCTCTTACCTCCAATTTGCCCTTCTTCAAAATGTTGATAACAATGACTCACTTTCTCACGGGGGTACTTTGAGGCTTAGACGAAGTCTGAGAAGTTGCTTCTGACCCTGAGAAAATTTATGTCAGAAACTGCAACAATGGAATACTAATCTTTCAAGGCTTAGATAAATAATTGTACACAAATGACAAGCTATTTTCTCCGCAATTTTTTGCCCCCCTCTATAATAGTCCGTGAATTAGTAGAGTCCGAACTTAATACAGACAACAGAAGAGACAGTGGACACTGCTTGCTTAGGTAAACAACAGCCAGAGCCCAAATTATTAGTAGATACCAAGGCTTCATTTAGGTTGAATAACGCTGCAATCCAACAAATAAATGAGCCATCAAGTTTGAATTTATGTAGCATACGAAACACATTAAAGCCATCTGACCATGACAAAGGCCTTTTCTGCTGTGAATAATGAGGCCAACATATTATAATATCCTTTAGATGAGACATTAAACCCAAGGTCCTTTCTGTTTGTCTCTGGTGGCTGTCCAGGTGGAAGTTAAAGACTCCACGGCATTTCACTAAAACCATATAAAATCTCCGGCCCCCAATGGTATTGCTTTCCCTGTAAATAAAATAAATTAAAAAATTACAATAGCCATGGCTGTGTACGAATTGAATATCATCAAGGAAAATGCCAGTTTTCCTGTCCTTCAGGAAAATGGAGAAAGTTCTGTTTCAGTGAAAGCAAGGGCAATGTCCCTGGCACAAATGCAGGACTTCAAAAGTCCTTTGGGATTTTGAGAATGTAAAGCACATAAATGCTTCGTTCTCATCATTAACAAAAATCGTGGTAAAGAAGAACAAATACAAATCATGTGATATGTTTGCATGTATACACGCTTACATAACTAGACATGCACATTTACATGTGTAATTTCCAAGAGGAAACGTCCTGGAGACCAACAGAAAATTATTATCCAGGAAAAATTCCTTACCTCAGCCTGTACATGTGTGATTCACTTCAGGAAGTCCGGCTCAATGTTCAGCTGCTTTTTTTTTATAGTCTTAATGATTTTGTGTCACTTGAGATACTTTAGCTATGCCTTTAGTTCGATATGAGGCCTCAGTGAATGTATCTACAGAGTGAAAACCAGGTTCTTGTTCACTGAGCCTGCATCTTGGTTGCAGAGTTTCACACCAAAGTTTCTCAGCATTAGACTCTCATAAGGGTACGGCGCAAGAGGCCATGTGAAAAGTAAATTTCAGAGTCCTCTCGCAGGTGTAGATCTATTATCTGATTGTTGTCAAGCTGACTGGACTCACTAATTTGCATTTAAAGGAATTAAAGGGAGGATGAGAGAACAACCTCCTTGAAAGAAAGAGAAGACGCTGTCATGCTAGAGCTGAACCCCCTTTGCAGCAGAGATGATAAAGCCTTTCATGAAGAACTGACTGATGAATCTGGGCATCTTTCAATTTTCTGAATAATGAGCCAGTTCTTCCCTCTTGCCGAGAAACATATGGGATGTGAAGAAATCAACTGGAAACCCAGCCACGTCTGTCCCGTTCACCATCTTCTCCACTAGAGGCGAGACACTGGTACCTTATGAGGGAAGATGGTTTGAGGGAAGCTTTGGTATTTGGTTAAAGCAAGCTCAGCCTTTGCGAGTCTTGTGCCCCTTGATGTCTGCTGCCCTTTTATCAAGAGGAATGCCACAGAAAGCTGTGGTACTTGTCCAACAGAGACTAATGATGGCTGGGCTAAGGAACCCATTCTGCTTCCTTTTTTCAAAAGGGCATCTGCTTGAAACTCCTGACCCAATGGAAATGTCCCACAGGTCACACCTTTCAGGCCTTCATATTTGAGAAAGGCACTTTCCAAGAGAGGAGAGGGTGATAAGAGGAGAGCAATGTAAGTATCTATCCGTGGCACTCATTAATATTAATTTCATTGACTTTCATTTCGTTCATCCCCACCTTAGCAACAGGAAGATCCAGTAATGAGGACTGAAAACACATGCTGACTTTGGGTGGTTTTTTCCCCCTTTTTTTTTTTTTCCTTTTCCAAAAGTCATTGAAGACCACACTTTAAATGCATTTAATGACACTTGAAGATGTAGGTTCTTTGTGGGCTTTATTTTCAAAGTGGTAAGACCTTAGTAGTATAGACTACTAAGTATGAAACAGGAGAGAGAGGCTGAGACACAGGACCAGTCTGAATGGGCTCCAGCGGTCTCACCCCCAGCACAGCAGAGCAGAGATGTCTAAGCTTTCCTTGGGTGTGAGTTTCAGAGTAAGGCGTGAGCCACATCCTAGGGGTGTCTGAGGTTGATGCTATGGACGGTAACGGCTGTAGGCTCTGCCTGTGGAGCGAGGATGGCTCAGCTCCAAACACCTGATGAGGTTACAGTTTCCGTACTCGTCTGACACGCTGAGCATACGTGTACCCTATGACAGCACAGCCTGGCGTGATGCACGTAACCTGGGTCATGGCAGAAGGAACGGCCACAAAGTTGTGCAGCTGACCCTGTCCCTAACAATCATCGCATGACTCCATCTCACCCTGTGATAGGAAATTTTCAAATGGTTAAAAAAAATTGTTCCGGATCTTTCTATCAACAAAAATTACATGCGCTGTCCATGTTACTTGTCTAAATGGGAAAGACTACAAAGAAGATATTTAAATACCGAACGGATTTTTAAACCATGCCTTTTCTTTCATGGCAATAACTAAAGATGCTGTTCTAATCTAAGGGGTCAGGTTCAGCCCATGCTTTGCGATGGCCACTTTGCACCAGGTAACCACAAGTGTTGAACGTAGCGTAAGTGCTCTTCAAAGCAACAAGTGGAGATCTATTTGTAGTGGATATCTCCTAGATGGACACAGAAATGAATTTGTCCCTTTGAATTTAGCTCACTAACTTCTAAATAAAAAATATTTCGGTGATCTGAAAATTCTGTCTAATCTTCCATGCGATCTGGTTTGGTATCATTGTGTACCCTTCCATGACTACCTACATAGCTGTATTCTATACCTTAAAATATTTTCAACATGCGGTATTCAACTCAACAGGATTTTTTTTTTTTTTTTTAGAAGTTACTAATTCCTAACCTTCCTTTCTGCCTCTTTACCTGCTGTCCAAAAAAATGGAGGCAGGGTGCTCACAGCACAAGGTCCGTGATACATGACTGGATTGTTTGGACTCCATCCAGAGGAGGGCGGTGATAGACATCTGCCCAAAAAGCAACTAACTGCAATATATTTGGAGAGACAAAATAATCCAATGGTGATTTACCACCTCCAGAAAGGGTTTGTGTTAGAAACAGGGTTGTTGTTTGTTGTGGATCCTTTTTTTCAGCCCTTTTACTCTCAACTTTCAAGAATCAAGGAAAAAGAGAAGTTGCAAAATATTTTACCATATAACACAGACAACAATACGTAGAAGTAATTAATAGGGACATTTCAAGGGAAAACAGGGTCGCACCATTAGCCCCTACTAAAATGCCTCGGAGTTGATGAATTATTTTAATGGGACAGAATGACAAAAAAGGGACTGTTACACCTAAGCAGGGACAGCTGGTCCCTATGACAAGGATACATTGCTATCTTGTGGAGTCTGCCAGCCAGCAAGGCTGAAATAATAGCACTGAGAGAGGTGTGAACGCTCCTCGTTCACCTTAATTGAGAGCTAATATGAAGTCTAATTATGAACGCTTTGTATTAACTGCTTCATGTCTGAAGGCAGAGCTCAGATCAACAACCCTCCATCGTGTCCAGGGAAAGCCTGCTTTGATTTTCCAGACCGTTACACATCCTGATGCCGTGATGCCAGCTGTGCCAAGCCACATGCAGGTAACAACTGTCCCTACCACTGGCTTTTGATCCTATTCCTGTTCCTGGGCAATGGCAGCCTGGGTCAAAATTTCCATCTAGGGAGCAAACAGCGCGTTTCTCAAAAGCAGGACTTCTTTCTTGCCGTGGCCGGCGGGGCCAGGCGGCAGACCTCCAGGACCTTCAAAGGTTGTACCTGTACAGAAATCCCCCCTTGCTGCAAACCATGCTGTGCACGGCAGCGCTGGCAGCCTGAGGAACGGGGTCCATCCTGCTGCCCATGGCTGCCCTCACGCTGCTGCCAGGGAGAGCCACCGGCATCACGGGCAGGAGGTGCAGGCACAGACTGCAGCGACCGAACCATCTGCCAGGATTCAAAGCACGACAGGTGGGATTAGAGGATTTAGGCGACTAATTGCAGAATTTACTTTCATACAAAGTGTTTGTGTGAGGGGGAGAGAGAGGAGGATTAACTTAACTGCCAGAAATTTCTCCAGTTATTTGAAAGGTGGCTGTCAAATGACTATTTAATCTTGCATCTCACCTGCTTCTGAGAACAAAAGTGCTTAAATTTAAAAATGCCAACTAGATGGGGACAGGATGGCTCAGGAGACTGAGACTAAGGCTGCTGGGGCTTCGTCTGGAAGTCACGCAACCGAGGCTCGTGAAGAATGCAAGGCACCGACCGTTTGCTGGCTTTTGTGGAAGGTGTTAAATCAGACTGGAAACCACAGTCCAGTTCCAAAAGAATTAAGGACCTGATCCTACTTCCGCTTAAAACGGTGCTCCAAGATTGAGGCTTACCTACCATGCTGCAAATCCTCGATGCTGTTTTTAGCAACTGTCCTGGCAAGCAGCACGGAGAAGGCGAAGGCGAGCGGGCTCTGAAGAGCGAGCGCTGGGCGTTGCCTGCCGAGCCAGGCTGAGCAGCACTGTCACAGCGGCGCTGGGCTCGGCCCGATGCTCAGGTTCGAAAGGAAAAGGTGGGGAGTATCTGCTAGCTCCCATCAGCATTAAAAAAAAAAAAAAAACCAACCCAAAACCTACGTGGGAGGGAGGGGAAGGAAAAGGAGGATGGAAAACAAACTAAGAAAAACCAAAAGAACAAACATAAACAGAAAACCCATGCCAGAATGAAAGCCCTCAGCCCCCCTGATCAAAGCAACTTTGATCAAGGCATCTATTCTCAGAAGTGCCTTGTTTTAGAAAGCAGCTAGCTTTCTAACAAATAAAGAATTGCTCTGTGGCTTCCTTGCAAAGCTTAAATTCGGCTTTCTAGAGTAAGATGAAAAGCTAATTTTCTTGAAGTTTAACATATTTGTGTAAGCATGTCAGGTGAAATAAATGACATTGATATTCAGTGTGTATATAGGTGGCACCAGCTCCCAAAACTCTATCTCTTTTTCATCTTACTGGAACATTAACTTATGCTCCTGAGGGCTATGCAGCATGCAGAGCGAGAGTGCGAACTTAAAGATAATTTATCATAGCTCTCTCCTGTGTATCACTCTCTTTCCCTAAACTTTTCCGTATTGGAATACAGAACAAAGGGAGTTTACTTTTGCCTTAGCTGCCTCTAACTGCACCCATGCAGGGTCTTAGTCAAAACGAATGTTTGCATCCTGTAGATTGACTTCGCAGCATGTTTGTTCCCTTGGTAAGTAGATGAGCGGACATCTTACCATAGTAACTGGGTCACAGAAACCTTAAGAACTGGTCTTTGAATAACTAAAGTAACAGTAAAATATATCGACAGCCATGGTAAGGGCAGAGGAGGGGGAAGGAGGAAAGGAATTCCATGGGAAAGCCTGTCATCCAGGCCAGTAGGAGCTGATGACAGAGAGGACCAAGGAGCATCATTCTATACTCCATGCTCCAACGAACTGTGAGCAACAGCTCCGGAAGGCCTTGGACTCGCTTTTTATTACGCATTTATTCACTGACAAGTGTGACAGAGGAGTTCTACTAAAGAAGCTATCTGAACAAGCACAACAATTAACAAGAGAATAGAAATGTAATGTTAATAACAATGTAGATTATATAGTGCTGGCACCCAGTTTCCCTTTTTCATATTAATATTGATAAATTACTCTGTATGAATTACTTAAATTTATAATTTACCTTTCAAGTGGAGCTCAGTTTTGCAATTCACGTTTGCAGAATGGGAAAATGAGGCACACATAGGTTACATGACCCTTTTCATCCTGATCTACCGTGAGTTTTTAAAAAAATATTTGATGATTTCTGCACCACAATACTGAGCTGTTTTTCTGATTTTTTTTTTTTTTTTTCATAGGAATACTAATGTGTTAGTTAATGGCTAATGCTGCTGATAGTGATCAGCATTAGAGAAGTCTGGAGACGGCAGATTACATAGCTTTATTTAAAAAATAAAGTATTCTGAGGTGTAGTATATCTTCCTGATTTTGTCTTTTCTTGTTTATTTGTACGTGATGTTAAAGGCAGGAGTAGGAGTAGCTGCAGAATAGGTAGAAATCAGTGACCGAGAGGACGCCTGGCTCTTGAAACGATGTGATTCAGAGCGCAGCAATTCCCCTGAAGTATCAAGATCCAGAGTTAGTGTTTATTTGTCTTTAGCTGTGTCTATAAGAGGCAGAGCTTAGCATGGAGCACACCTTGCAAATTTGCTTCCAAGGCCTTTACTCCCATCCATCGGAGCGCCAAATCATAGAAAAACAGTCTTTCAAAAAAGCTAGCAGAACATGTCATCAGACCAGCTGCATGTTTTGAAGAGAAATCTGACTGCCACAGTAGATGGTGGTATTAAACAGTCTCGAACCCAGAGAAACGTGCGATATCTGGGCAAAAATAAGCACAACAAAGAAAAGCCTATGAAATGTAAACTCTCTGAATATGTGAGGAGCTGAATGATTATGTGCAGCCGGGAGGCACACACAGTGCTAAGCAGTGCTTTCCCATCCATACCTATACCTGTAAGAAAAAAGCGATTTCACAAAAGCTTGCTGGTAAGAGGAACGAAATAGTAGAAAAACAAACTCCAGGCAGCCTGGAGAGTGTATGCTGCACAAAGACGACCGTGCTGCGAGATGTGTGAGATCGTATCAGATTGTGTTGTGAATATGGTTCCAGTAACGCGCTATAAAATCAAATGTGGAGAATGCAAGCTCCATGGTTGGCTCGGAAATCAGGCTGTTGAATGCAGAAGGCTTTGAGGCATTCTCAGGAATGTTTGGTGCTGTATTTGTTCTGTTCTTGCAATATCTCCTTAGACTGGCTTGACTTGTCTGGCTCAGTACAGCCTTTCCCGTTCAAGACGAGGTTTTCAGCCTTTAGGAAAAGGTGGCCAGGCAATACAGAAGTCACAATGTAATGAGACTTTCCAGACGTAACACCAGCTTCTGATACTAGTTGTTCTATACAACTATTTATCGTCCCTGCAGTAATCTTGATTGGAGTTTTGTTGGGATGGAATGGACTGATTTTTCCTAAATCCTTGAAGCAAGAAGTGTTACATCTGCTGTACAGGATACCTAGACATGAAAAAATCAAGACCATAGGTCAGAACCAGGCTATGCAGAGACAAATGGACCTAAGCAGAGAAAAAATATCATTGGATATTAAAAATAAAAAATCAAAAATAGCTGAATCAAAAATCTGGGAGGACACTTCCCGAAAATGTAAGACCATGGTCTAAGGTTTGCACAGATTTGTTTCTTCGCACTGCAGACAAATATGTATTGGTTTTGGATTATTACCATTGTTGGCCGGAGTTGCATTTTTTGTGAAGGCAGCTACAAAATGGGTAACCTCACGTGCGTTGCCAGAAACCACTTGTGGTAAGAAATACCGAGCTGTAACTTGATAGTTATGTGTTTAAATATTTATTAGAACAAGATACCAAGCACTCTTCTCTGAGACCAGAATAGCCAATGGTTCCGTTGGAGATAACATTAACGTGGTTAAATAATTTTTTAAATAAAAAGCTAAGGAATGTTAGATCCCTGCGTGCAGAGCTGGCACCTGCAGGAAGTGTTGTTCAACAGCAAGGTTATGACCAAACAACCCGACTGTTTAAGTGTGAAAATTAAAAATAGGGAGTTGTGGAGTCTTTTAAACGCTAGAAGCAAGCACACAGAAAACACAGAAGTCACGAAGCACAAGCTACAGTCTGTGCTATGGCAGAACGATACGCCTATTAATATGAAGAGTAAATACAGGTTAAAAAGCTTCTTGTGGGTTTTTTTAAGTTGTTTTTATGTTTTTTAAACCAGAACAGACTAACAAAATGAAGAGGAAATGCCTTCAGACGAGGAAAGGGCTTTGGATGCTGGATCCCAGAATCAGAATGTCATGGAAAAACCTGGCACCTTCACAAGGGCAGGCTGAGAAGAACAACGCAAAGACTAGGCAAACCAACTCACAGGCTGAGAATATAAGGTGTGGTGTCTCACAGTCCATGCTTTGTCCTTTGCCTTTGGAAGAGGGAGATGTAAAGATGAACAGCTCTTCAGTGGTTTGTACTGAACCACGGTGCTCTTGCACACACCAGCTCTTCGGAGTTAGTATCAGCAGCCTGACAGACCCAGAAATCCCTCTCCTTCTCTGATAAGCTCCTTCCACTGTCATCTGCTGGTCATGATATCACAGACTCGTCACCGATACAGCTGCTACTCCAACAGGAAAGAGCAGTTGCAGAACAGGAAGGAGCAAACTACCACGATGCTGGTGACAGTTGGGCACTTTCGAGTAGGGTCCAGCCAATCCATTTTTGCTTCTCTTTCATACCAATGCAGCACTTTAAAAAAAAAAATAAAAAAGGGGAAAGAAAGAAATAGCATAGTTGTCATCTGCTTCCCTAAAGTCAGGTTCCTCTGCATGCACCTTTTCTTGTATCTGTGGTACCTCAGAATTGTGACGCTTTTAAGGACACTATTCAAAGTTTTTTGTCCTCTTTCACACCGAAACCCTTGAGTAGGAGGCACGATGTTAGTATACGTCATCAGGAAACCAGCTGCCAAGTGTTAACTACTTTCCTATCCTACCTATAGAGCACTCACTGACTCCCCTTAGTTTAAACTCTTGTTTCTTGTTTGTAGGTGCTTGGGAAGAGAAAAAGTTTCTGTCTACTTGATTACAGTGAATGAAGGCTGTGAAGTATCAGCCAGTGCGAATTGCTAACACATCCACCACAAAGAAATGTATCCAATCGCACCCGCTTTGGTCCACTAACACAGGTTCAATGTGCTGTAGTGTTAAAAAAAAAAAAAAGAAAAAAAGATTGACATTGTGCGGTGTAAAATCTGTAGTTTGTAGTTGCAGCTCACGTTGTAACAAGTTTATGATAATAGGAATGCACAAATACTGATACGTTATGTGCGTGAAGCAGGCTTATGAGGCAGGAGTGCGGAGAGGGGAAGGATTCTAACAAATCCATCAGGGTGTAATAGGTTTGGCTGGGATAGAGTTAATTTTCTTCACAGTAGGTAGTGCGGGGCTATGTTTTGGATTTGTGCTGAAAACAGTGCTGATAACACAGAGGTGTTTCTGTTACTGCTGAGCAGTGCTTACACAGAGCCAAGGCCTCTTCTGCTCCTCACACCGCCCCACCAGTGAGGAGGCTGGGGGTGCATGAGGGGTTGGGAGGGGACACAGCTGGGACAGCTGACCCCAACTGACCACAGGGGTATCCCATACCACATGGCGTCATGCTCAGCACATAAAGCTGGAGGGGAGGTTGGCGCGGGGGTCGCTGCTCAGGAACTGGCTGGGCATTGGATGGTTGGTGGTGAGCAACCATTTTCATTTGCATCACTTGTCTTTCTTGGGTTTTATTTTCCTCTCTTTTTTCCCCCTTCTTTTCCTTACTTTAAAAAAATGACTATTATTATATGTTGGACTTCAGCCACCCTGGTATTTGTTGGAAAGACAAAACAGCTAGGCATGCACAGTCCAGGAGGTTGCCACAGAGCACTGATGATAAATTTTTAACACAGGTGGTGGAGGAGCCAATGAGGAGAGGAGTGATGCTGGACCTGATGCTAATGAACACAGAAGGACTGGTTGGGGATGTGAAGTTTGGGGGCGGCCTTGGCTGCAGTGACCATGAGATGGTGGAATTCAGGATCCTGCATGGAAGAAGCAAGGCTACAAGTAGTATTACAACCCTGGACTTCAGGAGAGCTAATTTTGGCCTCTTCAAAGACCTGATTGGAGGAATCCCATGGGTTAGGTCTCTAGAAGGCAGGGGGGCCCAAGAGAGCTGGTTAATATTCAAGAACCACCTCCTCCAAGCTCAGGATCGGTGCATCCCTATGAGTAAGAAGTCAGGCAAAGGAAGCAGGAGACGTGCGTAGGTGAGCAAGGAGCTTGCAGAAAAACTCAAAGGGAAGAAGGAAGTTTACAGAATGTGGAAAAAGGGACTGGCCACTTGGGAGGAATAGAGGATCATTGTCAGAGCATGCAGGGATGCAATGAGGAAGGCTAAGGCCCACTTGGAATTGAATCTGGCAAGGGAGGTCAGGGACCACAGGAAGGGCTCCTTCAGGTACACCAGTAGCAAAAGTAAGACTAGGGAAAATATGGGCCCGCTGCTGAATGAGGCAGGAGATCTGGTGACGGAGAATCCAAAGAAGGTGGAGTTACTGAATGTCTTCTTCGCTTTAGTCTTCACTGCTAAGGCCAGCCCTCAGGATACCCAGTCCCTGGAGGTAAGACAGAAAGTCAAGAGAAAGGAAGGCTTTCCCTTCATCAAGGAGGACTGGATTAGAGACCACTTAGGCAAATTGGACACCCACAAATCCATGGGCCCTGATGGCATGCACCCACGCGTGCTGAGGGAGCTGGCAGATGTTATTGCCAAGCCACTCTCGATCATCTTTGAAAAGTCATGGAGAACAGGAGAGGTGCCTGAGGATTGGAGGAAAGCCAAGGTCACTCCAATCTTCAAAAAGAGCAAGAAAGAAGATCCAGGAAACTACAGGCCAGTCAGCCTCACCTCCATCCCTGGAAAGGTGATGGAACAGCTCATTCCGGAAGTCATCCCAAAGCATGTGGAGGAGAAGGCGACTATCAGGAGTAGTCATCATGGATTCATCAAGGGAAAATCCTGCTTGACCAATCTCATAGCCTTCTATGATGGCATGACTAGCTGGGTGGACAAGGGGAGAGCAGTGGATGCTGTCTACCTTGACTTCAGCAAGGCTTTTGACAATGTCTCCAGCAACATCCTCACGGGTTAGCTTAGGAAGCATGGGTTAGATGAGTGGACAGTGAGATGGATCGAGAAGTGGCTGAATGGAAGAGCTCAGAGGGTTGTGATCAGTGGCGCAGAGTCTAGTTGGAGGCCTGTGACCGGCGATGTTCCCCAGGGGTTGGTGCTGGGTCCAGTCCTGTTCAACATTTTTATCAACGACCTGGATGAAGGGACAGAG
>VZSC01004437.1:0-14336 GCA_013398225.1 Steatornis caripensis
GCACACAGGTGGAGAAAGAGCTTTTTGCAGGACAGCGGATATAAATTCACCTTTGGCAGCTCCCAGCTGCCTCCAGCGATCGCCACGAGCGTGTAAGAGGGAGCAGAGCTCCATCTGTCAAGAGATCAGCTCCTTCTCCTGGGAGATGATGTTGCGCAGCTCTGCTGCTGTGGAAAGACGTGGTCCCATCCTGCCAGGGGTTGGAGCCCAGGACTGAGCGCCCTGCTTGCCCTGGGTGCCAGCAGCCAGTGCACCCACAGTGTTTCGATATCCGTCGCTCACGGGGAGCGCGAGGCTGTGCTTGGCCCCACCTGTACGGACGCGCTCCCAGCGCCAGGAGCACGCAGGCTCAAGGAGCCCAGCAGGAGCCAGTGCCCCTCCAGAAATAAACTTAGACGCTTACGCGCATGGCGGCTGGCGCCGTGCGACACCGCAAGCGCGTGCCTGCCCGCTCGAGCTGTCTCTGCGTCGGTGGCGCGTGCCCCACGCCAGCTCGCCCTGCAGCTATCCCAGCACCCAGCTGCTTGTGACAGCTTCTCCACCCCACCCTGGTCTTAGGGTGGCTCTCACGCAGGTGTCACTTGCTTACACAGCCTTTGGGAACCGCCAGCTCCCCTGGTGCTGCACGGGAGCCCCTCAGCTGCCGGGGAGCGGGAAGGGGTAACCAGCTCATTTCCAGAGTAACGGGCTCATTACTGCGCTGGCTAAGGGGAGATTGCTCCACCCTTCCCAGCAGCTTTGTCGGCAGAGAGCCATGCACACGCTGATAAATTAAAACGGGATTTCAGCGCGCATTCACAGCACGCTTCACCGCAAGTGCCCGGCCTAAGTTTGCTCTACGAAAGGAGGTGGCGCTCAAAACTAACGCGGCCCACGGGTGCCCCCCTGCGTGTCCCTCCAGCCACCCCATAGCCCACGGGGGACCGTGCTGAGGAGCGCTGCCGGGACGCCCGCCGCTCCGCAAGAGGCGCCGACATCTGTAGGTTGCAAACTGTTCTGCGTATGGGTCAAAACAACCTCCTTCACGGCTTGTCTGGGCGGAACAAGACCGTGCTGAAGAGCGGCGACGTCTGCAAAAGGGTGTGTGGGGTGAGAGCGCGGCAGCTCTGCTCGGTGTGTCGTGCCGGCCTGAAACCCAGGGCGCGGAAGTCCCGCACGCCCCTCCGCAGCGCGCGGGGTAAGCGCGACTGATGCTGGGTGCTCCTCGGGGGCCGGGGAGCAGGACGGGGCTCAGGGTGGCCCAGGCTGGTGCTCGGGGTTGGGAAACCTGTCTGAGAGCGCAAACAAGGAGGAGAAAGAATAAATAAAAACGAAAGGCAGAGTGGATGCTCTAAGAGGCCAAATGCCCACCAACTCCTCGTTAACCTTCTAGAAATGTTTTTGAGACGGTCCCGAGCCCGCCACGTACCGGAGGCAAGAAGCTGGCCCCAAAGGCTCTCCGTGGGCAGCGCGACTACGAGCGATGCTGGGGTGCCCTCCCCAGCTCCCCAGCGGGGAACTGCAGGCTGACACCCGTGCCAGCCCCCGTCCCCACCCGTATCATCCACATCCCCCACCCGGAACAGATGCACAGCACAGGGAGCAGTTCAGGTTTTGACAGCTTGGCATTTTCCCATGCGGAAAATCACATTTCATCTTAAAAAAAACCCCACAACTCAGTACAACGCTGAATATAATGAAAAAAATCACCTTTGGCCTGCCCAGTGGGGATGGAGATGGGTTCCTCGCTCCATCCTGCTGCTTGCAGGCTGCACCGATAGCTCTGAGCTGCTGGCTCAGTACCATCCAGCGCACTGGTGTACGCAGCCCTTTCCCTGGGCGCTTACACCTGAACCACGGGAATAAGGCACCGAACAATACTGAAAATCAGTTGCAAAGCTCCTGCAGAGTTACACAGCCGAGAACCGGGAGCTCACAGCCAGCCGGAGCGCCCCGCACCCCTCTCCTGCTCTCTCTGGTCCCCAGGTCCCCAGGTCCCACTTGGCCCTTTGTCCCAATGGTCGGGATGCTTCAAATTCCGTTTTCTGAATACTGGTGCCGCTACTTCTTATCTCGTTATTCCTTCCTCACCCCTATTGCTACACGTCGTTCACTCGCAGAGAGTAAAGCTGAGCTCTTTTACGCTCGTCTGCCTGGCCGGGATGACTGCCTGGTGCTTTCCCCGTGTGCTGTCCTGCTCCCTGCACATCTCCGTGTCTGATTATAGCTGCTCTCGATGCCTCGCACATCCACGCTGCCACATGCTACTTCGAGTCCCCGAGTTACTCGGCAAACTAACCCTTGACAAGCTCAAATACCGGGTTGTCCCAGCTCACACCCAGGTGCTTGCTAGGGCATGCCTACAGAGCAGGGGCCGGGGGAGAGGTGGGTACCCGCCAAGAGTCCGGTGTGCTCGGTGCTCACCACGTTTCCTCCCATGGCCGCTCACCGGTGCCCCAGAGAAGAGACTCGCTTTGGTGCCGTGTCCCCAGTGTGGCCTTACAGCACCCCTTAAACCTTCCGGCTCCGTGACGCAGGATTCCCGGGACACAAGTCGATGCACCCAGCGTGTTTCTAAAAGGAACCCGTGAAGACACTGTCCTTTGGGTCTGGTGCCGGAGAACCGTGCTGACAGCTGGTCCGCGGAGAAATCCTCTTGTGTAGTCCCAGCTGTACAAGTATGAACGGAGACACCGTTCCCGCTGCCGGAACTCGCCACCTGGTGAGCTTGGTGCCATCCTTTAACAGACCCAGACTTTAACTCCCTGGAGGGATGTTTTAAGCAGGGCAGCGGGCCTTCGGCTTTGCCTCTGCGCGCATCTCCGCGCTTCGCAGCTGCGGTGTAATGGTTATTAAACTGGGCTAAGAGAAATGGGCCCCCTGAGAGGCGAATCGTAGTAACACCTCTGCAGAAAACCCAGCAGGACTATCAATCCTGGGCCCGTTCAATTAACTTTAAATAGTTTAACTAAAACACAGAGAAGTGGTCGCTTTTTTTTTTTTTTTTAATTAGAGAATGCTCTCAGGCTGAAGTACAAATTAAAAGGCTCTAATGATTTCTTTCGCCTGGTTTTAAAGCTCCCAGACCTCGACATCAGGCTCCCGGTCTGATCCCAATCCAAGTGCGTACACAAACAGATCTGCAACACCTTGACCTTCGATGCGAGGCCCGCGGGAGCCTCTCGGAGGAGCAAACGTGCAAGACTTGGTTAGGGCCAAAGCTGGGAATTCCCGTTGGGGAGCAAGCACCTCCAGCCTACCCCACAGGTATGGAGTTTCTAACGGATTCATCTCGCCAGCGTAAAGCCACGAGCGGGATGAGGTGAAACGTGCTCAGGGCCGGCGATGTTCGTGTTTCGTGCCGCAGGCAGTGGATTTTAGGCAGGCCTATTCCCTTCCCATCCAACTGAGGAGAGCACGACAAGGGGGTTTGGTGGCAGGTCACGACGCGCGGTGCGCCAAAACCCCACGTTGTGCAAGAAAAAAAGGGCCTTCATTCTTTGCCCCGCAAGATGCTCCTCCATCGGGGGAGGGCGGGGGGTCTGCACCCCGAGGGACGTGCTGGGACCCTTAGGGGAGAGCTGCTCCTGCGTCTGGCTGCGCCGCGTAAGGCGCGTTTGCGTCTTCACCCAGCCACGCACCAGGCAAAGACGTGAGGGGACTTTGATCCGCGTTCGCTGCTCCGGAGCCAAAGCTCGTGCCACGCGAGGCGCCAGCAAGGCAGCTTCACCGACCTGCAGCACGGGCTATTGCTTTTTGACGTTAACGATAAGCGTGACACCTAGCGAGCACGGAAGGATTATGGAGCGAGGGAAAGCCAACGTCTCGCAAAAATAACCTGTCCTGGCTACTTCCCAAAACAGATTGGGTTCGACCCACCGCCCTTCTCCCCGTTTTTCACACACAGCCACGGGCAGTGTTACTGCCTGGAGAAGCGATCTTTAAGCTGCTTCTGAATCAGATCAGGCAGCAGAAACTCGAGTGAAGTAAATGAACCGGCCGTGCAGCCCTGCTGCCGACCGTCTCCTGAAAGCCTTTGGCCAAAGGAAACCGATTTTTTACTCAACAGTTACAAACGTGTTGAGAACGCCGGGAGAAGAGGATTAGAAGGTGAGACATGTTCCTGAAATGCATGAAGGACACTAACAATTAATAAAAGCTTTACCAGGGACACCGAGAGCTACTGTGGGAAACTTGAGGCATCCTTGACGCTGCAAGTGATGGTTAACAAAAAATAATAACAACAAGGCGGGAGACGGACCTGCTAATAGTGCTGCCTAGCACCAGACAAAGCTAAGCCAGACGGAGAGCAGCTTCTCAGGCTGCCGCAGTTAGCCGAACTACACTTGTTTTGGGGGTTGGTCTCCTTGTTTCATAGCCCACGACGGTCTGTCGAGCCCTAAAGGCAAGTGCGGGCTGCGATCCTTTGCGCTGTGGTGGGCGCAGAGTAAACGGTGCTTTATAGACCGAGTTCACGCTGAGGTGGCGGTCACCCGACATAAAGAGGAGACAACTGGAAGACGGCTGTGAAATGCACCAGCCGCTCTGGTAGGGTACACGGCCCGCGTACTGCCAGACCCCATCACAACGCGTTTTACTGGTAAGCGGGCAAGACGGAGAGAGCAGAGAGGGTCACTTACTCAGGTTAGTGGGGTTACACAGCGCAGAAGAGAACCTCCAATATGACCTGGCCTGGCACAAGCTTCGTAATTCCTGCTGTTCCTGACGCACTGACGTCGTTCGGGGCGCAGGCGAGGGTTCCCTATGGGTATACAGATCCTTAGGAGCCTTTCGCAAGCTGTGCGTCGCCATTTGGTGGGGTTGGGCGCCCAGACACACCCCTAACCCAGCCGGACTGTGCTGATGAAGCCGAAACGCTGTTGCTGAGACGCGAACGGCACCGACCCACAAAGCAAAGGAGCATCACAATTATTTGATCCTTTNTTCGCAAGCTGTGCGTCGGCATTTGGTGGGGTTGGGCGCCCAGACACACCCCTAACCCAGCCGGACTGTGCTGATGAAGCCGAAACGCTGTTGCTGAGACGCGAACGGCACCGGCCCACAAAGCAAAGGAGCATCACAATTATTTGATCCTTTGATATTCCTTCTTCTAGCAACTTCTACAACCTGTTTGTGGACAGCAGCACAGAAAGGGAGCAGCGGGACGCTGTGCAGCCATGTCTTCGTCTCCCTTCTCTGCCGTCGCAACGGCGAGCCGTCTGTGTGCAGGCATACTGGACTACCACCCACGAGCAAGACTATTTCTTGCACGGCCAGCGCTGGAAAGGCAACCGTGCCCGGCGGACACAGGGCTCTCCGGGCTGGGGAAGCAGAGGCGTGAATGCTGCACGACCCGTGCGATCAACGAAGCTGCCAGGGCACTGCCGGGGATGGCCCGTGCACGGTTGCTGACACGGACGTGCGCGCCAACACTGCTTTTCTGTCACCGCCTAACCCCGCGCGCAGGCTGAGGAGGGACAGGGTGTTTCCCTGGAGAGGTCCTTCAGCTCTCAGGACTCCCCTTGCTGTGTTTGCAGCTCTCGAGAGGATTCAGGACACGAATAGGGATGCTTTGGTTGCAGCTGGAGAAGCCAGGTCAGGGAAGAGCGTGCTTGGGACAGTACCCTGGTCTCTGCTGTCGTATTCAAGGCTCTGACGCTCGACTTCCGTGACAAACATGAGAAGACATACTGCGCTAACAGAACCGACACAGTTCTCTTCTGGGGTTGCAATGGGATTATTTGTGCCAAGCTGACTATAGTCACTGCCCTCTTAAATCTATAACACGTCCTGCAAAGAGTCCCCCTAAAGACAAATGAACATCTTGCACAGTGCATAGGAGAGAGGAAAAAAAAGCTTTAGCCCAACACTGAGCCCCTGTAACTTCTAGGATGAAGACTGGCAGCACGCAAGAAAACAGCTTGGAAAAGGGGAACTTTTCCCTCAGTAGGTCACGGGATAAGTGCACGAGACCGTGCCAGGGAGGGTGGGTGGCGCAGGCCGGCCAGTGCTGGCACGGCGCTCATGCACGGCTCGGGGCTCTGCACGGGCTCTGCAAGGCGGTGCTCAGTGCCTAGCACCTCTCAGCACCCATCGCAGGTGTTTCGGAGGCACCGAGGATGTCTACGTCACTGCCAAAACCTGACACGGTGCTCAGAGGTGTGTATGGCTTTGTCGCGACCAACGGCTTGATTGGTTTTAATTGCTTCGCTATAATTTGGTCGGTTCCTCCTTTGTGCTTGTGTAACCGTTACTCTGGAGTTACACTGCGGATTTAGATTAAGCAGAGTTATTGTAGCGTATATACAGGGAAATACAGGACCCTGTCTGGGAACATAATGGTGCTTTTGGTGACCTCTCTTCCCTTGGCGCGTAGTGAAACCAGCGCGGGGAGGACCCTTCCCATCCGGCAGCGTGCTCCGCTGCTTGGTTTGGGCTAAAATGACAATTTCTGCAAAGCCTATGGGATCTGAGAGGAGGAAGGAGCAAAAAAAAAAAAGCCAAATGTAAAAACACGTCATTTTGGTAATTACAGTACAACCCTTGGAGTTTCATTTCGACCTCCATTAATTCACCCTGGGTTTGTTATTATCTTTTAGCCTGTATTTAGAAATTGGAAGTTGTCATGACCTCAGGACTGGGACCTTCTCATTCGGAAGACGTGTAACATTTAAAAAAGCATTTTTTTCCCCCGCGCAGTCAGAAATTCACATAACGCATGAGAAATTCATCTCTGCAGGTAAAACCTACGATTTGTCAAAGTGGCACTTCCCAAGGAGAAATAAAAAATTTAAAAAGCCAGAAGTCGTTGGCATTATTAATAGGGCCCCGGAGCTGGCAGACAGAGTGGCCGCATCCGAGGACAGAACTGCTGGCACCAGCCCGCCCCGGTGGGGACTGCCCAGTCACCTGGGGACCCCCGGCAAGGCACACGAAGAACCTGGGGTTTGTTATGTTTACAACCTCCTCTGCAACTTGTAGAAACTGGAGTTCTAAAGTCCATCAGGCCTGCCCTCCAAAGCCCGCGGCTCGCATTAGCACTCATCGGCTAAGAGCATCGACGACGATGAAGCCCCCACTCGTGGCTGCCACGGATCTTTCCTGGCAAGTCCAAAGCCGTGAAGAAAGTCGGTGAGAAATATCTAATTCAGGTGGGCACAGAAACACGTAGCAAGACCTTCAGTTTAGTGCTTCAGTGCAGTGATCCAAGAGCAGAGCACATGAAAAATCGGCCGTCGTGCACTAAGGCTCAGACGATATGGAGAAAGGACGTAGGTGATTTTAATGCTTTCTGGTTTGTTTCTCTCTGTCACGTTGTGCTAGGATGTGGATCTGTCTTTTATTTTATTTGCATTTTGTAAGTATTTCTATACAACGTATTGCTTTCCGCGTAACGACCATTGTTTGAAAACAAGATTAATTCTACTGAAAACCGTGGGGTAGAAAGTTCAATTAAAGCCTGGAGTAACTGCTAAGTTACTCTGTTGCTAGGAGTACATGTTTTTTTCCTTGCCGTGGTAAAAACAGGGTGATCAATTCCGAAGTCCCCTCCAGCAATTCACTTGGCATTTGCTAACTCCTGCCAGCTACCAATGTGCTAGAGCAGAGAAGGAAGAAAATACAAATCAGCTGTCACTGCAAAAAAATAAAATTCAGGAAAGTAATTTCAATACGTGACTCAGAGCAGCGGGTCTGCAACAAAGAGGCAGGCATGGAGCACTTGCGCCTTGAGACTGCGAAAAATGAGCGTCTTTTTGCCGGTACCTACTGCCAGGCTGCAGAAAAGCTGAGGAAGCCGTAGGGAACACCAGCAGCTCTGGGCTCTAGCGCCCACGGAACACAGCCTAGTACGGGAGGGCGCACACCAGTGTGTAGGTGAAATGGAGTAAGAGCAGCACATCTGGTCATAAACTCAGGTTCGGGAGAAGAAGCGATGATGCATTTTGGTGACAGCTTTAGGAGCTCTGCATCAGACGCCCTGCTTGTTTGGAGCCCGCTGGGAATGCAACGGAATCCCTCCCGGCATCGCGCTCATCATCTCATGAGCGCCACCCACGAGCCGGTCCCCGGGACAGGTCTTTACTCGAGCGGTAGAGAGGACACGTTCAGCACATATTCCTTCATTAGCTTGTCTGAACTGCTTACTACTTAGATTTTTCCATGCTATATTACACTACATAAATGCCTTCGGATGCTTCAGACCCGTATAACGGCGGGTCTGACCACGAGTCGCTCAGCAGGCAGTGGAGGCAAGGGGAGTCAAACAAGAGGGTTGGAGGGGTAATGCAGACTTTCTCCAAAACCCGGGCTTGCTCCAGCCTCTGTGAACTCTCTGGGCTATTTGCACCATGGTGTACGGCAATGTAAAGCAAAAACGGGCCTCAGCGATGTCTCCCCAGTACCTGCAGTGAGTGCTGATGGGGAGCCGAGGACCGTCACTAATGGTCCAAGAAGTTCAGCCAAATCCCAGCCCTGAGCTCCCCGTCTCGCAACACACAGTCACGGCGCGAGAGAGAGGTCTGACCTAGGTCTGTGAGATGGGGTTGCTAATTGTACTGAAGCTATGCATGAATTAGAGAAATATTTAGCTCAGCGACGCTTAAGGACTAAAATAAACCGTCACACGACAGCTCAAATCCCCGACCCTGCAAACGGCGCTCTGCTGTCTCACTGCACCCCATAACTCAGCAAGCCCGGGGCCAGAGCCTGCGTGACAAATCATGGCCGTGTTTCCAATAAACGCCCAACGAGTTTGTCAGTCACCGGAGCCCAAGCCCTACACCTATACGGCGTACGCCTGGACGCAGCTCCGGTGTGTATGTTAGTCTGGGGGGTTAAAACAAGACCACACACTCCCGAAGACACGCAGCTCTAGCTCTGACATCTCGTGCTAAACCTTTTTTTTTCTACGTACACTGAAGCAGGGCAGTTCTCCCGGGTGCTCACTCTCCCCCCTCAAGCCACAACATGATGCTGACTTTTATCGGTGGTGAGAAATGCGCGGCAATCAAAAAGCAGCTGATGATTTTGACGATATGGCGCAAGGAAAACACAATCCTGTTCCACCGCGTTGACAGTTACACAGAAATATTTGGATAACTTGCTTTGGTTCAAAGCTATCTCTGGCAGGATTAGGTGATTCACTAAAACAGGATGTTTCCTTCCTAGCCAAGTGACATACATACGTTTTTCTTAGGTATACCATAAACGACCCAAACCTGAGCAATCTGCAAAAAAAGACGCAGGAAAAAAACTCAGCCAGAAAAGCAGCAACCCCGTGCACCGTACCAAAGGGCTGTGAGACACTGCCCTGCCCCAAGACGCTCTCTGCAAGGACGGTACGTGTCTCACCCCTAAACAGATCATCTTCACACCGTAGCACACTTTCCTCTTGGGAAAATCACCGTGCCTTTGAAGAAGCCACGTGCGAAAATGTGCAAACTCGGTGCGTTGCAAAAAAATTTGCCTGAATATCCCTATCGCCGCACGTTACCTTACGCCAGGAGCCACGGGAAAATCACTGAACAGATACAACCAACACCGAAAGAAGATGCTGTCTTAAAAAAAAAATAAAAGATGTTCTCTGGGCTTTTTGCCGTGCAGCTTTCAGGCACTGCTCAATCTCAGTAAAGTCTTAGTCTGAAGCAAAGCTCCCGCCGGCTGATACGTCTCACCCAGAGGCTGACCAGGAACAACGGGAAAATACGGAAAATTTACCCAACTCCCCGTGCACAACTGCCGATTTCCTGGGGACAGACCCCTGCCTGCTCCCTGCGCGCCCCCATCCCTAAGCGACTCCATTTCCGAGAGAAACAGGCTTAGGAATTGAAATGAATAACTCTTCTGTATATGGAAAATAAGCTTTATGACTCATTAAAATCTTCCTCACTCACTGCTTTCTCCTGACACCAGACCGCTCCCCTGGCGATACTTCCTCATTTCTCTCCATCCCACCGGACCAAGGACCTCACCTGTAGCCTCGCTGAAGCCTCCTCTGCTCTACGGGTGCCAATCCCCATTTTCTCAGCAAATTAGGAAATATATTAATACCATCAAGCCGTTTCCAGCGTTGGAGTCGTCAGCTTCTCTTTCGGCTCTGAAGAAGGGCGTGCATCTTCAACAGCTTGATCAGGGTTTTTTTTCTAATAGAAAATGTCACTGATCCATGAAATCTCCGTCTCCTTTCTAAACCCTGATTTCATTAAAACCTCATTAACTGGAGGCCTGACAGCGAGAGGGAAAGATGCAGTTGGCCTTTGCTTCCAACGTAGACCTGGCAGGCTGACTCACGAGCTGACTGCAGACGCTCACCCTAGGCAGGGAGCAGGAAAAACGGCTTCTCCTTATTTGACCGATTTCACCCCTGGAAGAAAGGGTCTGTTGTGAGCGACACCAGCAACACCACAAGCTTTGGGGCGGCCTTTAGCCTAGAAGGGATCTTGCTTTCATTAGTCCTCGAATCCATTTTCTTTGCAAATGTTCCTTAACGTTTATTATTTGCCCGAAAGCCTTGCTTCAACAGCAGTGGTATCATCCCATCCCGTCTGCTGGAGAAGTGCCTTCTTTTGCAAAAGAAAAAGATAATAGACTTTTTTGCAAAAGAAAAGCGTAACAGAATAGAGCGGCCAAAATCGATATCGTAGCTCTCAGTGGCAGGAGGGCCCAGGCCGTGGCTTGTAAAGCGAGGATGCCTTTTTGTCTTTCATTCAGTCCCGATCTGTGACCATCTTCACAGCTCAATTGGCATAGGGCGAGGCGTCTGATCAAGCCCGCTAGTCAACTGGGATTGCTGATGTCTCCCGCGGTGTTCGAGATCTTAACACGAGGGCGCCATAAACGCGCCTCTTCCTGCGGGAGACGAGTGGTTGGACTTGTCCTAGGATTTATCACGAACTTTGCTCGTTTGTCTTAACGAATGGAAATCTTGCTGAACTACGTGCCCTGGCGCAATAACCCTTTGGGGTTCTTTGGTCGGCCCTGATGAAAGTCTCGCAGCTCTTAGGGAGGAGGCACCCTCCCTGCTTCACTGCAAAAGTGCCTTTTGGAAAAGGCCGTGCAGGTCCCGCTCCCTTCCTTGCCAGGGATCAAGGCCAGCTCCAGGAAGTTCTTTTCTTCCTTTTGCCTTGGGACAGCCCATTAGCAGGAATTGCCCGAACACTGGCAACTGAAAAATTATGTCCCGTGGAGAACTTTGACTGTAGAAAGGGATTTTTGGGTGGGAAGGGAGCTGCCACCCGCACAGGAGGTGCACAGGAGCCCCTTTGCAGAAAAGCTCCCTGCGCAGAGGGTGTGAAATTCAGATTTTGGGGCTGAGGGTTGTGTGCCAGCCACCTCTGGGAGCCTGCAGGCGTCCATCTGTCGCATCACGCCAAACAAAACATTTTTAGATCACCCGGGGCTGGTGTAGCCACAGTCAGCTCAGACTTTCCCACAGTTCGTACCGGGAGACGTCTTGCGCGGTCCGGCAGAGCGCGCGGGTTTCATTGTGTCCCCCGGCACAACATCTGAGCACGAGAGAATTTAACTGAACCCCGCTCCCATCTGATCCCCCGCTCAGTGGAAGGGGAGATGAAAAAAGGAGAGGAAGTTTTCACCCGTTAATGTGCTGCCCTCCATCGCAAAGTGTAAGACGCAGCTCATCGAGTACTTCCATTCAGACACTTGCTGAGTTAGGGCAGGGCGTATTTTTAGACAAACAAATTTCCAGGTTAAACTTGCCTGTTGCATGACGATCTTCGCCTCTAGGCATCGTGTTTGCGCCCAGTTAACTGCCTCCCTTTGAAAGTCCAAGTACTCAGATGAAAGACACTCCCTCCCACAAACGCGGTTGCATCGCTCTGAAAGCGTAGCATCGCGTGCTGCCAAATTAAGCTGCATGGAAGTCAGGCCTTTTATACCACCATGTCGGATCTGCTCTGCGGCGTGTATCACTCCGCATCGGGCTCTTAACAGCTGGAGTCCAATCAATACCAAAAGTATTTGCAGGCGGTCCGCCAGCACCGGTTCTTTCAGCACATTCAGGGTACGGTTTCCCTTGCGGATCTATGGAGCCTTTGCCCGCAGGTTTCCCCTGGTCGCGGTTCAGGCCAAGCACGTGCTTCGTCTTCCATGTAGCATTAAAAACCAAGTAACACCACGCAGTCAACGTTCAGCAAAGCACTTTCACGTTGATTAAATTTTAGGAGTAAACATTTATCTCACAGCTATCAGTGGACCAGAAGCAAATCTGTGGGGTTTTGTTGTTGTGTTGTCCGCTGCTCGTTTGCCCGACTGATGGTCTGGATGGCTGAGCTCATCCGGAGGATGGGCACTGGGACTTTCATCCTTTGGTACCAGATGGGCAGACCTGCCAGGCCCGAGCTAACAAGGAGCTAGAGAAGGAAGAGGGCTACTCGTGTCACAGTAGCGCCTGAATGACACACGAGGCTCGAAAGCTGCATTTTGTTCTCCTCCGCTGAGGCAATGCCAAGATCAGGCAGCTCACTCACGAGGGTTTCACACGTGCTCTTACTATCCCTCACTCGGGGGCTCTCAGTAGGGTTTTTTTTTAACATTTCGAACTCATTGAGGATGGTATTTTTCGGTCTTTTTTTTCTGACTGATTCCTGACCCCCCCCCTTCTTCCTCCTGTGACCTCTTCCCACTTCGCAAGAGTAACTTGGAGTGATTATCCTGGTCATTTCGAAGGCGACCAGACTGCTTTCCGCAGGGAAAGCAAGAGAGAAACTCGAACCCGAATAATCCTGCTGCAGCATGAACCACAGAGAAAAAATCTGCTGGGAACAGCCGGGCAGAGCTCCGGCGCTCTGAGCTGGGCAGGTTCACGAGCTCTCAGCTGCCTCGGATCCCCGCGTCCTGCATCTTCCACTGCCCCACGCTGCAAGCCCGTGTTTGGGGAGAGCAGGGACGCAGCGTTTACAATGTAAGGATGCGACGATCCACCGGCCGGCTGCTGCGGAGTTAATCTCCCTGCAAATCAATGCCAGGCATGTCCCTGTCATTGCTACTGTTTATTTGCACTGCAGTAGCCCCCAGAGACAGCAATCGGGAACAGCAGCACTCAAGGGAGATGGCTCCCCCGGCACACAGCTCCTCACAGACCTTACAGAGCTGCCGGGAGGAGCACATGCTGTCCTTACAAGCTGTCGGTTAATGACAAGGTGCAGGGACAAGGACACTAATGACCTGAGCCGGTCAGGACAGCAATGCATACAGGGGTTGCGTATATAGCCATCAACCAGCATGGGCACTCGTAGCTCTGCCGGTAAGGTTAAAGCTCTCTGCACCCTCTAATGTACATGCTTTCACGAGTTTAAAGCTTCCCCGTACCCTGGGGGCTTCTTTGTAGAGGTCAAACCCTGCTCACAACACCCAAGTGCATTGCAAAGTTTTTTTGTGAGAACAGAAAACCTCCCTTCCTCCAAAATCCCCGTGTTTTCCCCGTGGGAAAGGGATGCACAAGGTTCTGCGTTTGATGAGCTACTGCAGGGGATGAATCAGTACCGCGGGGCTGGATGATACCCGCGCAGAGGCTTTAATCAGCAGTTGTGCTGCGCGGCACGGCCACCCCGACACCAACGTCACCTGCAGGCCGCTCCACGGCAGGCGTGTGCAGGGCGCAACTCGCGGTGGTGCCGGGGCCGGCTGTGCAGCGTTTGAAGAACCTCTTTGTGTCACATTTCAAATTTTTTGTTTTCCCTCCTCAAGGAAAGATACTTCAAAGAGCTGGATTTCCCTGCAGGAACGCTGTGGTCCCTGGCCAGCTGCTCCGGCTGATTGACCCCTGTCAGTCTGTCATCGCCGACTGTTTTCCCGGCGCGCTTCGTCCGTGTGATGCTGCTTTGAAATACCGCAGGCGAGAGAAATCCACATCTGGCTAAATTTTTGACTAGCTCATTTTCTGACCTGATTCTTTCCTCTTTGGCGGAGCCACCGCGAGGGGCAGGCACAGCCGTGGCTTGCTGCCCTTGGGGTGTTCCCGCACTACGTGCTTCTTGGTTCCGCAGTGATTTCTTGGGCCGCCTCACTCTCCGCTGCCCTGAAGCAGAGATTCATTTAGCAACATCTGATTGCGAGAAAAGTGTGTAAGGAAAAACGAGAGGAAACAAACAGCTGAAAATGTACCGAGTGGTGCTGCTGTTTGGTAACTTGGTCCCCTATAGCCGCGCAGACCACCATCCGTGGCTCTTCACTAGCGGTTAATCTTGTTGTCACTGGTGTAGCCAGGCTGACATATTTGCTCTCTACCTGAGTGTGTCAAATGCACCTGGATTTTATCCGATAGGTGAGATGAGAAGACTCTGTCATATCTGCCTCTAGCTTAGCCATCAGAATTATTCAGCATTTCACTGATGTGG
>VZSC01004437.1:14427-112514 GCA_013398225.1 Steatornis caripensis
TTTTTTTTCCAGTAAGAGGAAAAGTGGTTTCTTCAGAAAAGGTGCCCAAATTTTGCATGTCACTAACGCCGCTCAGGTTTTGTGAACAAGCCCCTCATGCACTAGACTAAGGCCAAAAATGAACAAAAGGCCAGTCCTTCCTGGACCAAGGACTATGGTTTTGTTGTAGATAAATTTGTTGGCGGAGATACTCCTTTTGTAAGGCTTTTATGCAAAGGGGAACAGCAGCAGGGAAGCTGCTGCTCCTTCACCCCACGGAGACAGGCTGCAAGCAGTAGCATGTGCCCCGGCCAGGGAAAACAGAGTTAATTTTTATCTGAAAAAAAAAAAAAATTGCATTTTGTCTTCCTGGACTACACAGCTGCTTCCAAAGGCCACACAGGGGATTTCGCCAACGGAGACAATTTCAACAATAAGGTTACGTTTTGGGCTGCTTATTTCTCAAAACCATCCACCTCCTCTTTTTTTTCACGTGTCTTTTCTTTTTTCATTTCTTTGCCATTGTGATCGATGGAATAAAATTCACGTATAGGTAGCATAAGTTCATAACAGACTCCGCCATCTTCCATATTAAACAATTTCTTTCCCCTGCACGCTGTCTTTGGAAAAGTTTGATGCTGTTGTTAATTCTCCAAGGGAAAACCGACAAGAGCTGCAGGGATGTGAGCTGAGCTGAGCTGAAGCCATCTCCCCGTGAGCTTACTGCTGCCGAGTCACGGAGCTCAGAGACAAGCTGAGCCCAACGGCAACTGCACGGCCTGTCGCTCTGCGTGCGTGTGATATACGTCTATACATATACATCGTTACTGAACACAATCAAAAGGAAGGCGTTGTAAAATACAATTTTAAGTAGTTAGCAGTATTCGTGCATAACTCTCAAATTATGTGGGGAAGAGAAAAGTTATTAGAGTTGACAAGTCAACATAATATGCAGTAAGAAGTAATAAAATCCAAATTCTAATTGATACATGATGTCAATTAATAAAGGAATGGGTATAAATGAGGTGCTCAGGACCTAGGAGAATAAAGAGGAATCTGCTTTTCTCAGAGCCTACAAGAAGCCAAAGCGAAGTCCCCCAGACAAGATAGGAAAGAGTATCCCCAGAAAGAGATGCTACTGTTGGCTGGGCTTTGTGAGTGCTCATGGAGACCTCCTAAAATTAACAGGGGCAAGGGGAGTCCTGAGGACTTCAAAAAATTCAGGGACTGACCCCTGTCAGGCTACATAAATTCGACATGCCTCCATCAAGAAAATCTTCTCACTCCTTAGCTCAGCCCTGCAAACAGCTTAAATAAATTTCCTTGAGCTAATTGCTTTTTAACGGTTTGTTGTGTGAGTGCTAGCTAATTATAAGTCACGTGGCTTCGTGAAAACATACTTGAAATAATCCTACAGGTGATAAATTGTTTTTAGGAATCAAGGAATTTTTAGCAGAGTGTGGTTTTCTGAGTCTCCTGGTGATCGAAAGTCCCACTTCAAGCAACATCACAGAGGCAGACCATCGTATTGCCATTAGACGTAAAGAAATAATTCATCGTGAGTTAGTTATCCAGGTAGCTTTGGCCTTTTTGTCGGTGGCCGTATTCTGATTCAAAAGTAATCCAGCTGTTTATGCCGTTGGCTGATTTTCTTTGTTTCTTAATTCTTGCAAGGTGCTCTCAAACTCCATCACTGGGGCCAATTACAGGAGTCAGTGGAACTGGTCATGATCCCAGACTGGAGTATTCCCACAGAGGCGGAGAACAAGAGGAACCACAAAATGGGACTGTAAATGGCAAAACAGAGATGGGTAAAGCTGCTTTCCGAAAATGCAACAGTTGGTCCAGCTTCAGGTCACGCTGAGTGAGGCAACAGTCCCTTCCCATGCTCACCGAAACAGGGATGTACAAGCGGCAAACCCAAATGAGTAACAGTTTTCTTTCAAACCCTCCACGCGACCCATCATGCTGTCCAGATCACGCCAAAATCACGTTGCCTGGAAATTTTCTTTGCTTCCCTTTCCCTTAGGATCACAGCCCACCAGGAGCTCTGCAGAAACGGAAGCCCCAGGATCCAGGAGGACTCATTGCCCTCACTGCCAGAAGACCCCGGGCAGCTCTTGGAGGCCAACAGCGTGGGTGCTCCCAGACATGGCTGCAAATTGTGCACCCCTTCGCGGCGCCCTCTCTTCCCAAGCCTTGGCATTTACTGCAGATGCATCGAATGTGAACTGCTTTCTCCCTGGGCTCAACGTGAGTCAAACGGGTGACATCCGGCACGTGTTTTCGACAGAACTTAAAGCAACTCCCACTTTCATGTTTTTTGAATCACATTCATGATGCTAAGCTGCTGGTGACACAGACCATAGCAAGGCCTTTGAAAGCATTTCGTATGAGCCAGGTAATGGTCTTTCTTGTTCCACTCTACGCATGCTTATGTGCTGTTACATACATCACAACTTCACTCCTGAAGAGCTGCTGGAAGGAGGACCTTCTCACGGGCACATGACTGGTCTCTAACACATTTCTTACTCCCTTTTATGAGTTGCCAGGTCAAAAAAGTGAAGGGAGAGAGAGAGAAGGAAGGAGTCTTGACAATGCAAAATTCACTCTTGTTGAGATTAATCAGAAGTGCTTCAGGCCCTTCAGAGGGCTCCACCTGCAGTAACAAAGCAGCCAATACTGAGGAAGCTTCTGCAAAGTTAAACTGGTTGTCAACTGGTTGAGCAGCGTTGCATAGCCTCCTCTGCCCTTGGGAGCCGAGTCTACTGTCACCTGAAACTGTCCAGACGAAGGGTTCTCCTTGTGCCTACTAACCACTAGCTCAAATCGATAAATACAGAGAAGCATTAAGGAGCTGACTACACTAGGCTGAAAGACTTCTTACTTGGAAAAGACAGAGCTTTCCAAGGAACTCTTCACAGTGTCGATGTTCAGGGGAGCAAGAAGAAGACGTGAGGTCATTGTGGTCATCTCCAAATGAGGCTGGTGGCCTCTCACAGCTTGGTAGCTTTAGTTTAAGCAAACACAGTCCTCAATGTAGATTTCAAAAAGAAAAAAACCTAGATTTTGGATTTGATTACTTCAGGGTCACCTACAGATCTGGACACTGAACTGTAGCTCCTGTTCTACAAACAACGTCTCTTGGCACAAGCTTCTCATGTTATCTTTGTTGCCAGTAGTAGGAGCCATCACCAATCTGTTCAGCTGTAAGAATGGCTGTTGGCTGTGAAATGTGTGATTTGCAGCCTGCAGATGACATACAGCTTTGCAGACTTTTCTTTTACTTACTGGGTAGAGCTACACATTTCTGCAAAACACAGCACAGGAGGAATCAGGACTGTGCCTGTCTGTGTTGCTAGAGGAATGAGATCCCAGTGCTGATGGTGATCCCAGTGGTTACTAAAGCTTACCAGGCTCCTGAGCACCACAAGCTCACCATCCACTGGGAAACACCAGCAAAATGCAGGAGAGTATCCAACAGGTTAAGGCAGAGTCATCTCCGGGGGCCTTCGACTGGCTCAGCACATGGATGTGGGTCCACAGGGAGCAGTGCTGGGGCTGGGGCTGTGATTCCTTAGAAGTGCATCACCAGGAGCAATCGCAGCAACCACAACGGGCAGTAAATCCCTCCCTTCCACCCGTAATGATATGCCATTTCTTCATTTTGCTTCTGCCTTGGCAGAGACTTGTTCCAGATCGGCGGTCTGTGACAATTAGCCAGGAAGATGGAAGCTGCTGAACTACAGAACAAAAGGAAAGGCATAAGGAATCGATGGACATCGCTAGTGTCATTTGTAATTTATAGAATAAAAATAAAAAGTGATTGCTTAAATTGGAGTTTTCTGTTGACTCTGAGAGGATAAAATAGTTTTTTTCACCACATTTAGATGCTAATGGCACAGTTCTTTGCTCCGGTGCCATTCCAGGTCAATGGTGGGGTTTAGAGGTCTACAAGAAGTAAATTCCTTATGAAATACTGAATGCTGAAACAGGAAATACTGAATGCTCAAAGGGGAAGCAGACGAAGCGTTGGCTTTCAGAGAATGTAAGTGTTCACGTCCTTTACCGATGGTGATAGGAACTATGGAGCCTGGACTGTTGAAATTCAGGCTAACGGTATATCACAGGTGTTTGCTTATCTCACAGCACTTTGCAAAAAGGAAACAGCGTTATTAAAGGCTTTGGTTAAAGGTACACAGAGTAGAAATGCCAAGCTGGAGTCCTGACCCCTGTCCAGGAGCTCTTCCTTTTGGTTTATAGTCAAAAACTGCTATCCAGTGCTGCCCTCCAGTGCCACAGGTGAGGACCGTATTGCCCCAAGAGCATAAGCGTTGCTTTTACTATTCCCTAAACTGCCCCGTCTTTCTTCGGGAAGAAGCTCTCCTTCACCTGAATGCAATGATCTATGGAAGGTCACGTCTCTGTGTATGGACAGGTCAAAAGTAGATGTCAGGAGAAAATCCAACGCTTATGATGGAAGTTGGCCTATTAGATGGAAGAAGAGAGATCTTGACTGAATAATTTGCCAAGTTATTTTGGGAAGTCCTGTAAACCTCTAGCATGCAAAACTTTTATTATCAAGAAATTTCACACCTTGCAGGAGAAATCCTCTCCTTTCGCTTGCTCTGAAGCTGTATCCTATCATTTCATTTTTACCGTTCCCAGATCCAGTCGCTATTTTCCTGGCTTCTAACATATCCCTCCCCAGTTATCCTTCTTCCCACCTGAAGTCTCCTGGCTGAGGAGTCACCTCCTGGAATTTGTGACCTTTATCCTTGACCTTCTCTGTAACTTCTCCCATCCCACCATCTCCCTTTCCAGATGCAGTGGAGCAGAACCCAACGACACCCAAGATGCGAACACACCACTGATTCACACTGGTGTAATGACGAGCTCTGTTTCTTTCCCTGTTGCTTTCTGAAACTTTCCTAGCTTTCCACTCGCTGTTTTAACTGCTGCTGAGGGTTGTGCTGACATTCTCACGGATCTATCCATTATAAATAACTTGAAGATCTCATTCCCAAGTGGTAACAGCCAGCTCAGAGCTCCAAAGACGCCCAATATGGAAAAGGTTGGGTGTCACTCAGAGTTTGCTTATTTTTGTCACGGAAGGTGGGTACTGGATGACGAACAACAAGAACAACATCTTTCTTCTACTGGTCTCGTAGCATCCAATGGTGTTTCCCACATCCTGACGTACAGTACGGACTCAGCTTCTGCGTGTGACTTGAAACAGTGAAGGCTCCAGCTGCGATGGTCATACACCTGTCATGGTGTTTATCATTCAGTCTACCACTGATCCCAGCGATCTGAGAAGACAGTGAAGCCATCAGGACAGCAAACCCTGGAAACAAGGGGCTACATGTGAAATGGGACTGCTGCCCTTCTGCCAGCTGCAGAAGCACCTCCAGAGAAAAGATCCAGGCCCAGTACCTGCCTCGATGCCTCTGCACTGCCCTTGTCAGCAAACTCCGGGTTTGTATCCAAGCGACATCGTGACCAGCTCTGTGACGGCGATGAGGCTGTTCGAGCTTTGCTCAAACAGACAACTCGTTATCTGCTGCCTCGAGTGGCCTTCAACGCCAACAACTTTAACTTTTAGCTGGCTTTACCATGAAGGACCACTAAGAATACATCCAAAGAAAGTCTTGGGGTTGAGAACCGCTCTTGTCCAACTGCAGGTAAATGCTGGACAGTGTGACGTGTGCTTGCTCAATGTGTAGGGCTCAGAATGATTTCTGGTTTGACATAGGATGGCAACAGTTGTGAAATAAAGCAGAACCAACGGTCGAGACTTTCAACAGCTGTTAAATGACAGTGAGGGAAAATTGATCTGCATTCCTCTTCAGGAGCGCCTTGTCACCTTGGCTGATCTGCCAACTGCATGGGAGGTAAAAATGTGGTGGCAGTTAACGTCACCTGGCTGGCTCCTGAAATCTCTTCAAGTTGACTGCAAGCTCCCAAGCGAGCCACTGCATCAAACCCTTTGCATTGGACTTGGGGTGTTGGGAGTGTCCAAATAGCCCTGAAGAGGAAATCTCTGCCAAGACTGCAAAACCAGAAGTAAATTGGTAAATACCCCAATCCTCTCTCAAGAACCTCAGTGGTTCATTGCTGCTGCTTTCAGAATGGCGACAGAAAGGTCCATGCAAACTACAGAAGAACAAACACCCTCTCCACTGCTCTGCAGGTCCTGGACCAGCATTAGCCACAGTCCTAAACCAGACATCATGACGCAGGCATCCACTTTGCCTGTCTTACTCCTAAACTAAAATCCTGTATGCTCCAACCACAGAGTATCCAAAAGTGAGGAAAATAATAGACACAATCTCTCACTCTAGAAACCATCCTGGCCACCAGCAAGCATCTACAGGTGGGGAAGTCAGCAGGGGAACAAGCCACCATAACCCTAGAGACACTGTTCTCACTGGCTCACAGCAAACCTGGAGGAAGAAACTCTGCGTTGGCATGTACCGTGTACCAGCGCAACCTACGTTCAGCAGCAGCGTAAATGCTTCTCCTAAAGCCCCAACAAAAATTTGCCCCTGCCATCAGTTGGTCCTGCATCCCTTTCTCAGAGCTGTGTCCAGACATGCAGGTGGTTACCTTCCTCCAACACTTGCTCTTAGGACTGGAATTCTAATTCTCCAGGCTTTTTAAGCTGTAAAAACCCTGGTGTCCTCTACCCTCTTCTGCCTAACACAGGCGCGTGTTTATTAATGCTCAGCACAGCGTCAGCGTGATTCACCACTCAAGGAAAAGCTGATGTACCAAGTGTATCTAAGGAATCTGTACAGCAGCCAAACGCAAACAGGTACAGCACAAGGAAGCAATTTTAACCATGGTCTAACTTGCTCAATGAATGAGGAGTCAGGATTCCCATTTTCTCTGGCGCATCAGTGCAAGGGACGTGTGCCTCCACTCCCTGCAGAGGCACATCACACCGAGTAAGCTCTGCTCCAAAATTGCTGTTGGTTTTGAGACGACCAGGACTGGCTCTAAACTCAACTTCTTGCAAGACTGACTGATCTCTCACCTTGCCTACTTTAATACCTGTTGTACTTGATTTTGCCAAGTGCCCTACCCATCGCATTTGGATATTATCTTGCCTGCTGGAACTTCAAGAAGAAACTTCAAGAAGCCACGTACTGGCCCTAGAGAAGCTAAGTCTAGCCCTGAAAAAGCTGGTCTAAGTTTGTAGCTGTTTCACACAGGCATGTGGTATCCCTGATCGATCCAGCTGAGCGTCTGTCATGGGAACACTAGAGAGCCACCAGCCTGCAGAGGAGGATTTGGGGTCACAGAAGCACAGACACGTACAGGCTGCCGCCGAAGTAGCGGCCACCGCACTGTGTCACCAGTCACGCAAAACCATTCTTCATTTTGAGCAGCAATTTTCACATGAAGAAAACTTGGATCACAACAGATGCCAGTTGAGAGTAGCCTTTCGTGTAAATGTGCTATTTAAGGAACGTGCTATTCTGACACGCCAAGAAGCCAAGCCTTGACTTTGAAAGCACATGTGGATTTCATTGAGATCCCTTCAGTACTCTAAGCTACATTTTAAATTGTACTTGAATCCAGGAACTGTGGAGCCAAGTGTACATTTTTGGAGAACTGTGCCCTTTTCCTGCTGAGAGGCATGAAGAGCATCTCAATGGTTGGTGGAAATTACTTACGCTGTTGACAATTAACAGGAAAACCTGACACCACCTGCTCCTTCTCGTCTAATTACCCATAGAAATTTGGATCATTTGCCTCCCAAGAATGGACAACACAGATCATTGATGTGAACTCATCAGCCTGTCACACTGCAGTATTTTGCACGAGAATCCGGCCTGAGCCGTCTAAAAAGTTTATGGCATTCCACAACAATTCTACCTTGGAAATGTGCTATTTAATACTTCTGACCAGAAGTCAAATTTTCCCACCGAAAATGAAAGGGGGAAGCCACCTTGTTTGTCAAAGTTTCATTTTGGCAGCGTGCGTCTTTGGTCAGCCAGGGACAACATCTCGACACCAGATTTAGTTAATACCTCAAATTCAGTGCGGGAGGTCTGAAATTCCCTAAATATACCACATTAGGCTGCAATCACACTTGCATCTGAACTGCCAGCTGTTTTGTTGCTGAGTTTGACTGAGCTGGAAATAGGCGAAAACAAAATAGGAGCGGATTGTGAAATGATTTTTTTGCCGGGTGTTATGAAAGTGGAAAATGGATATTATATATATAAAAGCCAAACATGAAATCATGAAATCAGGACTGAATGCTTAGCTAATAAGTTGATTTTGCATTTTCAGTGTGTCTGCAAGAAAATAGTGGCTCGGGTTTGGGGGGGGGAGGGGTTGCTTTTACAACTTTTATTAGTATCTGAGACTGCTTCCCTGCTTGGCAGTCCTTCTGAGAACTACTTACTTCATATGGAACTCCACATGCACACAAAAATAAACCAAAGAAGGACGAAATCTCAGCCGAAGCAGTAGGATAAAGCACCCAAACAGCAAAGTGAAGCAGCTAAATACCTTTTAATGAGGACTGGAGGAGGATGGAGCAGGTCTTCCCAAGTGGGAGGCTATGGCCAAGGCTAAGGTAGACGCTACAGCAGAAAGACAACCACGTGCCTGCATCGTTTTGTTTATCTGAAATTATTTTACATGTATTACAGCAATGTATTGACCTCCACAGGGCTGGCTTTAAACAAAACCCAAGATGCAGTGCTCACCCTCAAGAGCAAGAAGAGAGGGGAACAAAATCAAAACTCCAAACGTGAAGCACTTTTTTTTTGCCCAGCAACCAACGTTTCCTGGTAAAATGACAGATTGGAAAAAGGAATAAATGCTCTCTGGGAGTTTCACCAGGAACAAGACAAGGTGGCAAATCCCTCCTCTGCCTCCTAGAAAAATGGGCGAATGCTGGCATTGCGCCTTCTGGTCACGGCGAAGGTTTGGCTCAGAGATTGCCGGAGCACGGAAGTGGCGGAAGGTGTTTTGGTGCGTGCAATGTCAGCACTGTCTAGCAGTTGCTCCTTCTTACGTTATCACTTCTGATGACTTCAGAATGATAGCTTTTAACATTCTTCGCTGTACACAGTGCTGTTGGGATGTACTGCCAAAGGGTTTCGACAGAGGACAATTTGCTTTTCAACAGGCAAGACCACAGTACCTCTTCACAGCGTAAGTAACCCGTGATGCTCTGTAAGAGGGCTAGAAGAGGTTGTTAATAAAATAAATGCATACACACAGGTATACGGCAACAATTTCCAGTTATGCACTCTATGGGCAACTTGGAACAAGACACAGGAGTGGGTGCCCCCTTACTCTCTGCTCCTAGGACTTTAATTTTATTAGGATGAGAATTTTACTCTGAAGTATTTCAGATCCAATTTAAAAACAGACGGGGAAGGAAGATGCACACGGCCAGCATTAAAACCNGGCAACAATTTCCAGTTATCCACTCTATGGGCAACTTGGAACAAGACACAGGAGTGGGTGCCCCCTTACTCTCTGCTCCTAGGACTTTAATCTCTAATTTTATTAGGATGAGGTTTTTACTCTGAAGTATTTCAGATCCAATTTAAAAACAGACGGGGAAGGAAGATGCACACAGCCAGCATTAAAACCACGCTGCCTGTGCTAAAAGCTCTCGATGCAAGGAAAACTGATAAGCACGAGCACACTTTGGGACAGCAGCGGCTCAGCGGGAAGGAATGCAGACGGGCGGGCGAATGCAGGCAGGGCTGAGGGACGGGGAATCAAACAGGACTTCCTGGGCTCGACCCAACACACTGGTCCAGAGCTTTGGGAAATGGCCCTCTCCACAGAANCAGACGGGGAAGGAAGATGCACACGGCCAGCATTAAAACCACGCTGCCTGTGCTAAAAGCTCTCGATGCAAGGAAAACTGATAAGCACGAGCACACTTTGGGACAGCAGCGGCTCAGCGGGAAGGAATGCAGACGGGCGGGCGAATGCAGGCAGGGCTGAGGGACGGGGAATCAAACAGGACTTCCTGGGCTCGACCCAACACACTGGTCCAGAGCTTTGGGAAATGGCCCTCTCCACAGAAAGGAGCTTGCTTGTGATGCTGCCAAAGCCGTGATGGCTCGGGTTATGTGCCAGAGATGCGTCAGCTACATCGCCGAGAATTTCCTCGGGGCTAAACCCGCCTGACCTCCACAAGTTTGGGAGGTGACGGACTACTGTAAGTAGTCGCCCATGCGAATCTTCCCTCCAATGCACCCCAAAGCGCGCAGCCGTTGGAGCGCTCCTGAGGCTGACCAGCACGGGCTTCTTGAGTCTTTAGCAGGTGGCATTTCAGCAAGGCTGCGACAGGAGTTCTTGAGCGATCACCAAGCAGATGAGTTTGTTCATTAGCCATTTCCGTCCCAAGACCATCACTTACATTTCCAGCGCCGGCTGGGGCTGCAGCCCGCCGTCCCTCCTCTGCAATCCCGGCTGCCCCGGGAGGCTGGGAGCAATAACCCCCGCATCCCTCAGCATCTCAAACCTGCTCAGATCTTATGCGGTCTGTTTTCAGGAACTGTGAAAGCAGAAGCGCCCATCAAAATCAAGTATCATCCTAATTTCATTAAAAATTTATCTTCCTGATCCCATCACATCCTAAAAACAGCCACAAGTTCTGCCTGTGCGGTAAGATTAGTTACTGGGATTTCAGAAGTCGTGCTCCCTCGATACCTTATTACACACTGAGACAGTGCTCCAGGAGATGTTAAGTTCCTGCTTGCTGCATAGACTTAAAGAAATAAAATGTGCAGCGCTTGGATTTATTCCCTAAGCAGCAAGTAGCCAAAGGAGAAACGGCATGAGGGAAATAAGAGAAATCAGTACAGTTACAAGAAATGCGTCCAGGTACAGGCTCTGCCACAGAGGTCCTATGGACCGGACCAAGAGGGTGCTTAAAATGGATCCCCAAGCCCATTTTGATGAGAAAACCAAGGGTGTTTCTGACCATTGTAGGGTGCATCAAAGTGAGCGAGAGGAGGTTTGAATCCCACTGCCGCGGCCGGCTGCAGAACCCAGGGCGGCCAAGTGCCGTGTGCCTTTGCGATCTGTGCAGAGCGAAGAGCCCCATCTCTGCAGAGCTCTGCGTGGACCATGAGGGGAAGACATGAAAGGATTGCTAATTAAAGCCGTTAACTGATTTCCTTTTCCCCTGAGCTGCATGGAAATAACTTTCCACAGCAATAGCCCGAGCTTCTGCTTTCTCACTGCTATATTTTAGCAATTACAGCGAAGAAGCAGACAATCTTAGCACGATTCAGCACGGGCCTTTCATCTAGCAGCAGAGCTAATTACTTCGGCAGCATCTGCTCGTGGGATTATGTTACATGACGGGTGTCTCGCAGACCGATTTCTGATGGAGGGGTGCGCACCCTGGTGCAGCCTTTTGTCAGTTTGCGCCCACTGGGATGCTCTGGCTTTTCACATGTGGTCCCAGCACCTATTCAAATTGCGCCTGCTCTTGAGCAAGGGTCGTTACCCGTCGCTTCATACTGAAAACCAGACTTTCTAGGTCAGAACACAGGAAATACTTTCAGCTTAGGTACCTTACCCCATCCCAAAATGAAGAGACACTTATGAATCACCGAGCTCATCATACCGAAAGAATGTGACCTTTTTATTGTCAGTGATATTTTAAGTCAGATCTGAAAGTCTGTAAATGTCTTGTTCGTACCAAAAGCGAATGAGACTTCATCATTCAGCCACCCACGATGACCTGCACATTGAGATATCATATTGCTGCCTCTTCAAATTCAATTGAATTGTCATTATGCCTAAAAGATCCTTCAATTTAGTAAATATAACGCAACTGGCCTAAAACACCTTGACAGCAAATGCCCTCTTCTTTGCAGTCGTTGAGTATTTTCAACATCTAAATCATCATCACCAACATCAACATCTAAATTAACGTCTCTTTTATCATTATGATCCAGTAACTCCAGAGATCCTGAAATCCGATTCCAGACATTAAGCCACGAGCCCATCTCCAGTATTAGTGCTTTCCACTTCTGGCTTCCATTTGAGTAACAGTCTGCTTCAAATTTATGGGTCTATTTGTGTTTGGTCCTGTTTCGTATGAGCTGTATCTTCTTTATGCTCTTTACTTTGGCGTTATTAACAAGAAATGCTTCCCATCCTCGTAGCAAGTAAAGGCTTTGACCTCTAGCTGCAGGTTTTCAGATGTGAACATCAAGAATTAAAGTTCTCATAATGAAGTATTTTATTTATCCACAGCTACAGGAAAGTCTGACTTCCATATCTCATTTTCTTTGGCGTTCGTTATTTCGGATGCGATTACTACACTCGCTTGGGTTTTGTATTTAAGCAGAGTATCAAGTTATTTGAAATGAGCTCTCTGCACACCCACTGGGACAGCAGTAGGACCTGCTGACAAAGACGGACTCTCCGGAGCTGCGTCCCGCTTCCTCCAGACGTGTTATCAAACAGCACCATTTAATACCCCGCTGCTCAGGTGGTTCGAAATTACACCGCTCCATGAAGCGGCCCTCGGAGTTAAGGGGTGCAGCTCCTGCCTGTGGCTGACCCGGAGCGAATACGGCCAAAGCGGCAGCCCCGCACGGAGTCAGGAGACACCAAGGAGCCTCTTGTGCATCCACGCACCCTGCAGAACTTGAGGAAATATTTGTACACGGTATCCAACAAATAAAAGCACCCCCAGTGCTTTCCAGGTTATTGGCAGAAACTTGCACCTTAATTTCAAGGGGAGAATATAACGCCCAGGCCCTTAGGTCAGCACCTTAACGGCATTCCTTCGTGAGCGCTGGCGCTGCCTGCGGTACAGCTGTACCTGCCAACAGCAGCTGCACCCCAGCTGAGGGCAGCTGGACACGTGCAGAATGAGAATAAAAGAAAAAACCCGCAAGGCTGAAGGCTGCCATGCACCAGCGGCATGCACTGCGCTGTTACAGCCAGACCCGACTCCTGGTCGGGGTTTGCCACAAATCCCCGCTTTACGTTTGCTGTGATCACAGAGAGCCAGCAAAGCTCTAATTTACTGCAAACAAGCCTCGGCGAAGTTGTGAGGGAGGACAGGGATGGCAGGCTTTGTGGCCGCGGCTACGCCAGGTGTCGTGGGAGTTCCAGCATGGGCGCGTGACACCGGCATGGAGAGCAGCGGCTCCGCATTGCCCCGCTGCCTGCGCAGCGCTAGGAAGCTTTGTAGAAACACAGGAATCTCTACAGTTCTTTGGCAACCTGTGGCCAAACCTGGCCTTGGACACAACCTCCCACCGTTTGCTTTGCTGCGGGACCCCTACCACTGCGTTTCCTACCCTCTGCTCAAAGCTTGAGCAGGCTGTCCACGACCATTCCGCTGGGGCCTGGAATATCTCCAAGGACAGAGACTCCAACACCACAAGAATTTCTTAAAATCACCCCATGAAGCAAAGCGTACGAGCAGGGCTAACCAAGGCAGATCTTGCTGAAGTCAGCAGGAATGCTGTACAGATCAGTGTTGTTTTGCAGGGCCAACCCATGGGCACTAACCTTCGTATTAATAATCTACGCATCGGTAACAGGCAATAACCAGAAGCGAGCACGCCCTTGGGCTGATCAGGAGACGTTGGCCGGACCCTGTGCAAAAGCACCCTGCAACCACAAGCTTTAAGAGTAAATCTTGCTATTAGCACTCAAAGATGTTGAGTTGTTGCCTCCGTGGGGCGGAACTGCACTAATTCCCCGTTCTCCTCTCTTTCAGGTGAGGATCTTTTCAGCGTTAACAAAGAATCTCGACACAGAGCTTCTCTACACAAACGTATTCTGTCATACAGCTGTCTGTGATGGGGCATGTGGGGGTGTTTGCACATCTCCTCCTGTCTGCCCCTTTTTATTGAAGGAATTAAGATCATTAAGTGTCCGATACGTGACCTCATGAAAAATGTACCAGTCTCTGGTCCAAAGGCAGCGCCAGCATCAGCGTAACTGTGCTCCACCAGCACAGAAAAACCACAACCCACTGCCCCGATGGCGTAAAGGTAACGGGCACATTAGGCAAGGGCTATGCTGCACACCGTGATGGAGAGAGGTGATCAGCTCGGCATGGGAGCATCACAACCCCGCTGCACGGCCGGAGGCACCCGTGCCGTGGTGGGGAGGGCACAACAAACGACGTGACAGCGGCAGGGTCACGGCGTGCGGCACCGCGCCAGCGGCCGCTGAGGGGAGATCACGCACAGCAACGTCACCGCCGTGAAGAGCAAACTGCTGACATGACCAGAAAGAGTAACTAGGGGGGACGACAAAAGGCCACATAAAGGCTTAACTGGGACTCCGTTACCCATTCAGCTCTCTAACAACCGCTCTGGGGTGCATTAAAACCAGCCAAGAGCTGGAGAAGCATCTGCTGCCGGTTGCGTTGTGGCAGGCAAGGCAGCGACGCTCCCTGCCTTCGGCTGACTCGGAGCCCTCGGCATGGTGGCATCTCTGAGCCATCAAAGCCTGAACCTCTACTCCAAGACAACGCCTAACAATTGTGACCCAACTTCATCAAAAGGCTCTAAGCCCAGGATTTAATTCTGCAGGTGTTAAATTAACTGGATGGAGGTTTAATTCCAAGAGGAATTTAGATGTCTATCACATGGTGCACGCAAGACAGGCTTGGAGGTTTTGACATAGCCAGAGCCAGGCACTAATAATGCATACAATCCCACGGAGGTTTAATCACGGGCACCGTCTTGTAATAAGGTCCATAACGACCTTGTATAAATGACAACTGGGATGTTTCTGCATGTTGTGGAAGAGACACTTTCAGAGCAGGAAAGTGAGAAGGGGTCTCCTCGGTGGAGACGATATACTCGCTTCACATTCAGAAAAGGAGTATATTTAAAAGGAAGATACCATATTCACCAGAAATATCGGAGAGGCAATGAACCACACACCGCAGGATTTCTAAAATCATCAGTTCCCACTGCAATTAGAATTTTAACATCGTCTGTGTTTCTTCTATGTCCCTGGCTGCACGAGTCTGACAGACCACGTTCAGCATGTTTCCTCCTGCAGATTCCACGCCTTGTCTGCTATAAATCAGACTCTTCCTTCCTTCGCTTCCCATCTGCTTCTACACGCCTGTACAGCACATACTCAGGCTGCCGTAACACCAGCAGTAACGTGTCCGATCCTGGGACGTTTTGCCGGGAATGATAAGTGAAGTCAGCAGCGACTACCAAACACGGAAAAGAGCCGCGGCGGAAGGGGAGAGAGGGGATTAGAATTTTTTTCTAGTGAATTTTAATGGGCTTCAATCAGCCACTCCACGCTGATTACCATAAACCTTTTGAGTTGATGTTTCATACGCAAGTATGCATGACGGTGATTGATACGGGTTTTTAACTCACCTAATTTAATTCCTGTACAGCAATCAACAGTCAGCTGTCTGCAAAGCAATCAGACCGGTCCGTGCGGGGAGATGAGAAGAGCTCAGCAGGGCTCGAGGCTCTCCCAACACCTCTCCTGCCCCCGCTCCCAGGGCCGGCACCGCTCCTTCCCCGCACCCTGCTGCGGCAGAGCCCTCCTTGTACTTGGCCACGGCCAGAAGCGCCACCAGCGACGACTATCACAGGGAGACGGGCTGTCAGAAAAGCAAGACGCAGGCTGCCAGAGGAGTGATTATTCTTCAATATAAGGATCATAATCATCTTTACCCCGTGGGAACCCAGAGAGATCTGTAGGAAGTTTGTAGAGGCAACAACTCATCACTACACCAGAAAAAAAACGCACTCAATAAAATAGTAGTGCAGCAAGATTTGCAAGTATCTGCCACGAGTTGTGGAGATACCTGCCCTAAATCAGGTGCATTTCTACTGGTGTTGCTGCCAGCCAGGCAATGTGTAGCAAGCAAAAAGCTATGCCGAACAGTTACACAAGATAAATTACTATGAGATTAAAAAGTGGAAAAATCCACATAAAATATATTTAAGTAGTTTTCATTTTGCCAGGTCCTAAATGGACCCATTTTCTGCGACAAATGATACAATAGAAACCTCATTTGATTTGTCTGCTGAAGAAACACGCTCCAGATAAATAGGAATGCTTTGTTACTTGTGAGTAAGAAACATCTAAAAACAAGCTGATAAAAAAATAGGCACACATTCAGTAAAAACAATGCAGAAATTCTGGGAGTAATGGCCATTTCAGAGAGTCTGTGATGAAAGTTTCACTTGGGAAAAACAAAGGGTAATTTTTCAATAAAATCTCTGCCATGAAAACGTTTTGATTATCTCTAATCATCAGTGTAACTATTCTCTAAGGTGTTACGCGGCTATCCTAAATAAAAACACCACTGCAATAGGCGAGGAAGGAGCACAGTACAAACAGGCAAGACTCGGCTCTTCCCTCAGTTCCTAAGATCCCGATCTTCAAAGGTTTGTGCCAGCGTTTCTCTGCCTGTGCTCTTATGCCCAGGTGCGACTCAAGAAGACGCAAAGCTAAGCACAAATTTAAAACACCTCAGCAAGCTGAGAGCAAGCCCCAAAAGCGTGACCCAGGACAGCCGGCACACAACGCCTCCCGGTCCATAAGGCTGCTTTGGGCCGATGTTTCGGACGGATCCATCTTCCAGCCCTGTCCCACACGAGTCTGCTCGTTCCATATTGACCTGTTTTAAAGCCTCTAGTCTGAGGCGCACGTGGCACTAACTGGGTGCTTTTTCCCCCAAATCAAGCGCTTCAATGGGACTGAAGCGAGCCCTATCCTACGTGGGAGGACTCACGAAGCCGACGAGGCAGCAGACGGCAAAGCCTCAGCTGGCTCCAGACCCACCAGGACCAGAGGTGAGGTCCCCCCTCCACCCACCTGGACACACCGGCGTCATAGCGGTTTCTTCTTGTTCTCTTAAACATTTCACAAAGTTAACAAAACAACAAAAATCCTGGGGCAAAGGCGTCCTCTCTCTGCAGCGCTCCAGCGCACGCCTTTCCTGAGCCGAACCAGCAGTGCCTGGAGGGTTTCATCACCATTTCATTCTACGATTATAACATATTTCACTTCTGCTCTGGAACAGCCCTCGGGATTCAAGTAATTTTGGATGTCAGTAGGAAAAAGAGATACAGTCTACCGAAGGCTATTTGAATAACTACAAGAGCGTTTCTGAGCCGAGAGTTCAGCAGAGCTTTCACGCCAGCCTTTAACAAAGATGTGGTGTTAGAAAAATGCAAGGATGGGACTGATACGTAGCAAGAAGCAGCTAGTATTGGGGAAAGGATGTGTTTTAACCTCACGTACTGACTGATTTTGTGAAAACACATGCTTGCATAGCAACTAGCCAGAAAATAAATATTAATATTAGCTGAGCTGTCTCTTAATACAAAGGACACAAGGGCGGGAAGCTGAGCTTCACGGGTTTATCTTCACGGGGGATCAGTTCCTCCAAGCCCTGAAACCTGGCACCTACGTACAGCCTGTCTGCTTTGTGACAGCTCTTTTCAGATTCTGCTCCCCTAAAAAGTATCAATTTATTTCATTTGTCTTTTCCTTGCTCCGTCACTTCCAAAAGTTCGAAGGAATTGGAGCTTCATGCGCGCGGGGGGAGCTGAAGAATTGACACCCTGAGCAAGACAGCCTCCAGGGGGAAAACATCCAGACGAACACACTCAGCAAGAGTCGGAAGAGATTAAAAACACGCAGATCATTGTTATATGATTACTTTTTTTCCCCCCTATCTCTCCTTCAGGGTAAGGCAACCGTCTCCTACGCTCTGCTCCGAAACTGGGGGCGTTTCCCTGAACTCTACCTGTGGACCTTGCTGCGTTACCTCCTGACGTTTGCGTCTCTGCTCGGCATAGGAAAGCCAGACATTAGAACACATCTCCAGAGGGACCTCCAAAATCATCCTGGCCCATTTTGAACAGAGATCTTTCCCTTACATGCTAGATCTGCTTATTTCCATGAAAGATGGATCAAAACCAGTTTTGTTTGCTTCCCACCAAGCTCACGTATATTGAATACCTCCACCGACTTTCTCAGGTTGCTCTGGACTTCTGCCATAATTGTCTACGCCCTGATACGTTTTCTTAACTGTGAGCAAACGTACTGAGTTATATAACCATTTATTTTAATTTCCACTTTATAACGTTGCGTGTTACTCAACAGGAATAGTAAAAAATTTCTTCCGTGGCACTAGAGACTACACCAGGACTAGCAGCGCTGGAGACTGCGTGCGTCTCAGAGTGTAAGATTTGTGTCTTTGCCAGCACAGAAACATATATTCAAACCTCCACAGACAGTCAAGTGACGGCGCGCAAGCACACAAAGAAACAGTTTCTCTACAAAGCGGCAAATTCGTTTGAGAAAAGACCTTAAGGAGTTTCTCCTGAAGATCAGCGTCTCCCCATTCACTTGGCAAATCTGCATTGTGTCGCTGCTGGAAAATTGTATTCATAAAGTCAGACCTTGTGGAAGAAGCTACCGGAGCCTGTTTGGCTCAGCCAGTGCGGTGGCAGTGAGTTCGCAGGGAGAGGTGATGTTCACAGCGCCGGGAACGTGCTCGCAGCTCCTGCACAATTCACAAAATTCTTGCCAAAGAGTAAGAAAAGCCAAGCCAAAATGCAGCAGGTGTGTTGGTAGCACTCGCGGCACAAGTTCTTGGAGAAACCAAGGCAGGAGCTTGTGCAGACCCTGGGGGAAGGGGAGGGAGGGGTATGGACCAGACCTCGTCCCACCTCCTGCCATGCAGAGAGGTTGGCAAAGCAACGCGGAGGAAAATGGTCTCAGGGCCACCAGTGGCCATCAGACGGCCACCGGTGGCCATCAGACAGCCACGTCGCCATCTTCCCCTGTTCCTCAGTGCTGGTGCAGGGCAGGAGGCAGGGGCAGGATGGAGCTGGCTGTATGTGCAGCATGGCCGGGGCATCTCCATCCTGATGGCCAGGGAAAACCCTCAGTATGGATGGTCGGGGGAACCTCTGCATCCTGATGGTCAAGGAAACATCTCCATCCCGATAGCAGCTCAAGACGGCTGATGCCTGGGGAACTGTCTGCTAGGGCCAACAAATTTACCCACCACCATTGCTCCTCAGAAACGCCAGTCGGGGACGGTAAGGCTGTGCCCTGGGCCAGCGGTGGGGAAACACCACAGAGGTGAAGGTTGGGCGGGCACGGGACGGCCACCGCTGCAAGTCACAGGCAACTGGCGCACGCCTGTCTCCCCCACAGGCAATTCCCAGCACGAGCTGCTCCTCGTGGCTCTGCGCGAGCAGAAACCCCGCAGCTCTTGGCACCTTGCTGCTGCAACCTGGAAGAGGCACCGAGATGCTCCAAGAGCTGCTGCTGGCCCCGCTGTCAGCCACGTCAGGGCTGTGACACAAGGTGTTTTGCTGATACAACTGGGAAGCGTAAAATCTGTCTGCGGTGTCACTTGGGGCTCAATGGTACCAGGTAGCTTTGCTTTTGGCTGCAGATGTCAGGCTCCAGCAAACTGTGCTGAAATCTTGGATACGTACCGGGGAAACTAAGTTATACGCTGTGCTGTAGAAATCGTCCGGCAGCCAGGACCTGGAGGTCCTTCCTTGGTGCCACAGCATCCATGGCTCACCCGGCTCGCACTAACGAACCTCGGCCGTTGCCTGAGCTGTCCCCTGTCCCCATGGCAGTGGCCCTTTGCAGCCTCTCCGTTAGCATTTTTTCAGAGGTCTCTCTTTCAAGAGAGTAATTTCTTTTTCTAGCTTTTCTTTCACATACATGGTCATTTTTCTTTCTTGGTTGTTTCAAACNGGAGGTCCTTCCTCAGTGCCACAGCATCCATGGCTCACCCGGCTCGCACTAACGAACCTCGGCCGTTGCCTGAGCTGTCCCTCATCCCCATAGCAGTGGCCCTTTGCAGCCTCTCCGTTCGCATTTTTTCAGAGGTCTCTCTTTCAAGAGAGTAATTTCTTTTTCTAGCTTTTCTTTCACATACATGGTCATTTTTCTTTCTTGGTTGTTTCAAACAGCTGCCAACTGTTTTGCTTCTTTTTGTTGTTGTTCATGAGCAATGGAGTGTCTTTGTTCCCGTTTTTTGCTCTTATTCTTCTCTTGAAAACCTTGGTGAAATTTTCACAGTATTTTTACAGTACGGAAACCCAAGGCTTGGAGGCAGGGCACTGTGTNCTGTCCCCATGGCAGTGGCCCTTTGCAGCCTCTCCGTTAGCATTTTTTCAGAGGTCTCTCTTTCAAGAGAGTAATTTCTTTTTCTAGCTTTTCTTTCACATACATGGTCATTTTTCTTTCTTGGTTGTTTCAAACAGCTGCCAACTGTTTTGCTTCTTTTTGTTGTTGTTCATGAGCAATGGAGTGTCTTTGTTCCCGTTTTTTGCTCTTATTCTTCTCTTGAAAACCTTGGTGAAATTTTCACAGTATTTTTACAGTACGGAAACCCAAGGCTTGGAGGCAGGGCACTGTGTAGATTTCCATCTCCAAGTGGAGATTCTTTAGAAAAAAGAAACGGAAAAAAGCCACCACCATCAAGACTGTTTTAAACAATTCCCAAACTTCAATTTCCATGAAAATCAGACTCTCCTTACGGTCAGCCAGGATCTCCCTCAACAAAATGACAGCACTGCGGTGAAAGAGATGATTTTGTTACAAGAAGATGAAGGATCTAGGTAAGTCGGAGGTAGTGTCCTCTGGTGACACCTCAGCTGCAGATCCTTGCAGGTTCTGTTCTCGGCGTGGAGGAAGGATGGATCCTGTGATCTGGTGCTGGTTTCGGATTTGAGGACTGCCAGAGGCTCGGCTCTGAAAGGAAATCCTTCCTGCCGCTGGGAGTGCAGGGGATACGGGATTTGACGCCAGAGCTGTTGCCCCTGAAACTCCTCTGCATGAAACGTGCCACCTCGGCTCCATCACCCAAGGGTGCCTTTCAAAGGCATCGAAGCGCATGCAAAGTAAAAAGATACCTGCCCCAAAAAAACCAGCACCAGAGATGCCCTCTGGCGCACAGAGGTGCTGGGGACTCTGACCCCCTCAGCAAGGAGTCTTCGACAAGACTCTCTCTCCGCAGCCCGTGTTCCAGGTGCCCACGTACACATCAGGTGCTGACCACACGCGTTTGCCTCTCCTACATATTGCTCCTTACATTTCTAAGCGAATCACGGAGAAAACAACAGGCAGCTCCCGTTTCACCCACCAGGCACAGACAAAAAAATCCCAATGACACACAGAGACGCAGACTGAGTTTATATATAAGCTGGCATAGAAAAAAATAACCTCTGTACCCCAAGAGCTGGATGGAGCACGTGTACGTTGAGTGCTCCAGAGTGCCCGCAAAGCCAAATCACCAGCTGCCAGGACAGTCGTACACTGTCATCCAGCAGGCAGGATGCCTCTTGGTATGAACCGCCTGCTTCAAACAGGCTTTGAACCAAAGCTGTAGCGTGTTTCCGAAGACTAAACGTGTAAGTAAGCTGGCTGATGCTACAAAACACAGTCGGGCAACGAAGTCTTGCTTTTCTCCTGCTATTGGTACCGCTCCTGCTTTGGTTCACAAGTACTTTAAAAACGTCACCATTTCCAGCGTCTCCAGCTTTGGGGTCTAACTTTGATACTGATGACTCGGGAGAACTGATTTTGTTACAGGGAAAGACACGTACTGGTGAAAATAAGAAACAGATGAAAATGGAGCCATCCAAACGTTACTGCTCACTCCTGCCCGCTGGCAACCCCATACACTGCAAAGAGGTTGCGGGGATGTGACAGCCTCACTGTCCGAGGCCAGCAGTACCACCGTGACCCAGCCCGTGAACCTCTCCAACGTTCACACCTACACCAGCGGCTGTGACAGCACGTCTGGGCTGGATACCCGGGCTACGAACAAAGAGAAGTCTCTCGTTGATGAATTCATCACCTAGAAGTGTTCAGCTTTCACTGTGCTGCGACAACAACCATTGAGAGCCATGTACTCGGTGGGAATATCTTTGTCAACAAAAGATTTGCTAAGGCAACCAGAACTGTTCTCCTTCCACTGACACAGCCTCAGCACCAGCAGAGCTGGTGAAACCCTTGGCGGGACTCATCAGGTGACGGTTAGCTCTCCCCAGTGCCCTCACCTCCATCTGAGTCACTGTTCCAGACTTCCTTTAGATCAAGTGGTGAAAAATCGGCACTTTTGAAGTATGATGCGTCTCTTCCCGAGGTTCGCGCCTGAAGCAGACCCCTGAAATCGCACCCTAAAGGTGGTTACTTCTCTCTGTTAACTCTAAAAGGAGTCTAAGCAGTGTCCCGGGTTAGCCGAGATGAACTGCACGCTACCTGTACCAGCTACGTGGCCAGGGTCACTCTGCTCGTCAATGCGACGCATCCCTCTGCGTTCTTGTAATGCCAAATATCGCGGCATTTTAAAACGGGATAGAAGGAAACCACACATCAAGACTAAAATGCATGAACAGATACTGCAGGACATGCTCAATTTCTGAAAATCGAAAAATGGTCGGGACAGCGGAGCGAACGCTGCACCGGGTGAATTGAGTGACTCCAGCTGAGCAGAGTCCAGTGCCAGCTGCCACGGGAGAGGCGGCTGCCTTGGCTCCCAGGCCAAAGTGCAGTGGTTTCTGTGGGAGAGGCAACGCCAAGGTTTTCAACCAGTCCTTCAGTGTGGTGGTGCCCAGCTTGGGAAACCCAAGAACGGGTAGATCTTTAAGAAGTACGGAACTTCTTCTCTGTGGAATCACTTTAAGATATCTCAGGTTCGACAGCCAAAAAGCAGGCGTCCACATCGTCGCTAACACTGCAAACATTGCTGTGGGGTGGAGGGGCTTATTGGGTGGAAGAGGGTGTGCGTGGGTGAGGGCGTGTGCACGGTGCAACGGCACAGCCCCACTTGCCCATCCTTGACGCCTTCCGTCAAGTTTTGGCACGGAGTATTTCAGCTGCAGCGTTTCCTAGTTTAAACCCCAAAGCAGTCAACAAAAGCGAGGCCGCTTACACGGACACTAAGTCTGCACAAACTGTTAAGCTGTTCTTCCTCCCTGAATCTCACCTTACCTTCCAAGCAGCAGAACAACAGCAGTTCCTTACCTGCTCTAAACTTCACGCTCAGCCCGGCAGCGAAGCCTGCCCTGCCAGGAACCACCGCTGACCCCCAAGCGTCACGCAGCACCCTGAACTGCAAAACTAACTCGCTTCTTCCACGGAAGTTGACTTGAGACAGTTCTTGGAAAGGCTGAAGCAGCAGCCCCTGGAATCCTGAAATCAAGGGGTATCTGCGGCAGAGCAGCTCGCTACCAGCAAGCGATTGTGGCACGAGATGTAGAATGGCCCCTCCTGGGCTTCAGCAATACCCCATACCCGTCCCGAGGGGCTGCGTCAGCCCGCGAGGAGGAAGAGGGTGAGGGGGGAAGCCATCTACACCCCACACGTGGCTGGCCCTGCTGCGAGACGCAGGCTGTTATTTCGGCAACGCCGTGGTCGACGGTGGTGGTGGGCGGTTGGATCTGTGAAATTGCACACGGAGACACAAACACTTTCTCCACAACTCCAGCGAGGCTAATCTGCCAGCCATCGTCAAATTAACTCCTCCGCAGGGACTAAGAGGAGAAAACTCACAAAAGGGACAGATTGCATTAGGTGTACGTACTGGACTGCATAAAGAAAAATCCCTCTCTAAGCAGAACTGTCTTTGAGAGAGCCAAGTGTCGCCGGAGGCATGGCCGCTTGCGCGCCTTGCCGGCAGCGCGGCTCTCACACTGCGTCCTCGTCCTCTGCCTTCCCTCCCACGCCATCGCCGCCGCGGCTTCTCCGTACTCTGCCCTGTGCCACCGAGGTTCCCACACATTTTCTCCTTCATTTCACTCTATTAAAGCACTAATTGATTGACCAGATCATGAGAGCCCAGATCGCTCCCGCGGGACGCTGTTGCATTTGCAGTGACAACAGCAAACATGATTACTGATGGGCGGTTTTGCACAGTAAATCATTGAAGCGTCACTGGCAGCGCCGGAAGGACGAAACGGCTGTGTCCCATCCTGTCCACGTCCCTCTGCTGCCCCGCATTCGCAGCCAGCTCTGAGCCCCCCTTCACCTCCCTGAGCCCCCTCCCCAGCCAGGGCCAGATGTGGTGCTGCACAGCTGGATGCGGCCCTTGCTCTATTTTTCCTGCATCCAGGGAACAAAATGTCCTTTGGAGTACACTACTGAGCTTGGTGGCTCAGGACCACAGGGGTTTCTGCTGTCTCTGGCCTGTCCCCGGCTATCCCTCCTCCCTTGCACAGGGATGCCATGGGTTCTAGCTTTGGTTCTACCTACCCATCCACCAAAGGTCCTAAAACCCAACGTACTCCTCCACCTGAGCAAACGTATGCGGAAGCCTGGCCAGACGAAAAAGGTTTTCCCAAGCCTAGAAAACACGAGCAGTTGCTGAGCTGCTCCGTTCGCAGGACCTGCCTCACCAATCCTGCATCTGCTTCCCCCCCACCTCCCACCCCAAACTGCGGAGACATCTCTACGGCAGAAAAACGGGATCTCTGAGAAGCACCTCCCCAGCCTGAAGCACCGTGTCGATATTCCGGTCTTCCCACTCCTGCAAAACAGCCTTATCTCTCCCAAACCCACTAGCCTCCTCCTGAAAACCAGTGAATTGTATCGTGCGATATCTAACGCGCCCAACGGGCACGGCGCCTGAGCCGGTGATGCAGTGCTGTCGCCTCACGCAAGACAAAGCTTCCAGATACCCTTGCACCGGCAATGCGTTAGCGCTGGCTGAAATTATGTTCCCTGCAGCTTCCCCGTGCGTACAGTAAGGAGAGAGGGGGCAAAAAAATAGCAGGCAGCGCTTTGCCCCTCAAATGATCACCATACAAAGTATTGACTTCTCAAAATAATCGCGTCAGTGCTGCTGCGTACAGGATTTATTCTGCGCCCGATGCAGATGCGGCACTGTTGTTTAACCATTCAAACTTGTCTTGACTTCAAAAAGCATTTTAGCCAAGACAGAGAAGTTCATTTTAATTAAAAGCCTATGATCCAAGATGATTATTACTTCTTTTCCTGTTGCTTATCGCCAAGGACTGGAGACCCACTACACTACGTCTGTGCAAACTATTTAACACTTGTGTCTGAAGGTCTTTGCACTCAGAAACAATCTGGGCAGAAATCGCAAATGAATATGCAATCTCAGTTTCTCCCCTCTCCCTGGCTCAGAATGGCAGGGTACAGCGGACAGATTTTGAGTCTGTCTGCCAAAAAAAAGGAGCTAATATTTACCGGTAGCGATGTTTGTCGTCTTTTGTAATGCTCTCGATCCAAATCGCTTTACAGCCCTGGACGGCCGTGCATTGGAAATGCCCCAAAACTCACTTGCACACAACGCAGCCCTCAGTGCGTAACTGGAACCAGACTCGTAGTCCCTGAGCTCTGGAAAAACAAATCCTCGTACCCGAAAATTGACCAAACAGCATCTCTCTGACCACGCAACGGCTACCGCATCACTGTAAAAACCCGGCCAGACACACCGAAGAAAACCAGCTTCAGGATAATAAGCGTGAGCACCAGCGGGAGCAGCTCGGAGAAGGCGCGCGGAGAAAGGCGAGCGATGGGTCGCCACGTCCTAAAAAATACAGAGGGAAAAAGACGGAGAGGGAAGGGGGCAGACACCCTGCGAGAGACCGTGTGAGGTCCAGCACGCCGGTGCAGGGCCAGGCTCACGTCCTCCCACTGGCTTCTAGACCAGACTTCAACAGGCACTCCCAAAATCTCACCTATCCTCTTTTTTTTTTTTTTTCTTTACACTTTGTTTCGAGGAAAGGCAGACCCTGTGGAAGCAGCCAAAGGGGATGTTGGCATTGCTGCTGCAAGCTTGCCATGGCAGATCTGCCCCAAGCCAGGGAGAACGGGGCTTCGCCAGACGCTGGCAGCCTTCGCGCTCCTCCCGGCTGCGGTCCTGCACGCCGCGGGCTGGCTGACGGTTCCCGGGCAGCTGTGCATTTAAGGAAAAATATTTAAGACGGTTTAAGAATGTCTTAAAAATTTAAGACAGTTAAAGAAGTCTGGGCATGAGCACACGTTACTTCCATTTGCACACAGTTGGCATGAGGATGAGAAAATCATTTTGAAACGGAGCGGGAGGCACCCGGGGATGTTCTCCGCAAAACGGGGCTTGGTGTGCGCTGCGTCTCCCTCGGGGAGCAGAGGCTGTCTATGTGAGGTGGAGGAGAGCCCGCGTTTCCTCAGCTCTCCCGGTATCGCTGGTCTATACTGACTCGGCCTGAAATGCTGTTTGCAGGGATGATTTTTCCCACCCTCTAAATACCTCGCGGCCTGGCTGAGGGACCGCGGAGAGCCGCTCTAACTGGAGCAGAACTGATTGCCGCTACCTGAGAAAGCGAGAGTCAGCCGCCTTAAACACGCGCCGGTACGACTCAGTTTAAAGCCCACGTGGGAAATCAAGGAAGGAAAACACATCTGAGAGACCCTCCGTGTCTCTAACAACTGCCAACACTCAGGGCTTGGCCGAATCCTGCATCTCCCAGGCTGGCCACCGCTCTTTAGGCAACACATATGACAGGCGGGACGCATCCTTTCCCTGCCATTTCAAGCCTGCCTCTTCCACGCATGATCCCTCTCCTCCCTATTCCTCCACTGTTTCTACCCCCTCCCCTGCCCTGCAGCCCCACTGCTGCTGCCGTGAGACCCTTCCCCTCTGCACCTTCTGCCACCCGGAACCGCCTCCCTGTGCCCCACCAACTCACTCCCAGCTTCATCTGCAAACGCGTCGCGGGGCCCGTGCCTGTTCCTTTGAATTCCTCTCTCCTGCTGCTGCTGTTTATTATTTAACTCTGTCATTGCATTATTTAAAGCGTTATTAAGGCGCGCTCGGAACGTGGTCTGCACGGAAGTGCCACGGTACAGAAAGCTGGATCCTTAGCAAAAATACCCCAAGAGCTGAAATCGTGACAGCTGGAGGGAAGCTGTTTGGGTGGCAGAGGGGGAGGCACTTTCTGGATGCCACCGTGGATTTTCTCTCCCGCTGGGACTGACACAAGAGCCTTTTCAAGATGCCTTTTGCTGCTTGCAGCTTTGGGGTGAGGTTTCCTGGTAGCATTGCCCGGCCAGCGGGCACCGAGGCAGAGTTGTCCCTCGTCCCACCCTTGCTGCCCTTGTCACCTAGCACCAGTCCCAGCTACAGGCTTGGGGGCACCACCCCCTCCTTAAAATCCTTCCTTGGGGATGACTGAGGGGTGAAGGGCTCCGCCAGCGACCCACACTCATCCCCCTCTCCCTGCCATTCCTTTCCAGCGAATGCGAAAATTGCACCGCAGGGGGATTTGGGAAACGCAGCCAGGCCCCGAATCCAAGAGGGGCTTTGCTTCGAATCAGACGTACTCCCACAGGAGGTAATGCAGACGCATGAGCGCTTTGCTTAAAGGCGAGGTGTCTTACGGCCCTGCAGAGGGTTTGGGTAACGCCAGGCAGCAATGGGCAATGGGAACCTGCTCCCTGAATGGCACTTCCCTACGTGGCTTTATCCTTGCTTTTTCTTTAGGACAAAGCAGCGAAATTACTGTTCTTCATGAGCTCTCCTACTCCAGCAGAAATGAAACACGAGATGAAGCCTTCCCGTCAAGGGCTTTGAAATCCAGGCAAGCGCTATGCAAAGAGATGCATTTTTACCCTCACAAGGAAAAAGACCCTAGAATTTTCCGAGGCCCTGGAGCACTTGTGCCATTCAGCCAAAGCTTTGCTGCCTGCCGACGACCCCCAGGGCTGTCCCTTCCTAGCGTGCGGCCCGTTACCCGAAGTCTCCGCGCTCTTTTCACGCAGCCTTGGCGGGGGCACGAGGGCCGTGGTCCCCGCTGCAGGAAAGAGCAAGGCGGGAGCGGAGCCCGGGAGTGCTGCTGCTCTAAACCCAGAGCACGCGTCCTCCCTTCGTCTGAGCAAAGCCGCTGCCGGCTTTTACACGGGCGGAAGGGTCGCTAACCGGCAGCGGGTTAACCTGTGAGCTGAATTTTAGGGAGGGCTCCAGACTTCTTCCCCATCAAAGAGGTCAGCTCATGAATTTGATTTCCCTAGCAGGTATTTTTGCTTCTTGAACGGCTCCGACGAGGCCGGTCTCGCCGGGGGGGCTGGAAGGCACCAGCGTCTCACGGCGATGGGATGGTGCTTCCTTATCTCCCCGCCCTCATGTGCTCGCATGAGGCTTGCAAGGGTGGACGCAATAAAGCTTTTGTGACTGCCACGGCACTGCCCTTCGCGGTGCGAGTTCGGCTCCCGCATCCCCCCAGACGCGTTGTTACAAACCCCTGCGGCTTCCCCAGCGCCAAAATCTTGCTTTGACGACCGAATACCGGAACCCAGACCAGGATTTCCAGGGTTATTGCTATCAATCACATGCCAGGAGGCCAGGAACAAGTTTTTAAATGACTTTGACAAAACTCCACCCAATTCAGTCCAGACAGTGCTGGAGGGTGGTAAAAGAAGACAGAAATGTTGATATCCAGGTTTGGCCCTTTTGACTGACACAAACTCGGTAACAGCCGAAGTTTATTAGCAGGCAGAGGCTGTTGGATGATCGATGAAATGAGCAGCAATCTCACAGGAAGCCACGCATTTAATCCATTGGCAAGAAATGCGCAGCACTGTGTTTTGGGAGACTTTCTGTCCCCACCATGACAGCCAGGACTGCCTTTGCTTCTCCCAGGAAGGTCTAACACTGTTTAATCATGCTGCACGACTGACACGAGGCAGCTCCGGCTGCCGGACCTGCCTCCCCTCCAACGCCTGAGACCGGCAGGACCAAACCACCCCAAGGCAGCGCCGTGGGTCAAACTCGCACTGACACAACGTCGTTACCGTCAGCCTTAGGCCTGCCTCAATCAGAAGCAGAAGCACCGACCCGCGCGGCACACCTCACGCTGCTTGGAGCACCCCCGCGCCACAGCCAAGGCACGCTGAACACCGGCACGTTTCTGAGAGCCGTCGGACAGGTTCGAGGTTCCTAACTCAAAAGGCTCGTTGAGAAAAATGTTTTTCTCTTCCAGAAATGAAGTGTAAAATGCTCCCAACCACGTCGCGCGAATAACTGGGTGCTTCATTGCGTTCAGCAGCAGTTCGTCCACAGTAAGTGCTTTCCCTTCCTCCGGCACAGCGCTTAGCCGAGAGCACGTCCCTCCGGCAACGTGGGATCGTCTCACGCCGCACACAGTGAGAGGGACCGAGTAGCCTTTACACGAGCATTCACGCTTAGCAAAACATCTCATGCTCCTCAACAAATCAATTCTGGAAGCTATCGATAGTTGGCTGAAGTTGCGTTTAAAAAAACGACCACTTACCTGCCAGAATATGCTGTCTATCGTATTTCCCAGAAAGCCATCTCTGCCTTCTGATGATACCAGCTTAGGTCCCAGAATAGTCATAAATTCATCAAAATCAACCTGGCCATCTCCTGGAATGAAAGAAAGAAATCAGTGTTTTCACTGAAGCATCACTTAGTGCCAACGTCCAACACACCGCTCCGCATCTGCTGCGCTTCGTGGACCCGTACGTGCACCATGGCACCTCCTTCATCGACTTCGTGGTGCCCGCCCACCCAACTTTGCTGTTACCCCGGCGAACGGCCCGCGCTGCCGTGTACCCGCACCGGAAGACAGCACCAGGCGATGCATAAGTAGAGATGAACAGGTCGCTCCCTAGCTCCAGAGAGTTTGTAGGCAAGTCACTTCTCTAAACATCCATTTTGGCAGGAGGACAGCAGCCGTCAGCACGGCCAGGGCTCTTCCCCTCTACAGAGCCGCCAAACAGCCAGGTCTCTGCAAAGCTTTTACAGGGCCAACCCCATCCTCCGGAGGAAGGGAGTACACGCAGAGGGAAGAGCCCGGCTGTTGCACATCCACAAGGCGTTTCATTTCAGCTTTCCATCAGCATCCGTCTCTTAAAAGCCCCGTGTGCTCAGCATGCAGAGCAGGCAGTGTAGACACAGCTCCAGGGCCGTTAGCAGGAAGAGGAGACTGCTACTGCCATTAACGAACCGAGTCTTCGCGGTCCCGAGCCCCTCCAGTATAGTGTGTGCTTTGTAAATGAGGCATGTGGCTGTTCAAAGTATAGCTGAGCATTGTATCAAATATTACTTTTCCCTCAGAGAACTTCTGCGACGCTTGATGAAAATGACAAAGAAAGGGAAATTCATGCCTGTTAAAGCATCTTAAAAATAGCCACTTCTCCGAACGGGGTTATGTTCAATGTCTATATGCCTCTGCTTTGTCTATCAGTCCGTAGACACATCCTCCTACATAGTATTAGGCCAATTGATATGGGTGGATATATCAGCCCTCCTTCAAGCCTGGAAACAGAATCAGCAACTGTGAGCCTTTGTGGTTGTTTTGTATTCAAATTCAGCCAGAACTGACTGCCTCCACCTCCCCATGTAGCTGCTGTTGATAAATTATTAGGTGTAAGAAGTGTCTAAAACCACCAGACTAAAGGAGATCGATGCAAGGGCTACTATTACAATGTCACTATTGACTGCAGTACCTGCAGCAGCCCTGCGTGGCAGCTTTACCACGTGCACCGCATGCTGCTACTATCTGTCCTTTTTATTGTGTTTCATATGCTTGATCTGAGCTTACGCACCGCTGATCGAAATCTCTCTACGTCCTTATCTTCGCAGAAACACAATGCGAAAATAAGCAGAGTCAAAATGCTCGTTTGCCAGAATAGTGACAGCTATTCACCAGGCTTTGCCAATAATTTCATGGAAACAAGAGTTAATATCCTGGGGGCAAGTCAGCAACGGGGCGGGGGGCGGCTCTGAAGGGAAACCCAGCAGGGATTCATAATAGCTTTGATCCCTCGAGGAGCAAGAAGACCCCATGCAAGTGCTGAAGTTGCTCACACCTTCAGGGCTCAGCACACCCTGAAGGGCTTTGCAGGGCTGCAGCGGGCTGAGCAATTGCAGGACGGAGCTCGTTCCTAGGACAGCTTATTAAGGAGAAAAGGAAAGCAGCTGAGTAACTTCTCACTTGGAAAGCTGTTCTTCAAAACATTTATGGGCTAGGAGAAAAAGTGTTCCCTCTGCTTCCCCATGGAAGGTACCAGCTTATGACATCAAGTCGGATCGTATCAGTCACAGCACATTGGATCACGTTGGGGAAGGCAATGCAAGGTGACAGTGGATTCGGGGGAATTACATTGCGGTACATCACTTCAAGGGAAAGGCAGCAACAAAACCATACGCTATGCTGCAAATTGGGTTAAAGAAGTTAGCCAGATTAGCAAGAAAACAATTTGCATTTTAAAGAGATGCTAGTACCTGCCCGTGCATATATTTGGTCTGTCCATACACGACCCCGAAATGTTGAGTTATTCAAATTTTGTTTTCTGCAATGTCATTTCATCCACAGAGGAGGCACAAGACTTAGCCGTACACATGGCTCATGGGAAAGCAGGTGCCAGGACTCCTGAGCTCTGTGCCTGACTCAGAACAACACTTTGGGCAAACCCTTGCTCGTGACTTCCCTGCGCCTTTGCCCGGGATCATAACTAACTTCACGGGGTTTAATTATCAGCTTAATTACAGCATGTTCCACAACCTCAGAAGAAAGATGCCATTACAAAACGCATTATCCCCTTATCGACTGCTTTTTCAATTAAAACTGTTAACTAGGAAGGAAAGTAGACCCCAAAACGTTTTGCCTAGTAGAAATATCCCTTTAACATGCACTTTAAGCTCCAAAAACCAAACCTTACTGCCATCAGGAGACTACAGCACCACAACATCAAGAAAGAGAACTCACAACTTTGGCTGAAGATTTCTTTTACAGTAGTCAACAGCCAGGACAGAAATATTATAAAAAACCAGCGCATAGGCTCCAAGATGCACCCAGGGCAACTCTGTATTGTTGCAAGGTGAAAACGCACGAGTTTGCCGTTTGCAACCATGGCGTAACCAGGTAATGCCCAATACCCACAGCGCCTGTAGGACCTAGGAGCGTTCAGGCCACCCATCAGCTCTTGGGAGTACCGAGCTTGAAATTCGTGTTGGGTACGGTCAAAAGATGCCTTCCTCCTCCTCCAAGCCATAGTCACGTATGCGGCACGCTACAGGCTGCTGTGCAATCTACACATCGAGCATCTGTTTGAGAATCTGCATTGGAGGCAAATCAAACACCATGCACGTCCCCACATTTGGCTTTGCTGTGCCTACAGATGTGCTCCTCGCCCGGGAGTAGTTGATATTCAGAGCGAGCGATGTGCGGCTTATTCAGAAACGAACTTTTAGTTGGGTTTAAGGGATGGGAAGAAGGGAGGAAAACACCAGGCTGCAGCATGCGTGCCGTCCACACTGCTCTCACCTCCCCTTGCTCCCACGAGAAAATCCAGCAAGCCCCGAACAACACTGCCATCAGCAACGATCACACAGCCCCGATCCCTCGCTGTCCCCCTGGGCCAATTTATAACGTGCACGGGGTTCACATTCTCCCCTCGTCTTCTGCCTCCAAGCTCGCATGAACTACTTTAGCAAGAACTCATCGCATGAAGGAAAACAGCCCCGTAAGGAGGAACGCGCACAAGCAGGCGAAGAGCTACAGCCGGGATGGAGTGGGCTGTGCTTCCCATCCACTGACGGTCACGGCTGTTCTCCTCGCCCTGCTCCCACCGTTACAAACGCAGACGAGGTTTATAAACCCGAGCCACGTTGAAGTCCTTGACCGATGAAGGCACTCACACATTGCAATAACTTATTTACAGACTGGAAGGGCAGGGAAACCTCGAGGCGCTGCGGCGCGGGTCAGTTGGGGCAGGCGAAGACCGTCAGGTGGTAAGGTGGGTGAGGACCGGAGGGGTTCCGGGCAGGATGTGATCCAGACGCCACCCCATCCCCAGGTTATCACCCATGAGCTAAGGGGTGGTCACTGCTTGCATGGATGATCTTAGCAACACCAGAGCTGAGTTTAACCCCTGGTTTTAAGCCACCTAAACCATTAATTTATTTACTTACAGTTACGCCCTAATATTTTTCTTCCCCCATAATGCTTCTCTTGATCCTGGCACCAATGGCAAAGAGTCAGAAGGGGGTTAGCAATCATGTGGCTGAACCTTGCGTGACTAAAACTATGACTCAGAACATTGCTGGCCGCATCATCAGAGACAAGTCAGATCTGCTTATCATTACCAGTCCGTTAGCATCGGCTGGGTGCTAAGTGCTTCCAGATCCTGACAAAGGTTTGCTCCCTGCAAGACACTGTCTTGGTTCTGACAAAAACCAGGCAAATGCGATAATAAAAAGGAATAGCAACTGGATGCACTGTCAACAGCCCTGGCAACGACTGCACGGGCTTGGCTAATTGCTCTACCGCAGCACGAGGATTCTGAAGGCACCCAGCAACATCTTTGGGTCCTCTCGGAAACCTTCCGGTGCCCACAGACCACGCGTGGCCGGCAAGGGGCCCTGCGCCTGCCGAAGTCACAACACGCACTGCTCATTCACTGGGTGCAGAAAGACCCCGGGGATAATTTCAGTTCAAAGAGCCTCAACACCAATGTTTGCCGTGCCGCGCGCTCACTTTGGCCGCCGCCGCAGAGCTACACCAGGGAAGCATCAGGCCCCGCGTCAAGTTCGACATCCGCTTGTGCCAAGCACATCAAAGACGACGGAGTGGCAGCTAAGGGCAGCGTTGAGCTGGGACAACAGGCTCTTTCCAGCTCTCCCAGACACTGCAGCCCAAGGAAACTTGCCTTGGACACGACAGCCACAAGGATGGGGTGTCTGCACCTCTGAAAAATGGCCATTAGGTCTTCTAAATACACCAAGGAGATGTGGAAAAAGGAAAAGCACTAATGACCTAACATACAGAGGAACCTGTAAAACTACCGCTGCACTCCCAAGGAGCAAACTCTGGGTTGGACATGTGTGTTGGGGGGAGCCAAAGGAGCCTCCAGCACTTCTGAAGAGAGGTTTACTCTCCTAAGCTACTTGCCTTCGACCTCAATTCGTTCATATTGCGGCTGTGCTTCCGGATCCCCAGGCCAAAGAGCTTTCAAGGTACTACCATTTGCTCTTGCTGGAGGTGCTGTGCTTTACTGGTGCGTCCGAGTTGAGCGCAGAGAACCACAACCCTCCCTCTAAGCGGATGGGCTTTCAGCTCCGGTCCAAGGATTTAGTCTTCCCTCAGCCGCCACGGCTTCAAGGAAGAGGAGAACGGAAGGTCGTATTTGCTGGAGGACGTTCAGCAGGAAAAACGCAAGCGTTTGAGGGCAGGCGGAGCTCTGCGTTCACCTTCTCAGGGCTCCAAGGAGCGCAAGCGCGGCATGAAATAACCCCAGCTGCACTGCTACGCCACGCCAAGCTACGCCCGTGTGGTCTGAGCCCCATCCGGTGTTTCTCCCGGTCCTGAACCCACAGGACCTAGGGTCAGCAATGGTTTGCCCAGCTTGGATGTGCCGGGCAGGGAGAGCGCAGCAGACCACCCCCAAACCACCCGGGACCTGGAAGAGGAGAGAGGGATCGGGCTGAGCTGGGGCGGCAAGTCCCCACGTCCCAGGCGGCAGCAGCCTGTGCGTGGGCTTTTGCAAACCCCCAGTGCTTTGAAGCTTTGAAGAACTAATTAAATGCTCAGAGGAGCAGCGCTGCGAACCTGTCTTGCCCTCCATGCCGTGGGAGAGCCCAAACCCTCAGCCTTCAGCCGACTGCCGTCTGTCCGAAAGTCTCCCGTAAGAGCGGCTCCCTTGGAGGGTGTAAGGAAGCATTCGCTGGGCTGGAGCACGGCACAGCGGGAGAAGGAAAGGAAAAGAGAGGGGGAAAACACGCGTGGATGGCATCGCCTGTGCCCAAGGGCAGAACAGAGACACCTGGCTTTCAGAGCCTTGTGCATTAAATTGGGAGCCTGCAGAATCTGGCCTGACCGCTTCCTAGCTAAGACTTTTCTCTGGCCCGTGTCAGGATAATCAGGTTCTCCCTCCTCCTTAAAAGCTTCTTGCCACGGCACTAAAACGGTGCACGCATTTGAACAGAGCTGAGGATCTGCTGTGTGCAGACTGATAAGTAGTCACACGTTTGTTTTTTTTTTTTCCCCTCGAGTTTCACCTCCAGAGTGCCGCTAGGTGATATATTTAAAGTTAATGAGCTAGTCTTTTGCAGCTTGGGTCCCAGGCGCACGAAACACTGCTGTTTATTTTTATTCTCTTAACAGCTAGCTGCAGCGACTCGCTGTCCCGGTCTGTGTCATTGTTTGCGCCCATCAAGTAACCTGTGCGGTAATAATACCGTCCGGTGAAAGCCGCCGCCGCCGCTGTGTCTTGAAACGATGCAGAGGATGTGCACGGCAAAGCTCCAGCCGCAGGATATTTCCCAGACGGGTATTTCGGTTTCAGAGATTTTGAGGTCAGAGGAGAACAGCGTGATGGCCGGCGCGACCCTTTCCCCGGCACGACCCAGAGACTTTCTGCCTAATTACAGCCTCGATCCGTAACTTCAATGAGAACTAGGGAAACTACTTCATAAAACTTTCGACTTTGAAAACACTTCTAGTTCTAGGCGTCCATGAAATTGGCTGAAATGAAGGGACAAAGCTCCACTCCAGTGCTGCCCCAGCTGTTTTGCGACGTGGAAAGTGAGGCACGGAGCATCACCTTCCCAAGCGTTACCAGAAAGAAGCCTGCCAGTGGAGTCGGGCGCTAGACCTCCCCCGCCTGCCTACGCAGCGACCCGCACGCACGGGACGTGCAGTCGGTCCCCAGGACGGAGAAAGACGACAACGAGCATGTCCTATTTCCAAGCAGTCCTGTTTTCATTCCCTTGGGACTTTCTGCCCCGGAGCCGTCTGCAGCGGGTCTCTGACACTCCCCACCAAGGCCCACGTGTAAAAACCACAATTTCTTGCTTCCTCTTCCTCCTTGGGAACAGGGTGGGCATATCCGCTGGCCACTCGTGTCCCGTTCACCAGCTCAGCCATACATCCCACAGCTTCAGTGACTGCTTTTTGAAGGGAACACTCCTTTGGAGCTGAAGGGAGAAGGGAAACATCTCCACTGGAGCCCACTCTGTCCCGTAAGGTCGCCTCCACGCCCTGCGGGTTTGGAAGCGGCTGTGCGGAGCTGGCCGCTCTGGTTCAATGACAACTACATATAAAAGATTAGCAAAGTGGACAGAGCGATGTTCCTGGAGGAGGAAGTTTCCATAGGGTCCGAAAGGCTCAAGCGGAGCCCAAAGACGGAGCCGGGGGGTACATCCATCACGGCACCGGGAAAAGGACCCTGAGAGTTACTCATTTTGGCAGCCCGTTGCCTCGTCGTGCTAGGAAGAGGAGACGGCTGCAGAGGACTTGTTTGCTTCCCCGCTCAAAAAAAAAAATAATCTATTAACTCCCCATGTTTGCTCAAGGGGAGCCTGTCCAGGGGCTGACCGGCGAGACAGTGATCGAAGAGGACCGGGGGGTCTGCCTCTGCAGCGCCACGCGGGACGTGTCCCGTGCTCCCCCACCAGCACTAAACCAAGCAGGATGCTGTTCGTGCTTGGCTAGAAGAAAAAGCCAACAAAAACAGTGACTGCAGTAAAAAAAAAAAATATCCATCAGACGCCTGTCAAGCAGCGTGGCAGCTTCGTGCCAGCGCCGGGAAGCCGCAAGATGCCCCAATTACTGTCCCTGCGACCGGCTGTCCTGCAGGGAAAGGCACTGCAGAGCCCGCTGACCATGGCGTGCCCCCAGCACGGCCGCTGCAAGCGCCCTCATCCCCTCCGGCTGACGCCCGTGCCCCTTAAGGACCCTCTCCCCCGTGCAAAGGCACCTGGCACATAAACCCAGCAGGGCTCATTTCGCAGGTCTTGTAGAGCTCCCGCGTCTTGCAAGTTGTAACCGGTGGATCCCTTTGTCAAACGGATCAGGGGGAGCAACATCACGTCCCAGCTACCCAGGACTTCAATTATTTTTGCTTGCCAGGCCCTGCGAGCCGCAGGAGAGCTCTGCGCGCACCACGGCAGCTATGAGGCAGCTCAGCACAACGTAGACGACCAGCAAGTCACAGGCTCATTAAGGCAGAGGAACACGTGCGTTCCTTGTGGCGTACGCATCCCGCGAAACCAAAATCGCAACACCGGCCATACTGCATTGTAAGGAATAAATACAATTAAACAAGTATGCCAACAAATGACAAGCCATGCCTGCGTGCCGTGGTTTGCAGAGGACTCTGCCCCACGGGAGCACGGGGCGGACGGGTTTCAGAGAGGGAATTGGGATTCGGTGCTTCCTCTCGTCCTGCCTTTCCAACACGGCCGCGCTCAGCCGTCGAGGCACCGCGCTGAAGACAGAATTTGCCATTGCTTATGAACCTGTTCCCGGCGCCGAGCTGCAAACGGGACTAACTTCACCAGCAACAATAGTTGCTCTTCACTCTTTGCGGCGAGGACACACAATGGGATAACCTCCGCTTTACAAGTCAGGGCAGACACGACGGAAGTGGCCTCGATAAATAAAGACAAGTCTCACCAAATCCACCTCACTGACCAAGTTTCTCAGCCCGGCAACACCCTTTAAAGGAGAACCACGCTGAAAGGTTGCTAGATCGTTTCTCACGTGCAAAAATCGGAGGCTTTGGGGTACAGAGGACGAACCAATGTCTGCAACAATCTGCCCGTGCTTTCCCTATTAACTCCGCATTTCAAACACAGAAACTGCTTCTGGTCTGCCTCCAGCAGCCTGCGATATTTTACACAGCTTCGTGCTGAAACGTTGGAACACATTATCCACGGCAGTAAAGCGGGGCGAAAAAAAAAAAAAANTGAAAGGTTGCTAGATCGTTTCTCACGTGCAAAAATCGGAGGCTTTGGGGTACAGAGGACGAACCAACGTCTGCAACAATCTGCCCGTGCTTTCCCTATTAACTCCGCATTTCAAACACAGAAACTGCTTCTGGTCTGCCTCCAGCAGCCTGCGATATTTTACACAGCTTCATGCTGAAACGTTGGAACACATTATCCACGGCAGTAAAGCGGGGCGAAAAAAAAAAAAACACCCCAAAAACGAAGAAAAGGAGAGGGAAAGACCGAAGAAAGAGGTAAAATGCTTTCGGCTTGCGAACGTCACCGTCGCCCCACACAGGGCAGCGCATGCTGACCTTCTGGATGGAAGCAAACGTTTGGCCGTGCGATGTCTAACAGCGAGGAGCCCGCCAGCCGCAGGGGAAAGCTCGGCGCTGAATTTTTGGGAGAGAGATTTAGTGTGCGTCCAGACCTCCCAGTCCAGGTCCCGCGGTCATGCCCCTCCCTGTGACACAGCTTACGTGCTCCAGTCAGCGGAGCGCCCAAATTTGACGTCCCTTCCCTCGTGCGGGGAAGCAAGCGCGAGCAAAGCGAAGCGAAGCAAAGCAAAGCAAAACCTCTGCGTACAAACGCTGACACCACAGCAGTACCACCGCTCGCGGAACTGGCTTTCAGGGAGGCAGCGTCCTGACACCATCCCTCGACATCACGCAGCTACGTCGCTGTCGTCCATTCCCTTTCCCGGCGGGGTCGCAGCAAGCGTGTCTACGCCTCGCTGTACGGGGCAGCAGCGGAGCAGCACAACTCCTGCGTGCACAGCGCAAGAAGACAACAAATCTGCAACCACGCGGCTGCCCGAAGCTGGGTGAACCTCAGAAGTGCCACCTGGCAGAGCCGCGTGTCTTCAAGATCGTTTTCGCCAGGGTCGCCACGAATAGCTTACCGGGGTTTTTTTCCCCCCTCCTCCATTCCCCGCGCCACAAAGAACCATTGCAAAGCAGCTTGGGAATACGCAGGATTGGAAATCGGGCTTTCTTTCCCCTGTTCTTTCTTGCTCATAAGGATGCCATAGCTGTATTTTTGCTGCCGACGCGTCACACAACGTGATAAAACGTAACAGGTAGCTCACTTGTACGCTGACGAAATCCGCTCGTCTTTGGCTTGATCAAAGTATTCCCTATTGGTGCTATAATAAACAATTTGACACATCGGGGGGGTTTTTTTCCCTCTTGTGTTAGCCTGAAGGTATTTTTCCAGGGTACTGAAAACCAGCTGCTCCTCTAATTAGTATACCGAGTGCTTATTTTATTCCTCAGATAAAAGTGTCTTATGTTGTAACGGAACAGTTTGACACTTAAGTCACACATTCATCTATTTTATTGCAAAAGCCTGCTTAAAGAGTAGGCATCTCAGACAAGGCAACACATTTAATGTGCCGTTTCTCTGCATTTTTATTAGCGTTACTGCCAAATGGAAGAATTTACAAATAATCCCTTTTCTAGCGCATAAATATAAAAAATATTTTACTTCCCTCATACTGGCAGAGCATCTCAGGTCATTCTCCAGATTGCAGACAGAAACGTATGCACCTCTCACAGTCTGCAACGTTTACGTTCGTGCAATACGTAATTATGTCTAAGAATAAAGCAAATCAAGGGTATAAACTAAAGGAAGAGTTGACCTCTATTTCCAGACCAAAAGCAAACGATGTGTCCCTACAAGGCACGGCGCACTGGAAAGATGCCCAGCTGCGCTGGAGAGCCTTGCGCGGGCGTACAGTCACGCACCGCTTCGGCCAAGGTGTAAGCAGAGCTTTGGCCCGGTGTGAATCTCGTGCCCGGACACGTGATGGAACCACCATTCCTCACTTCCCTTCCCCAAAAAGAGGCTTTTTGGCCCAGAAAATCCCTTTTCCTTCTATTTTGGTACTTTCGTCTCCCTCATCACGGCAATGCCATAGCATCTTCTGGTAGTTCATAGGAGGATGCTTCTCGTGATTTATAAGATTCCTCTTGAGACCACGAAATATTCCAAGTAGATCCTCATTTTTCTCCCCAATTCATTTTTTTATGCCAACTGTAATAGCTGCCCCTGCGGCAGCCGCGTTCCTCTTCACCCGGGTGAAGCACGACTTGCAGAACCGTAAAGAGACTGAGAAGAAAAGGTGGAGAAGGCGTTTGTAGGACACGCAGTGGATACTCCAGCCGCCGATGCTCACCTTCCTGCAGTGAGGACGGCTGAGAATTAGATATTCGCTGGAAACGAGTGCACTCAGCGAAGCCGTGCTAAGGGGCAAACGCAGCTGGGACCACGGACCTTTGCAGGGCTGCGGCATGTCCTCAGGACAAGGCACGGCCAAGGCTGAGGGCATCCCACATCCCACCACCAGTTCCCACCATCCAGCCCCCGCCCCAGCACGGGAACAAAACATCTCCTGCCTCTGCGGCCCGAACTCGCCTCAGCTCTTGGGGCAAAAATAGCCGAGTCAATGGGCAACCGTGCGGTCAGCCTCTTGGCAGTGTTTGACAGCCATCTCTGGGGATGGGAAACTGGTTTTGTGGCTTCTCAATACAGGATTTGCTGTGAGTTTGCATTTGCCGGTACACAGGAAAATACATCTCGCTCTGCTTGCCAGCCCCAAATCAGCCCGCGGTCCCGCTTCGCTGTTTCTTGGCTAAACTTCTCTCCCTCTTCCCCAGCCCCGCAGAAGCTTCGCCGTGCCGTGGCACCGAAGCCCAGCGGAGAAGTAACCCAAGCGTCTCCGTGTGCCACGCGCTTCATGGCACGGGACAACCTGCGTCCTTGCGATCCTCACAGGCGGGTGTTCCCTCNCATCTGGAAGCTCTTTGTGACGTTTGAGCGCCCTCAGCACCACCGCGTGACGCTGTCTGTGGGCAAACCCACGCGTTGTGCTCCTTACCACCCCGTCAATGCCAGGGCTGCTGGCGCGTCATCCGTGAAGGAAAGCTGACGGCAGCGCTCAAAAGCCATGGAGGCATTAAAAGCGACGCGACGCCTGTGAAGAGTTCCTGGGCAAAATCCAAGCTCTGCAATTGCCATTTTCACTTAAGCTCGAGCAGCATTTTCTAAGCATGTGCATTTTGCCTTCAAATACAACGGTTATGAAATGCACCTTCATTTCCGCTCTGATTCGGAGGCTCACTGCGTTTCCTGAACGGCTGCATGCTACGGCCCCAGAAGCAACTGTCCTTGGGCGTCTCTGGAGCCGACCCCTGCGTTATTCACCGAGCAGGGTGAGACCCTTTGTGGCAGAAGGTGACGCACAGGTGTGAAATGCCCTTGTCATATCAGTTTATGCTCAGCCACAAAACCGCTCCAGCACACATGGCACATGCTCCTCTTAAAACATGCTTTGTCCAACCTAGCAATGCTGCTCCCGCAGCGCGAATGCCTCCTCGGTGTGCTGGAGGGGGCTGAGCCTCCCTCCCTATCCCTACAGAAAACAGGGTTTGCAATGCAAAAACAATTCAGACCAGCTCCAGTTGCTCATTATTTGAAGCCTGTCAGTTAAATAAGCCATGGCAGACACAGCCGCTCTGCCGTCCTGCGATGCGAATGCACTCCCAAGGTAATTTCTGATGAAAACCGTATGTTTGCACTAGGCCTGTTCCGGCTGGTTCATATTAAATATAAACCACTGCCAATTGTATTACCTCGTTATTAGCAGACACTGGCAGCAGCCTTGCGCGGAGGAACGGACGTCTGGCTACGCTACCTGCCGTCGCGTCGTAATTCACGTCAGGTGCCGGGAGATGCGCGGGAGGATTACCGCCTCCTCCCTGGCTTTCCTGGCCACAGGGGACGTGACCTTTCATCTAGCCGAGCTTCCCACCCGCCTGATGCTGAGTCAAAGCCTTGGAAAAATTCGGCAACCCTTAAGGGGAGTATATGGGAAGGCGGCTGAGGGTGTCCCGGGAGCGCAGGGCACGACTGACATCCCCGGGAGCTCGCTGGGCTCAAGCCCTGCTACCGAACGATGCTCACGCACAGTGGGAGGGGAGGGAGGAAGCTGTCACTGGTTCTCGCTATATATTCCAACTTAAATCCCAGAAAAAAAAAAAAAAAGACGACAATCCATCAGAGAAAAAGTAGCCATAAGCCATATAATATTAATTTGAGCTGTAGGGCAGTAATTCAATTTGCAGGCAAGGTAAATCTTTCACATAATATTCCCCTATTTGCTCAGCGCCTAAGGAATTTCCCATTACCCTGTCTTTTTTTAATGCATGGCCCATTTGACCTTCCCATAGCACAGACTTGCGTCCAACTCCCAAACCCTCTTCTCAAAATACTGTGACAACAGGCAGCTGAGACGTAAGAGCAATAAAAGCACTCAGCTCAACGGGACGGTTGGAACTGTTGAGCTGGGAGAGATGGAGGATCACCTCCCGTCTCCGCCGAAAACACGCTGAGCTTTCTGAAAAGTCTCAAAGAGGAATTTAACACCTTCCATCTGCAGCCCATTCCGCTACGTTTTAACTCCATCTCTCCGGTTACAGGTCCCTGCACACTAGGAGTGCGTACAAAAGAGTGCCAAAGCCTCAAGTCTGTGAGACCGAGTCAGGGAATAACTGGCGATGAACCCAAACTGGCAGCCAAGTCCACAGCACTCTTTTCTCCAAAGAAGTGCAGGGTTTCGGTAAAAGACCCCAGGAACGGTTGCCATGCTGAGTCTGGCCCTCGCGAAACCTGAAGAGAAATCACCCGCTCTGCTAGGAAAGCCCGGCAGAACACAATCAGGTGCAAACAATGATTTTTGGAGGAAACGCTTTTAAAAGCGATGGATTTCATTTTTTTTTATACATATATATTTTATTTTAGGAATGAGATCATTTCAACAACCGACCTTCTCTATGAGCCAGGTTTTGCATTGCTTTGTTTCCCTGTCTAGGGGAGACGCTGAACACCCTCGAGCAGACCGGCGGCCTCTTCCTCCCCTCCCCTGGCCTGACGAACACGGTGGTGCTGTGCATCTCATGGAGGCACGCGACTCGGCTATCCCCAGGGAGGTAGCGGAGCTTCGCTCCCGCTGCCACCATCTCCCGTGGTCTCCGCTCTCAGCAGTCTCCCCGAGGATGCTGGCGCCGCACCAGACGCCGAGCGCGCCCCTTCAGACCAGGGCTGCACCCAGCGCTCGGGATTTACATTATTGCTGCCTTTGCACGGTGTTTCCGCCCTGCTGCGGACGCTTGCAGAAGGGTGGGAGAAGGTGAGATCTGCACCCCAGCTTTCCTGCACCTTTCAGGCGTCAGGAAAGTCTCCGTTCCTGCTCTGACCAAGGACGTTTTAAAGACAGCTCACTCATTGTGATCAGCTCTGATTGTAGCTTTGCAGCGGTTAAAACGTCCCCCCTGGCTCCAGCATCCTGATGCTTCATTTCTCTCTTCCCTTAATGGTGAGTTCTGTTTCTTTTATTACCTCTCAGTAATCGTTCGACGAGCTCTCACAGCAGGACTTTGCTCAAAATTATTCCACCCTTCTAAACTTCTTCAAAACCCATCAGCGCTTCATTACAGCACAGCACAGCTCCCATCCGTAGCATCCGTTACTTGCAAGGAGCAGTGAGGCCAAAGGACCAGGCAGCTCCGCTTGGCTGGCTGCTCCGTTCATCTCCCAGTAAGCGTCACTGGGTCGGACGCTGCCCAGGAATGCGAAGAGAAAGGTTACAACAGCCTTGCAAAAGACCATTTGCAGCTTCGCAGAGAAAGGTTGCAAGGGCTGGTCCGTCTTCGCCCGGCTGGTCACATAAAAGCTGTTCCATCCTTCTTGCGTGGGTTGCTGGAGAAGCAGGTTTAGCTACGGGAGGTTGACAGCTCGCAGTCATCTGCCCCTTTCCTTGCTGTGGTGAAAGGCAAAGTTTCACAGCTTCATCTCCAGCCCTTCCTTGGCAACCATAAATGGTTTCAGCCAAAACCACGGACCGCGATGCACCGGGAAAGCCCTCCTCCACCAGCAACAGGGAAGAACCAACAGCAAGGACTTACCATCCATGTCAAGGCGCTGCATGATAATCGCCAGCTCCACCTCACTGGGCATGTATCCCAAGGAACGCATTGCCATGCCCAGCTCCTGCTTGGATATAAAGCCATTCCCATCCCTGTCCAGCACCCGGAAAGCTTCACGGATTTCTGTAAAGCAGAAGGAAGAAGAGAGGAGTTGTTATGGTGGAGGACTGCCTGGTCAATGGGTCTGCACACACGGGGCACACACGCAGCATATATTGCCTTTTCTAAGGTTAATGGGATGTATTTCATCATCTCAAGTCAGGATAATCACGGTGTGTTCCCACACACATATATACTCGCGTGTACGCCGTCACGCGTGCACGCTTCTGAATGCAGACAGATAACTACAACAGCATCGACGCTCACCCTCCCTCTCTTCTGTGCTAAATATAATCGCAAAACTATTTATTCACGACACACTGAACTCCAATTCTTTCTGCAGCATCCGCCCTGGGCTGCTGTGGGTGAACCATCCTGACCTACAGGAAAGTGTCCCTGCACGCGGCTCCACGCCAGGGTCTTCCCCAGCAGCCTTTCTCCAGGCCCCTCGGCACGTCTGCAAGGCAGATTGGCTTCGTGTCACACGGGCGCACCACGCTCTGACTTTCTCCAACAAAAACTCTGCGAACAGGAACAGCCGGGTGCCCACCGCCTCCGCGGCAGGGTACGGAGCTCCGCAGCCAGAGGCTGGACGTGCACGTTCTCCCTGGTCTGATAAACGACGTACACCTTCGAAACTGTACCTGCGCAATTTCCATCTCTCGCTCCTCTTCACGGCTTTTCGCTAATTTATAACTGTTTTACGGCAACAAACGGCCTCAGATCAGTAAAAATGCCGACGGCATCCAAGGAATCACTTCCAGCATTCTTCCTCAGCCTGGCTCAGCTTCTGACATCCGACTTTGTTTTGCTTTTTAATTCTGGTACAGCCCCCCCTCCCCAGCCTTTAATAGCTGCTCTCCGCTCGGAGGACCCCTGTGCGTCTGCCACCTCCCCGCTCCTCCCCGAGCTCCCAGCTGACGCCGCGCCACCAAGCTCCCCAGACCTGACCGTTGCAAACGCCAAACACACAAATTCTAACATCCCAGCCGGCTGGGAGCCTGTTTGCTCGAAAGGATTTGGTTGGAGGCGGGGAGAGAAAGGGGCGCTGATTTCTTAGCTTTGGCTAACGAGCCTTCGCACCGTGCCGTGGAGAGGAAAACACGGGGCGCTTTATCTTCTCTCTTTTGGGAATGCGGACACAGGAAAAACCAGCATGCTGGAGCCCGCTGCAACGTCGCTCAGACGAGTTTAACGCTGACGTGAAAGCATTTCATCGGAGAAGTGGGAGGGAAAAATCAGCAGGTTATTTTGGGGGAAAACCCCCCAAAACTAATTAAAAAATACTCTATTCTTTACCAGGAAACAGATTGGNTGGACACGGGAAAAACCAGCATGCTGGAGCCCGCCGCAACGTCGCTCAGACGAGTTTAACACTGACGTGAAAGCATTTCATCGGAGAAGTGGGAGGGAAAAATCAGCAGGTTATTTTGGGGGAAAACCCCCCAAAACTAATTAAAAAATACTCTATTCTTTACCAGGAAACAGATTGGATGGGAAAAGTTTGGCCAGCCCTGCGTAGCTCAGGCGTTAAGACTCAGACAAGAAAATATTGTCAGTGCTGCCGTGGACGGCCGGCACGTCGTGTCCCTCTGCGCCCTGCTCCCGGGTGCGAGGGAGGCACGGGGCCGCCGCAGCGCGGATGCGTGACAGGTAGCGGATGGTCCCCGTCCTCCAGGAAAAAGCTGGGAGCGTCGTAACCCACCGGGAAAGGCTTTCAGTGGTGTCTTTGCTAACAGGTTATTTAAAGCTTTACAATTCAAAAGCTGCTTCTAAATCACCTCCCATCAAAGCTCAGTACGTCCCTTGACAACACCGGTGCCTTAGCAAAGTCTGCTCCGATCTCCACGCGCTGCTTTCCGCCGGGGGTAATGTCCTGGTGACGCGCCAGTGCCAGGGCACCTCCGTGACCCGCTGCTTCATCATCACCGCGGCTGTGGTTATGATAATGAGATATGATCAATTTTTAATCCAGCCAAAGAGCCCGCTGACGCAAAAAGGGAAGATCCTATTAATCGCAATGAATACCGGGCCAGATTTGCAGTATCTACACGTTGGGTTCAGGTACGCATCAGCTGTGGCTTCTTTAAACTTAAATGCTTCACCCTGTCTCCCTGCCAGCCCGGCTGCTGTAAGCTCGGTGATACGAAAAGATGGTGAGGCTGTTCAAAGCCAGCTCGGCTGGAAGTATCGGTACATAACGCACGGAGCCTTTGGAGTAGGAACAATCCCATTAGGCGCTGCCAGCCGTAGTGAAATCTGTTTTCGCGTGCTGTGCTGAAAGCTAAAGTGCAGTAAATATTACATCAAAATCAATTAATTTTAAAATAAACTTTTGACAGCTGAAGACGAAGGAAACTAAAAATATTGCAGGGAGACAGGAAAGTATTTTAGAAAATAAAATACGAGTCTACCTTCAGCAAAGTTTACGCGCCAGTTACACCGATCCAAATGACATGAATGAATTACGTCTGCGCAGGGGCTCCGCGGCAGGATAGCCGAACGCCGACGCCTAGCGAGCGTCCTCTCCGGGTACACTGGGTTCGCAAAGGGCAGTTAACAGCGCTGCAACCTCTGAGCCTCGATCGGAGGAGAAAACCTCACACGTCTGGGCTCCAGGTTCTGTCCCACGTCTCTCAGAAACCTGAACTTTTGCCCAGCTGAAGCATCCATCAACTCCTGACCCCAAATGGGGTTTTTTTCCGTTATCACTCTATAAACACCCCTTGGGCAGAGGTATATTTGAAGAGCTATTTATAGGTTGAACACACTGTACGCGAAGCAGCTATGACCTCAGTCAGTGCCTCCTCTTTATCTTTACATGTAACAACACCTCCTTATCCGTTCTTCTTTGTAGTGATTCCTTCTCCTCCGACGTACTCGCGGGTGCTGTCCCGCACAGCATCCAGCCTGTGAGCCACGGAGCTGAGCACCCTGCCCCAGCGCAGCCCCACCGGCTCTTCGCGCCGTCGCTGCCGAAGAGCCCGTCCCAAACAGGGGGCCGTGAACCTGTGGCACCCTGGCCGGCCCTCACCTTTATTTCCAGCTGTTAAATTTCATTACCCAAAGCTAAAAATACATCAGCACTTTCCCCCTATGACTTTCCCGAAGAAGTCACCATGGCAACTGATGCTCCTGGCTCAGAACTGGGAACAGATGTGGTCCATGGAGTAAACCTCTCAACAAAGACATTGCCAGGGCTTGGGAGAAACTTTGAGACCTCTTCCGTTTCGGCGGGGAGCTGCTCTGCGTAGGGGTGCTTTACCCTGCTCGGGAAAAGCACAGCCCCGTCCTGTCTTTGAAAGGAAGCGCAAAGATGACGGGGCAGCGGATGTCAGAGCGACGCTGCCCCAGCAGCTGCCTGCCCCCTTGCCCAGCCTGGACGGCAGCAGAGTCCTACACCCAACCGAGCGCGAATACCTGGATTACACCTCCCCTGGGTGCCGGGGGGTCAGCAACTACGGATATTTAGTCCCCTCTCCACTACATAGTACCTTCTTTTCCTCCTGAATGTAGGCAGTTGTCGCAGAAACATATTAGAGTACAAAAGGGCAAAAAGAAGAGAAACCATAGAAATAGTTAGAGAACAGAAAGTCACCCATCTCGCCGGTGATGGCAGTGGCCTGAGCGTCAGGAAACATCACCCTCAAGGAGCCCGGGCTGGGACCTGAGCGCTCGTCTCCACGTCTCCGTTTCTCCAGCCCCTGGGAACAGCAAGGCTATCCCGCCACACAAGGTGACTTCAACGTGAAAGCGCTCACCTGACAGCCAGCGGCAATTAGCAGCACCAAACCGTCATCTCGCCCCCGGAATTACTTCAAACAGCACCAGCCATGCTGCTGCAGCGACAGCGACCTCGCCAGATGGACCATACCCGATGCTTAACGACGCTGAGCATCGTTCAAGTGGACGAGGGGAGAGAAGCGATCAGCGTCTGGCTCCGTCCTGACTAACACCGTCGTTAATGACCTCAAAGAGGGAGCGGCCACAACATTAATTAGATCCCCAAACGATACAAGGCTGGAAAGAATTGCTGGGACAAGAGGTCCAGCACCGTGCGAATTGTCCGAGATTGCGGAGCAGAAGGGCCCTCACCTGGGAGTCAGCCGGGCCCCGGCAGGTGTCGTGAGCTGGGTTTGGAGGCACTTTTCAGACTACAGGGCGAAGACACTTTCACTACACAGTGAAAAATTCAGGAAAGCTTAGCCCGATGTTTTTCCCGAGGTGAGGATTTGTGTTCCACGGCAGTTGAGAGCACAGCACCCGCTTCTCAGAGTTATTTGAGCGTTCGAAAGCTGCCTGGAGCTGGGAGCGGCAGGGTTTGCTTTTAATTCATCCCCTCTCCTTCTTCACATTTAACAGCTGTTAAAGGACGTCCTCACCCACCCGCTCACATCGCACCCGCTCCAGCCCTTCCCTTCAGAACACCTCGGCGCGCTCCCGGCTGCCCTGGGCAAGCAGGAGCCTGACCTTGCGCTCCCTTCCCCGGCTCACCCCGGCTCCACGCTCAGCAGCAGGTTTATTCACAGACGATTTCCCCCTGGCTGGTAACTAGAGGCAACCATCATTATTTTTGTTTTGCTTCCTGGATGAGAATGCATCACGATTCTCCAGGAAATAAATCCAGCCTGAGCCGTTGGTGTCCACCGGCTACCCTCGGGTGCTGCAGAGGGTTTCAGGCTATTTCACCGGGTATAAATCTCACCATAATAAATTCTGTAATTACACTGTAACTACCACACCCTAAGTAAGTGCACGGTAATTACAATCAGAGTCCTATACGGTTATTTTCATTAGTATGATAAGAGAAGGAATACCACCACCCGGAATCTTGCAAGTCATCTCATTCACTTAATTGTAGGTTTGGGCACCAAAGTACAAACCGAATGATCTAAAAGCTGCAAATAGCACGTCCTTGAGTGAACTGTGAAGCGAGTCTCGTAACTACTACGTCTGTTTAAAAAAACGGAAATTTCCATCCCTCCATCTGCTATTCCCGTGCTTGCTTTTTTGCTGCAAATTGCAACAAAGCGTCAAAATAACTACATTTTTCATCTAATGGAAACACCTTCCCCCCCAGCCCCCCACCCCCCAGCATATTCCAACGGAAAGCATCAAAATATTTCACTTGGTTATTCTCAATCTCAGCGAAACAGTTCAGCATCCCCAGAATCAAAGTCTTTCTCTGCAGCCTGGAGCCACGTCTACGTGACCGGCCGCAGCGTCTTGCCGAGGCTCAGGCACCGCGTCCCGTCAGCATCACCAAAAACGTGCACGGGCCAAGGCTGTGACTGCAAACGGGGCGTGAACACCCAGGTCAAAGAGCGGCCTCAGCGCTACGGCAGCGCGGGTAGACACGGTTGTGTCGAACGGGCAAAGCAAACCGGTGGTAGACAGCTTGACGAAGTAGTGGAGCCGGGAAAGGTCTGCCTCAAAGCTAAGTGCCTCAGCTTGTTTTCCTTTGGAGGGACTTTCGCACACGTAATTTGGCAGATTTTCTTTTTCCCCTTTCCCAGGAAAAGATGGTTTGTGGAAAGGACGTTTCCTGTGGTTGTGTTCCCAAACGCATTTAACACTTGCCAAGTAACCTGCGGGAACACCTCATTACCATATAAATGCGCTACTAAACGCTGCTACCAGGTACTCTCTTAAATGGAAGCTTTCAGTGCAAGCAACAGGGGCTGGATTGGGAATACTTGAGGGTATTTACTCCGAGGGCAGGCCGGCGTGGACAGCGGCACTCAAACTCCTTCGCACGAGGCTGCTGCGGGGATGCGGCGGCATGCCTTCGGCGGGCGGCGCGTGCTGAGCGGCGTGTGACTGCACGAGCCCTGCGGCATCACGCGGAGCCGGCGGGGAAGCGCGGTGCTGAAAGCCAGCTGTCAGAAGAATTTGGAAAATAGCAACTTCCACTCTTCCCTAAAAATTTCCCTGCCGTGGCCAGAATTTCACCCAGGAGACAAGCGGGGCTCGCCTTCAGCTCCTGCCTTCAGCTCCTCCCAATGCCAATGGAAGATGAACGGGATCGGAGATGCTGTGCTTTGGCCCTCGCTATTAATTCACGCAGAATAATCAAGTTTCCAGTGCCTGAGAAAGGTACCTGCTGGTCCTGAGTGACGAGGGATGAGCTCAGAAATAAAGAAGCGAGGAGGAGGTCAGAGAGGATGCAGACGGCCAGGCTGCCAGGCGAGAGAAGAGCAGGGCTCAGCTCGCGGAGGTGCTCTGATTTCCATCTGCAATGCACTGAGGAGGGCAGGAAGATGCAGGGGACATCCCAGGGACAGAGGAAAGTTATTTCAGGCGAAGAGCAACGTTGGTCTGAGAGCAAATGGGTATGAGTAAATCTAGCCTGACAATTAGAAGAAAGGTTCAGAGGTGAGCAACGACTGCAGCGTTTCAAAATGGGGCTTCACCCATTCTGGGCAGCTTCGCTTTCTGTGACCGAGTCACCTCTAGCAGCAGGAACTGGCTTCCAGGACCTCTTCCAGCCCAGGCCCCTACTCCTCAGCACGCTAAGAAAATTTTTACTCCAAGTATATCAGTGCACACTGCAGCAGCCAGCATAAAATCAAGGTGGTTTCATGTTGATGCTTACATGAGGGATCACGTACTGCGGTTCAGCATCTGCCAACCCCTGTTTGAAGCTTTGCTCAGATCTCTGATCCTCCTCATGTATGACTGCATGCTTGGCTCCGTGGTTCCACTCTCTCAACCAAACGGCTCCTGACATCAGTCTTTCTTTGAGCATCCACAATCAAACCAGTCATTATAGATAGCAGCATTAGGATGGGTGTTGGCTGCATAAGCAAATGTCTCATTTCTATTCATTGGATGGAAAGTATCTTTCTAAAGGTCTCGGCATTTTGTGCAAGACTCCACTGTACATGGCTGTCATTCTGCAGTAGGTGCACGTGGAGCCAGCACCGCACCTCACGCCATTCCCAGAGCACAACCCATGAGACCCTGTGTGCCTGCAGGCAGGTTGATGGGGTGTTCAATACAACTCTCAGGAGATGATACCCTTCTTTTGACTTGTCCCACACACAAAACTCTGAAGCTGAGAGAAAGGAGAGGGCTGTGTACCTTCAAACACACAGATTGGGGCAAAAACTGTAAATTCAGGGAGTTCTACAAGAGCTGCACAGTCCCCTCTTGTGCTTCTTTCGTTCTTCTTCCGTCAGGGATCATTGAGCCGCTGGGAAATGCCACGCAAACAGCCCCAGAGGCTCACGTCTGTTTATCTCCAGGCAGGTGCACCTCAGCCACGGCACACTGGTGGCGAAAGCCGCTTCTGCCCTTCCTTGGACCCTGCGCTGGTTGGGCTTATGGTCTGTCCAGGTCTGGTCTCTGCGATGGGTCTGTTACTAAGGTGGGCAGGCAGACCCAGGTATTCTGTGAGGCTTTCTGGAAGTGTTGTAACCCAGGATGTTCAAGGCAGGGTAAAAATTCATTACTCAGTGTTGAAGGAGAAGGAGAGGGAGAGGGAGAGGGAGAAGGAGAAGGAGAAGGAGAAGGAGAAGGAGAAGGAGAAGGAGAAGGAGAAGGAGAAGGAGAAGGAGAAGGAGAAAGGAAAGGGAAGGGAAAGAGAAAGAAAGAGAAAGAGCAAGAGCAAGAGAAAGAGAAAGAGAAAAAGCAACTCCTAACAATGTAGAGTCACCACTATGAAAGCAGAGAAATTTAAGATGCATGCTGTAAACAACTTTTGCTTACATCTTAAGAACCTGCTACTAGCAAGGTGAATAAGGAGAGAATAGATCTCTGCAGTTTTGCAAAGGAACCTCAATCTCCTCTTCCGCTGGTTCTTTTTGTTAGGAAACAATCTTCATGCTTCCCTCATCCTTTACGTACAGCAGGCACAAAACATTTTCCCTCCCATGACAGTACAGCACTTCGGAGAACGTCATGCACAGTGCGTATTCTCCTGGGAACAGCAGAGCCACGCAGAGAATTGTTTAGCTTCACAGCGTTTTTTTTAAAGCTGCCTAGACATAAACCTGTAATATCTGGGAGCCGCTGATTTAGTTTATTGACATCAATACTCAATTCATCATCAGAACTGGAACATTTGCTGGACATAAATAGGTAATGAGCTTAGGAACCTACCCTGGAGCGTCTCAGAGAACGAGGGCGATTTGATTCAAGACTGCTTAGGGACGACTCACATTAATGTTGAAGAGATAATGGCTGCCCATCTTTTCTTTTTTTTTTTTTAATATATATAATTTGCATCCTGTACTGATTTACTGCTAGAACTTCACAGTCTTCATACATTTCTTACCAAAATGAGATTTTCATCCGCAGTCTTTCCTGGCAATAGCTGTGTAGGAAATATAAACCCTCCCATCATTTGTGGCTCTTTCCCTAGACTTTGCAGAGGTGGCTTAATTAGACTTTGAGCACTCTCTGCTGGAAATTTACGGCCCAATATTCAAATGCAGGTACCTGCTATTTAGAATAATGTCCTCAATCCAGCTATGCAGAGACCCATTTGTTACGAGCATCTCAAACACCCAGAGGGCTGGCTCTGACGAAGATGATAAGTTGGCATCCTTCTTCCCATCGCAAAACAACCGTTGAGTCAGGACAGGCAGTACCTGCAGCAAGTTTTACTGGAGTTCGATTGCTTTCCCAGTCCCTCTGCCTTTAGTTAACCTCCGCGTGGCTACTCAACGGCACATTAAACCCCATTTAGGGTCCTTACTATGGTTATAGCAAGGAAGAGAGAAGCACCTTGGTCCCTCGCAGTAGCTGCTCAGGACTTATGAGGTGAGCCCGCAGACCTCTAAGTCCACAGTGAGATATTGCTCACTGGTCTCCCGACGACTCCGCCAGGTGGGACAGCAGCAGCGCCTTCAGCATCCCCCTAGTCCCTTCCCACTCAGCAGATTTATCACCTGGCCCTTGGATTTATCCCCACTACTTGTCTCTCCAGTGTTGCCACTCAAGGTGATGGCAGGACCACACTCTACCTACGACATAACGCTTTTCAGTTCAAAATTGCCTGTTCCTGTGCATTTTCTGTTCCCCAGGTCCCAGAAACTACTCCATCCCCCAAAAAAGACGGTTTTTCTACTTGAAAGCCAAAGTGAATATAACACATAAATTGCTTTACTGAGAGCACATCTTGTGAACAGGAGCTCAGCAAAACAAATCTGACTTTAATGCACCCGCTCCTGTTCTCCCTCTTCACCGTTTCGAGGCTCAGGAATATGAGCTGCATCCTACAAACAACAATCCTGGCTCAAAAGGATGAAAAATGCCAAGCTAGCCCCACTTTGAAATTAAACTTTCTGGGAAGCACTCGATAACGCTATAAATGCTGCCTTGGTGCGAATGCCAGAGACAAACGGTAATTTCTGCTATTTATGCACAGAAAGTCAAATTCTAATGCAGTGAATTAAATTCTCGTTTTTTCCCTTGCTTTGGGCCAGTTTCCCCCCCTTATTTTCACTTTCAGTTGCACACTAAAAACGGATACCTCTTTATCTTCTCTGGCTGACAATCGCTATAGTCTCCGAACTCCACTGAGCTCTTTTACCTCAAAGTGATCTTCATATGTCCACAAATCCCTGAGCAACCAGTAACAGCCAGACAGAAGAGCCGGGCTGCACACCTCACTCCTCGTTACCTGAACCCTGCAGCACCAACGCTCCACCGCCTCTGTTGACACCCATTAATTACACTGGAAATTCCCTTAGTTACCCACACAGGCTCAGAATTGCCGTCAGATAAAGAATACTGCTTCGAAGAGCAGATAAAACCGAGGGTTGCAAGCTCTTGGTAATGCAGACAGATCTGAGAGCTCATTGCAGGAGAAGGGAAAAGAGCAGTGATCGAGCACCCTGGGACGCAGGCAGGAGGGATGCAGGCAGGAGGGATGCAGGCAGGAGGGGTGTAGCGGAGGCGCTGCCCAAAACGCGAGCTCTGCTGGGTTGTAAATTACAATCCCGCGCTTGGTTGGCTTTTGGGCAGCTTGGCCATGCTCTGCCTCTTCCTCAGGCTTACGGCAGCCGTGATCAGGCAGCGAGGGATCCAAAGGGTTAATTTCAAATATTTGGGGAGAAAGAAAGGCGAGGGAAATACCGAAATGATCTGCCCTTCGGTTTGCTTTGCTTTCAGTGGCTTTGCGGTGTAACGTAACCAAAGCTCATCTGTCATTCCTGTTAAGGAACGGTTTCCAGAAAAGGCTTCGCCACAGTGAAGTCCCAATACTTCACGGCCGCGTTATTTAATATTTTAAAAAGTGAAATTGTAAATTCCAAACGAAATATTGCAGTATCACTGAAATGAAGCTCTTCTGTTANACCCTGGGATGCAGGCAGGAGGGATGCAGGCAGGAGGGATGCAGGCAGGAGGGGTGTGGCGGAGGCGCTGCCCAAAACGCGAGCTCTGCTGGGTTGTAAATTACAATCCCGCGCTTGGTTGGCTTTTGGGCAGCTTGGCCATGCTCTGCCTCTTCCTCAGGCTTACGGCAGCCGTGATCAGGCAGCGAGGGATCCAAAGGGTTAATTTCAAATATTTGGGGAGAAAGAAAGGCGAGGGAAATACCGAAATGATCTGCCCTTCGGTTTGCTTTGCTTTCAGTGGCTTTGCGGTGTAACGTAACCAAAGCTCATCTGTCATTCCTGTTAAGGAACGGTTTCCAGAAAAGGCTTCGCCACAGTGAAGTCCCAATACTTCACGGCCGCGTTATTTAATATTTTAAAAAGTGAAATTGTAAATTCCAAACGAAATATTGCAGTATCACTGAAATGAAGCTCTTCTGTTATTTTCAGTTGAAGGGGCCATTGTCAACAGGGAACGTAATCAAATCTGCATTTTTCTGATGGAAGATGTTTCCACTGGAAGAATTACAATCAGCTTGAGCTCCCCAGCTCCCTCCATGTTTTTCAGTCCAAGTTTATTGCTTTCCAAAGCATAAAGCAATTTGAGAAAGCCTTTCCCTCTGTGACTGCGAAGCATCATCGGAACATACTCGTTTAGGGACCGGAAGCACCGAAATGCGCCACGGCAACGCTTTCAGCCCGTATGCAAAACTGATACGGTTTCAGCATTTTTTTTAGCAATTCCAAAATATTTCCTTTGCAGAAAGCAGAAAACTCATGGCAAAGCACTAAAAAAACCCTGAATTTTGCCCTGGAGTTACATTATCTGAGATTTTCGTTCTCGCCGGCTGAAGGTACATCTGTGCCACAAGAAGTTGTTCTGCTACTGTATTCAGAGCTAGCGGAGGCGAACGGAATTGCTGTGGTCTTTACCTCTGGGCAGCACCCAGCCACACATCCAGGCGTACGGGACGTGTTCTATTACTCCGCATTTGCTAACCCCAACCTATTTTCTCGCTGATACGCTATTGCCCTAGACCAGAGCTCTCGGGCTGCCATACACAAACCGCAAGGGGAGCTCTGCCTGCTGATACTGCCCGAAGAAACTCGTCGAACTGCTGAAAATCTGCTCCTGAGCGGGTCCGCAACTCTGTGCAAAGTCAGAGGAGCGGCGGCAGGGGGTCAGGGTGACACTCAAACACGTCCTAAATCCTGTCCAAATCCCGAGGCGCTCCTTCGGCTCGCGCCCTGCTAGGCTGGGTTGTGGCCCGAGAGGCTGCGACTGGGAGGAAAACGAAAGGGCCTTTCAGAATATTCATGGCTTAGTTAACCTCAGAAACTCCGCGCAAACCTCCCCGAGGATGTGGTGGCTAACGACAAGGTCACCGACCCGTCCCAGGGTTTTCCTGTACCAAGCCACGTGCGGCCTGATTTCCAGCCAAAGACATCAGACAGAGATGCTGTAAGGCCAGTTTGAAACGCCCACCACTGGAAATGTAAGCGGATAATTGCAAACTGCTCACTGTTAGGAACAGATTTACCCTAGTGGTCTGGAGGCTTACGTTTCTGAAGGAGATTAAATGAAGCATGTCAGGTCGCCGAGCTGTAGAGAGACCTGCTCAGGACCCTCACAATGCGCAGGGTTTACCCTGCAAATCCAGAGAAAGCATTTGCTTCGGAAGTGCCTAATAGTAGGTGCGGGAAAAACTTCCCTGGTTTTCTTTTTACTATGTTTATCTTTTGAAGGAAACAGGGAAAATGCTGTATTAAAAGCCTTGCATCTTCCAAGCATTCCGGGAGAGCAACTGAAATATTTGGATTTCTTTCCTGTTTGGTTATTTGAATGAAATTGTGGTTTCTACCTATCAAAGGCACATAAATATCAAGCACTCCTAAGAATAAATCTCCGCACTTTTTCTGTGCTCTGTACCTGAAAGCAGTCCTTGAGAATTCAATTGTAAAATCTGTGTTGGAAGCAGGCACAGACAACCCAGCTTAAACAGGCTTTCTTCCCTCACCAACTTTAAAGGCAGTTTAAATAATGTCGAAGAATGTATTGATTTTAATTTTCTACCTTTCAGTAGCATTTTTTTTCTTTTTTTTTTTTCCCCGTCCCAAAAGTAGGAATGAGTTTGGCAACTCCTTCTCTGGTGTAATGAAGAGAAACATTGCTGCCGTGATGGAAGAGAAACGAGATTCGAGCCCTTTGCTAGTACCGACTGCTTGGACTGGGCCACCCAAACAGACAACTTAATTATTTTACTCCTTGCAGATCATCAGATCCGTTTGGGTGAGGACGGCAGCTGGCAGAGTAACCTTGCTCTGGTTCCCCAAGGTTTAACACTCTCTGAAGCCATTCACAGCGGGGTAGACGGATGTTTAATCCTCCCCAGGTCATGCTTCTTTACTAACCAAATCCTGGGAGCGGCCCGAGAAGCCCCCCTAGCCTAGAGTACATAAAATCTAAGACGAGGAGAACCTGAAGGTTTCTGCCTCTGGTTCAAGGTGAAGCTGGTTCGCTCCTCCCGGGGACGAGCTTTGGGGAAAACACACAGAAGTTCACACATCAGAGCCAAGGGTGATGCTCCCAGGCCATACCCAGGTCGTCCCACCTCCACGTCCCACCTCTACCAGCGGTGCCCGTACGATGGTGGCACTGGCAGTTTGCTCCCTCCACAGAGACGGCTCAAAGCCTTGTGGTATTCAAGCTTTCAAGAGGCCAATGCCAACAGGCAATAAAGTCCCAGTAAATGCTTGCCTCCTCTGGCTGGTGCAGTGAAACACTTTTTTTTAAAAAAAAGAAAGCATTTTTTAGGGCTGAAACATCCATTTTACACTGCAGAGCGGTCTCGACGCCTCGTGCAGGCGGATGGGATGTCTGCCAAGGATCCATACTTCCCCAGCCACTTCGATTATTCAGCGGACATAGTCTCTCCCAGCTACAGAAAAGGCTACAAGGACTCTCAGTGGGCACCTTCTCCCTTCTCCCTCCCCGCTCTCATGAAAATATACCGTGATTTTTCCAGTCACTGCTCACTGGAGGGCATGTTGTGCAGTCAGCCTCCTCCTCCTGGGAGGCTGGCACTTTGGTACCCACGACCGAAACCCCAGCTCTTCCTACAGCTGTCGGGTTGTACCCGCTGTACACACCGTGGGGGCACCCTATGTTTGAGTGAGGGCACCAGAATTCCCAGAAAAGGCTGAATAAGTTGAGAAACAGCCTTTGTTTTCCAACTTCCAGAGTAAACTTGGCACTTCAACGCCACTGCACTTCTGGCTCACCCCACTTTTCTTTAGGGCAGGCAGTCTGTGCACTGAACGCTGAAACTGCACACCTCAGAAAGAAAGCCCTGGAGGCTTGGAGACGTCTTCACCTCCCCTTGGCCACAGCCCTTCTGCCGGTGGCCTTCAGCCACCCACTAGATCACAAGTGGTCTGGGGAGCACAGCTCCTCGTTTCTGGTTGTTACTGATATGTTGCTTTGCCATTAACTGAATGTTTCGGGCATTTAATAGGATACAGGAAGAATAGCACCAAAAGAATGAACGAAATGTTGGTAATTAATAGAGAGAGAAGACATCTCCCTTCCCTCGTCTGCAGGAGCTGCTCTCTTACCCGCCCGGACGAGCTCACTGTCCAAGATGCTAAGCCATGACTTCAAGCCATGACGTGGCTTCTCACCTCTAACTAGCCTCCTTCCCCCACTGCCCACCGTCACTGAACTGTGAACTATGTCCAGTGACACACGTGGCAGGAACGTAACGATAAGGCACCCAAGGGGATTACGCAGGAGAAACAAAAACTACAGTGGGATTCATGTGTCACGGAGATAAGCCACCGAAAAGGAGTGACGGCAGATGCACACAGTACATGGGACGGCATACGGCCCTTCTCTTCCTTCCACCGCCTTTGGTGGAAATGAGCCTGGTTTACAGCGGTCAAACAAGATCAGGATTTGATCATAGCTCCCATTTCCCATGTGTTGGTTCCCATCCGAATCAATGCCAACGTGAGCGCCGAACACGAGAGCTGCCTTCAGATTTTTTTGTTCTTGAGAACGAAATGCAAAAGCTGAAAGTACAGTAAGTCTCTTCAGAGGCAATGGCTTAATAAGCTGGCGTGATATCAAAACTGAATGACTTCTGACATACAATTACAGTGCATTGTCTAAGCTTGAAAAAACCATGTAACCTGCCTTTATCATCGTTTCCCTCTATGTTCACTTGTACTTTAAAAACATATCACGTGTTCACATTTCAGTGGCCATTTCTGGACCTCCCGGTCCTTGGAACAAATGAACATTTCTAAAAACAACATAAAATTTCATAACCTGAACACATAATCAAGTGCACAGGCTGTAATTGCCTTTCAGAGCTGATACCAAAATTCAAATGTGCTCCTTCCAACTAAGACCAGCTTAAGCTCTACCTGGGAGGAAATAATTTGCGCCCGGCCATCCACCTCTGCCCGGGAAGCAGAACAACAACTAAAGTGGGGGAACAGCCTTCCCCAGCGTTGCAAGCCAGAGTGCAAAGATGACAAAGGCAGCTACACCTTCTCTATGTGACTTTAGGTGCTGGCACCCTGATGAATCCCTAGGAAAGATGCTACCAGAATAGAGGTTGTGGCTGGAAAATCTTTCAGCAGAGGTTTGCGCCTCTTCTTGCCCATCCTCCCTAGATCACCCTCCTCACGTGCACCCCGGCTGCGCTCCTGGAGCGCCCTTCCTTTGCCGGGCTGCATCGCTCCCCTCGTCTCCTGCCCCTCGCACCCGCTACGGAAGTGTAATCCTTCTCCTCCAGCGACCTGGTGCCGTCTCCCCCCATCCTCTGTCTTTGAGTCATTTCGAATTCCTTCCCTTTCTCTCACAGCAGCCTCGTGCTGCCCATTTTGGCTTTCTCCAGTTCCCTCATGTCTTCTCCACTGCCTCTTATGTATGCCATGAGAGAGTCCCTAGCTGATTTCCAGCTGTCATTCAAAGCCTCCTTGACGTTCAGGAGCACCGGCACTTCTCGAGACCAAAACGCGTTAGGCATGATAAGGCATGATTAAGCCCAGACACACCTCCCCTCTTCTCTGCACCCACCAATTCACGGTGGGAATTAGGATGAGAGACGCAGCCCATTAGCAACGCGGTCATAAAGTCTGCAGCCACACCACTCTGCGTGTGCACTGCCAGGGTCCACACGTGGATGGGGAAGCAAATTTACTGGGAAGGTAAATAAGTGACTGTCCTCTCTGAGTCACTGCGGAGCCTGGTAGGTGTTTCTGGGCACTACAAGATCCTGCTTTGCACAGAGGCACGAAGCTGAGGTTCTCCAAGATATACAGGGCAGACAGAGACTACCTGTTGAAACATAAAGCCAAGTTAATTAAAATGTGCCTGGCTGAATATCTAAAATATAAAGGGAATTTATTAATAAATCAGAGTCAAATGTAGGCATAGGTAAAACCTCACGCTGGGTGCAGAGCGATTTATACACATAAGCAAAATAGATCAGTCTCACATTTCTAGAAAAGGACACCAGATGTCTTTGACGTCATCTAAATTATCTCTATTTTTAAAAGTTACTCTTTTCCATTTGCTGCCAACTCAGAAAGTCCAATTTGCCAAGATAATACATCTAGTGTGGATGAAGATTTCCAAACTTGAAGTATCAGTCTCTTAGCAACCGTAGTACTCTTTGTATTAAAACTGAGCACAGCGAAACCGTCAGCTTCTGTAGCCTTTTATGCACCTAATCAGCGAATTCCCATTAAAGAGACAATATTGGAAAAACGGCATTTAGGATTTAAGACGCATACAGAATATATATACACACACATATATTCCATACTCTCTCTCCACGGAAGGATATATTTATAGTAGGTAGACATGTCAGGGAAATACGTAGCATATCTTATTCATGCGAGGAACCAGATAAGAAACGAAAAGCTGAACGTAACAAAAGGTGCAGCAAGAGCTGGTAAGAAAAAAAAAGAATAAAATCATGGGAAGAACTTTGTCTTCAACCTGGATCTGAGCCAAGTGGTGGCCTTCAGGCAGTGGGCAGGGGTGAGATAAAAGAGAAAGTCTCCCTTTCCTTGCCTGCTATGCTTTCAGCCCAGTGCTGGAAGAGCCATTTGATGCCTGCCTTACTCCGAGCCTACAAGCGCTCTGGAAAGGGCTTTCGACTCCTACGTTCACATCTGCTTCTCGCAGCCCTGCACAGAAGCTCACGCTCCTGGTAAGCTTTCCTTGGGTAAATAACACGTCAAGGTCCTCTGCAGGAAGATACGGGGTTGCAGAAGTATGTGAAACCCTTTTGAACGCAGAGGGGATCACACAAACGGACTTCTTGCTCCTGGTCTCCCGTCCTTGTGGAGCTCGCGTGCTGCCTACCCAGCAACCCTGGGCGTTTTCCTTCACTAACACAGACAAGACTTCAGGAAGCAAAGCGGAAACGTGTCTCCTGACACAGCAGTTTAATACAGACGGTCTGAAGTTGGTTTCTTATCTCCCTGCATCCCTCCAGGGCTCTGGTCCCACCCAAAGGCCAAGCCGTACCTTCTCCCCCCGCCCCCAGGACTCAGCCTGAAAGCGGCTTCACTTGGCTGAGACCTCCGTCCTCCCTGGCCACAGCACGAGCGGGACCAGAGCCGTGGGGTCTGCACATTACACGCGCCGGGAGACAGGAGCAGTCTGGGAGTTCAGGCGCTGGGTACATTCCTCTGCTGCGGGCTCTCGAGATGAAGACCCCGGCGGCTAAATCCCGCAAGCTGGCCTGCCAGCCCCCACCCAGACTCACCCGGCGCCAGCGAGGAGCGAGGGCAGGGAGCACATTTCCTCCCCCTGAGACCATCTGGACTGAAACTCTGGACTGAAAGGAGAGGCAGCAGCTCTCCGAGCTGCGCCACGCTCCTTCCTCCCGCCCCGCAGCCACGTCCCACATCGCGGGGCGGCCGAGAGCGCGCCCCGGGTGCTGCCATGCGGTGACCGTTGCAGGTCATCCAGACCTCCAGACCAGCAGCTTCTTGCTCACCGAGCACCGCAGCTGCCTCAGGAGGGCATGGAAGCAAAAGCCTCAGAAGCAGCTGACAGGTGGGTGCCCGCCGCGCCACCGCCGCGCAAGCGGGCACAGACGAGTCCTTGAAGCTTTGACAAACATAGCGGGACGGGTTTTCTTTTCCTTCTCTCCTGACAGATAAAAAGCAAAGGAAATCAATTCGACCTCTACTCTGTTTCAGCTCTGATCTCGGCTCCTCCAAGTATTGCCGGCCTTATTTCTACAGCACTCACAATAGCAGCCCTTGTGTAATTCCATTATATCGCTGCGGTTGTTATTTATGTCACGATGATTGCGTTGCACTCAAGGGCAGAGGGAAGAGACGGTGAGGTCCATTTAGATTTACAAGACGGAGTAGCTTCCCCATTTTCAACCAGCTGTATTATTCATCGCGGTTTTACTTACTGACACATGAAAAATGATTGCGAAATGATCTAGAGCTGACTGTACAGCACTTGATTTCGAATGCACTTTAAGTAATCAATCTGACAGCGGGCTTCGAGGGCTGCCACGCAGGTCCGCTACGCGCATACTTCATTTGCTGTCTCAGGTTGCTGAGGGGGGAGCATCTCACTGTAAAATAAACACGACGGCTAAACTTTTCCTGAAGGAGCGGCTGACGCAGCTGCAGCCCTCGCGCAGCTCATCCTCCGCGGCTGCTGGGGTTCCGTCGCTCACCTGTATGCACTGCCTGTCTTGCTTTTAATAGCGTGACATGGCAAAGAGAGGATTTTATTCATCGTTGCTAACTACTAACTAATTAACAGCAAACACGAGGCATCAGCACAGGCACTTCGGCAGTACGTGCAGAGTCGCAGCAGCGGGCTCAATGTATCATCCCGACGTACGTGTACAGTGTACGCCTCAGACACAATACTCGCACGGTGCCTACCTCTGAAACTCGTAGTCTAGCCAGACTGCAAAGTGGAACGGGTGTCAGATTAAAATTGCATTGAATTTCCCATGGCAATAATGAAGTTGTTTGATAAAATGACTCTGGGACTATTTCTTGCAAATATTAATCTATTTAGATTCATAAGAAATGTAATAAAGAAAAAAAACGCCTGACGGTTCTTGGCAGCTTTGCCATTAAATACATAATCAAATTCAAAGTAAACCTAGTCCCTAGTCTAGATTCCCAGTACGAAGAAGCCAACTGCAGGAAGAAAAAGGCTCCAGCACGAATCCCTTTCCTACCACATCCGCCACGCGACTCCCTAAACCGAGCAAGGGGGTCGGCTTGGAAACGTGCCCTGCTGGTTACCTGCTCCGGGCTCTTCCAGGGGCGCGCGACTGCTCCGCGCCCTGGAGGGGAGAGCTCAAGGACCCTGCTCCAACACCCGCACCGCTTAACTCAGAAGTTTGCTATGAAAAAACCTTAGGAGAGAGAGGACCAGGGAAGCATCTCGCTAAGAAACCAGTGACAAGGGAACAATGTTTCTAAGTCAGCTCAGAGAAGATCACGTTTTTAAAAGTTGGGGGGGGGGAAAAGAGATTCTATTATATTCCCATCCCTCTCCCGTGTCTGCTCTCTCAGAAAATACACGGCTGGTTTGCATCCCAAGCTGCGATGCAGCTTCTGCTTACAGAGACTCCCCGCATCCCTCTCCAGCTGAGCCCGCTGCGCTGGACAAAATCTGCCCGTTATCTTGGAGACGTTACTACACTAAACCAACATCACTAGAGCTATTAGGAAAGCTGCTGCAAGTTGTGCAGGTTGCCAATAGCTCCGGGGGATTTCACAGCGGCCAAGGATAACAAGGAGGAGGGAAATCCCAGCTGTGCTCCTTCCATAGGCTGTATCCCGTGTGCCAGCTGCCTGCGGAGGGGGACTGCGCCCCAGCACGAGCACGCGGGAGGATCCTGGAGACAGAGACCCGCTGCTTCACAGCCGTGGAACACAACCCAGGATGTGGGGGAAGGATAAAGACAGCTACTTGTTCTTCATCTCCCTCTGAGATTCTCTTCTAGTGTATTTAAGTAACAGTGCAGAAAAGCAAATAAAGGAGGAAAAACGCCAAGCGGATCAGCTGGTTTATTGCTGTGGCACATCAGCTGCTTTCCCTCTTCTATTCCCTCCCATCTGGTTCACCACACACGCAGTACTACACAAACCCCAGCAAGGGACTGGAAGGGCTCTCGCAAGGTCGCATATCCCCTGTGCTCAACCAAACCTGGGTGAAGCTCGCCTACAGCAGTGTTTGTCAAGCTGACTTCGTTTCTTCCCAAGGAAGGGTAATGAGGAGGACCTGAAGTGCTCAAGCCAGCCGTGGGACAACTACATTGCTCCCATTACGAGCAGCAGTTGCGTGTCCGTGCCTGTGAACGGCAATACGAGGCCAGAGCAGACCCGACGCTCAGCCAAGGGCCCATCTTCAAACACTCCCAAGACTTTTCTTCCACAAATTTTTCCGGTTCCTTTTATGATCACATTTACTCTTGTCTGCCCTGTGGCAAGGAGTTCCATGGTTTAACTATGCAGTATCTGATGATCCACTTCCTTTTCTTCTGAAACACCTCCTCCAACTTCCACCTGACTTTTTCCAGCTCTTGTTTCGGAACAGACAGCAAACAACTGTTCCCTGTTCTCACTGTCCACACCGTTCACCCACTTCATAAACTTAGATTTACATTATCTTCATCTGCGTTCAGGTGGAAAAGTCTTTGTCTAGCTATCACAAAACTCGCTTCATCTAATCTGTCCTTCCAACTTGGCCCATGCAACCATTCCCAAACACTCAGCGGTCATCAGAAACTCCGGGCTTCCACCAGGCCCTTCAGGATATCATCATTCTGCTGCTGAGCCCTTTTCAGTAAAAGAAAATAAAGAAACGTCCAGGTCCTTAAGAGCAATCCCCTAAATATTCAAGGTGGAATTCCCGCACTACCTCACTGCGCCCACCAGCAGTGCTGGAAGCACCTCCCAAGGGAACAGGAGTTTTCCCAAGATCACCGTGAGCAGGTTACCAGGGCTGGGAGCTTGGTCGCATCCCCATGCACCCATGAGAGGGGCAGGACAGCAAGGTCTACTGGGAGGGTCTGGGATCTCCTGTGCGTGGGGGTCCATATCAACCTTCAGTGTATTCATATGCCCTATTATCTTAGCACCTCAATACCACTCTGCTATGTGCGTTTATGCATCCAAGATGTGATGGGGAATGGCTGTTATCTCCACTCCATGGCCAGCCAAGGCCCGGGGAGCGACAGATAGCAATACCTGGACTCCTAAACCAGACACACACGACCAGCCAGCAGCAGCCGTCCGTCTCGGCCGTCTTCAGTGGGAACCCACCAGACCATTTCCGCCAACCTCCCGTGGAGGTGGAAGCAGCAGCCCGGCCAGCAGTGCCTCCGATGCTGCCCGAAGGGACCGATAACGGCCGGACTCACCATTTGCAGAATGGCCCCATTGCAGAAATGAGGAGAGAACGGAGAGCAGCCGGTAATTGGCAGGGTCTGCCCCTCTCCTGCCTCGTTCTCCCTGTTTTAATGGAAAAGCTACAGAAACATTCACACTTAATTATATAAAATGTTGTACATGGGCCCAGCTGCAGGGCCGAGCCAATGTATATCACTTCAGAAAGACATCATTGCGTAATTTCTGTCAAGTAATTAGCGTGCTCTGCAGCACACCAAGCCGAGAGTTTTACTAGCACTAAACAAGGCTAGCAGATTTGTAAACAGCTTGCTGTGGAGTAATATTTTTCTGCTCATATTGTCTAAAAATATCTTGGGAGAACTTGCTCCAGTACAAATGGCTCTGCTTGAAAGGGTTTAAAACAACAAAAAAGCTTATGATAATTCAGAGCAGGTTTTTGCCTGCATGCCACTTGCTTTTCAGTTCCTAACTTCAAACAGCTACATAGCCCAGAGCCTGGCTTTACTAAAACACCCAGTTTCACCCGAAATGAAAGAAAACCTATGCTAACACCTAGCTCCGTCCCTTGCCCACTTCCTACATGACCTTATGCGTGGTCAAGTTACAGTTTCTTGTTTGTTTTGCTGCGGGTCCAAGAGGGCTGGGGTCTCACGTGGTGCTTGCCGTAACACTGGATGGGAAGGCAGAGTCTCTGCCCCAAAGAGCTGTGGGAGGAGAAGACGCCCGGGACCAGTCTGAAGCTCACAGAGAGCTCCACGGCTTCCTAAGTCCTGCCTTAAAGATCTAACTCTTCCTAAGACCTTGCACGTGGCATCCGCAGCCAGGTGAATGGCACCCTTCTGCTGAAGGGAGGAGGATGCCCAGACGACTCTCCAGGAATTGAGATTTGCTGTTTCCCAGCAGCCTGTAGATGACCTGCACTCTGTTTAGAAGTAAAAAGATATTTTAATCCATCCGTTAATGCTTGTGTTCCCCATGGGAGTGCTCAGGTCCTTTCGTCTCACTCCCTCGTGGTGACCCTTGTTTTATGCCCTGTCATTCTAGGTGAGCTCACCACCATCTGCAGCGTGGACGGAAGATGCCAGCAGGGATTCAAGTAACCAATGCTGCGCCACCAGGAGCAGATCCTGACTCCTCGGTTGGGCTGGATCCTCAGCTCCTGACTAGGGTTGGAAAGGACACGTGTCCCCACAATCAGGGGCTACACCACCAAAAGTGGGCAAAGCTGCTGAAAAGGCAGTGCAGAGAAACGGACCGTGCCATACCTCTACCTGTCTTGGAAAATCAGGATGATCACGCTGAACCTGAACGGGGCTACTCTGGGGCCTCCCGGAGCTCCTTGGAGCAGCCGCGGTCTGGTGGGACAGTGCTTTCCAGGGCGAGACCCCAGACTTCACTGGACCACGGTCGAATGAACAAAACACATGTACTTTGAGCACTTGCAAAGAGTATCTGTTTTCCCCTTTGCTTGTGCCAGGTTTGGCCATTTTAGCAGTTAACTCTGTTGGTTGGTTTGGGAAAAAGCCGACCATCGGGAGGTTTATTATTCCATCCATGCTTATCATTAAGAGGCTGCTAATGAAACCACAGAGACCTCCTGATGCCCAGGAATGGCAGGAAGAGGAGTACAAAGTGGCCCACTTTTTACACTTCATTGGGAAGCTTTATAAATTAATTGGAGTACAAAGTCTAGTCTAATTGATGTTTGTATTGATTGAACTGCTCCAAGTCTTAATTTTGGTTGTAAAACTCACTTTAAAATAGAGCCATTTATAATTAAGACAGGATCTGTAATTAATGGAGTTTTATACTCATAAAACTGCCTCTCTCATCAGTCTAAATTAAACTCCACATGAAAGTTCGTGCAAATTAAATACAGTAGACGCCAAAACTACTTTCTCCGAACTCTTCGTTGTTCTTATTAATGTCAAAACGTAAGTGATCTGGCGATGTGAAGAAGTGAGGAAAATTCGTATTGGAAGAGGTGACAGCACGGAAGGGCACCCCACGGGGGCAGGGAGCCTCGCAATGGCGCAGGACATCCGTGCCCACCCCACGTCACGCAAGCACAGACAAAGACATCACGGTCACGTTCCGCACATGACAGCAGCAAAGCCATGAGCCATTTCCCACATCCCAGTCGGAGAATGAATATATCGTCCCTCTTGCACAATTGTGTCAAATCGTAACACAAAGCTGCTTTTAAAAATATTTTGTTCCGACAGAGTCACGCCACGCCACCAAGGACGACCAGGGCTTACAGTGGGGCCGGCTCCCTTGCGTTCACATGCCAGAGGTTATTTAAAACCAGGGATGCCATGTCCCTGGCCGTGCCCCCAAAGCCTCCTCAGTTGCTTGAGCGTTAATGAAATTCTCCAATTCTGGTAACTGTGGTTGACCATACGACTCTTTCCAACTTGATTTCATCGGAAATCTTTACAGCCATCAACCACAATATTTACAAAGCACAGGCAATTTTGGGCTTGTGGTGAGAAAATAAATCATCTTGGACATATGTACACAGATAAAAGTTCCCCAATAAATCTGTTTTCCATGTGCCAGAGTCTGCCTTGCCCTTATCTAGGTAATTAGCTATTTATTTCTTTAAAGGCTCTCATTTAACTAGGGTTGATGTTCTTAGTGGAATATCATTTCCTCTTCCCAAAAGGGGTACTACTATTTTTATATAAATTTTTTTTCTGGCTGTCACATTCTTGTTTTCCCACTAAAATTAAAAACTCACTGCAGCACTCACCAAGTATTTATGGCTTGAAGATTCCTACACATGTCCCTGAGCTGACACCCATAAAAGCTTGACACAGCTGTCCAGCATTTTCCCACATAACTTCGAAATTAAGTTGAAGCTCCGGGTCCCTCAATAGCTACTGTAAAGGGCTACACAGGCTGACTCGCTTCTGGGTACCTCCCAAGGGCCATCCTTTGGCAATGCCCTTCTGTCCTCATGGACAAGAGAAGGCCAGGGGTTAGGGAAGTCTCAACGAGCTCTCCAGGTGAGGGAATGAACTGTGGCCCATGCCAACAGCTGTGAACCACACTGGAGCTTCTCCCTCCCTTTTGGATAAGGTCTGTGTCGGTCCTGTGGATGGCCAGAGCCAGTCCTGCTTCCACCAAGATCGCGGAGAGTCTGAAACCACCATCAGGCAGAGCAGAGCTGAGGCCATGACGGAGGCGTAGAAAGTGCCTCTCCGTGTGGTGGGAAGAAAATTTGTTTAATCCCTTTTAGAGCTAAACCAGACAGGTTCATAGCCCTCCTGCCTCAGAGTTTCTCTTTTTAGTCCGTTCTTTTAATTTGCTTCGCTTCCATCCCATCAAAGCCTCAGAGGCCTCATGAACAAATGCTAGAAGAGGTAACTGGGAATGCGGAAGCTGATTACTAATGAACCATATAAATTATCATACTGGTAATTACCCAAAGGACTACGGTTCAAAAGAGCCTCTTTCTTTTCCGTCATCAGTTCTCAGTCTAAATACCCACACCAGCCTCGGGCCGGCCCATTCGCACAGGCTGGCTTGCTCAGGTGCGTTACAAACTGGGATGGGACTGGTTTTGTGTCATCAAGAACTGACACACCCTTACCGGTGGATAAGAGATGTCAATATTACCTGTGCTCACGTGCACAAACGGACGCACGCAGCTACACCCCAGAACACACCCCATGCTGAGAGGCGACGTCCAGCCTTTTAGCACTAAGTCGGGGAAGCTGAAACTCGGGCTGTGAGGATGAAACTTTCTCTAGGAGCGGGTACTAAAAAGCTTTCTGTCAGAAAGAGAGATAGACACTAAGGAGATTAGCCAGTTATCCGATTTTTTCAGCTACAGAGAGTGAAAGTCCAGCTCTGTCAACGGGAATTTTGCTCCTTCTGTCAATGGGATCGGATTTTCACATCTGCAAAATAAACACGTTTTCCTCTGAAGAAGTCCCTTTCCAAGCTGAAAGCAGCTCTTCCGTTGGCTAGGCAAGGCGGAGGACACCCGCCCTTCTGCCTCTCAAGAAACACTTCATGGGTGGCTTCTCCGTGCAGCCAAGCAATTAGGAAATTCAGAGATGTGCAATGTTTGGCGTTAAACACTGTTCCAATGGAGAACCACACGCCGCCAAGGTCAACGGGTTATCAGAAGAGCTTTTGATTTGCTGGGACTTAACACTGTGATTCCAACCCTGAATTTGTTGTGCGCCGCAAAGCACCCTGGAAAGTGTCAGAAGGCACAACAACTGCACAAAATACCTGAAAACAGCAGCCTCAGGCCTCCGTGATTGCAAATAAACACCACCGGAGACATCACCCGGTGCGTTACAGAGTCAGCACTTTCCCACGGCAAAACTCCTGTCGTGCCATAGCAACGCGCGCCAAGGTGTCCGTCCAGCCAAAAGCCTTGACTCGCTGCGCCGTTGCACACAAGACAATAAACTTAACCTGCAGAAAAAATTCTCCAACGACTGGCTCAAAAAAAAAAAACCCCGAAGCCCTTTAAGAACCCAGAAGCGCTAATGATAAACAGCTTTTTAAGCGACAGGGACAGGCTGCTTGTCTAATCCGATATCCCTCTGCGTTTTTATTATGTGACCTTCTCCCTCTAAAAGGACACGTAAGCCTTACCCTTATCGATGGGAGTTACAGAAACCAAAGCACGTCTCCCATTTGCAATGATCGGAGCAAAACATGGGCAGGCAGAAAATGCCGGACCTTAGCGCAGGACGGTAGGAAAGCCCGCGGCCAGCCAGAACCTCCCTCCGGAGCCCTGTCTTTAGCCAGCCTCTTTATTGGCTTTGCTTCCATTTCCTCGCCCCGTATATTCCACCCTTTATTGTGAAAAATGAGAGAGAGCGAGGAAAGAAGATGGGGAATAGAGCAAAATGAAGCTGTGGAGAAACGAGCCTGGGAGGCAACTGGAACGAACTCTGAAGAAATCGTTAGCTACTTAACCCCTTAAACAGCCCCAAAATGGGGGGTGAGAGTGTCGGGGGGGAAGCGTGCTTTCTTTTTGCATCTCGATCCAAACCAAACCTTGTGTAGTTTTACTGCTCAGACACACCGCCCGGGCTGAGATGCCCATTTCTCGTGGGCTCGCCAGCAGACCGGGCTCAGCCCACGGGAGCTCAACAACGAAGCGATCAAAGCACGTGCGAGGCCGTTTGACAGACGGCTGCGCGGATGGAGCGGGGCCAGAGCCACGACGCCACCAGTCTTGGGGATCCTCCTCGCCTCGGCACCCCCGCGCACGCCTCCTTCTCGCAACACCGCGGCACCTGGCCGTTGCCTCGGCCGCAGAAGAAACGTCACAAGACAATTTGTCTCCTGACGTGCTTTCACAGAAAACGCAGGCTCCAGCCTCTCTGAAACAGTTCGTCGGCTCGCAGCAGCTGCACGAGCTGCCTGTCCGGGCTCCCGCGGAAATAAAAAGGTTTGGTTTGACTCTTTTAAGGTAAGCACGTGACTTGGCGGGCCAAAATCTACAAGCTTGCCACGGCTTCAGGAGAGAAAGAAGTTAAAAAGATCAAACTCAAAATGGAACACTTTGTTTTGGAACAGATGAGATTTTTTTCCCAGCTTCCGATTTGTGGGGGGGGAAAAAAAAAAGCCAAAATAAAAACGTGCTGATTTGGCTCAAACCGCAATGGATCCCCCTACTTTTTTCTTTGGTTTTTTGGTTCGGGTTTTTTTTTTTTAGCTGCTGGTGAACTGGAAAATCCCATATTTGCAGAGCTGAGATCGGGGGGCAGGGTCTGTCCTAGGGCTGTTAACGCCCGTTGCCAGCCCCGGAGGTACAGACGCGGTTCCTAGAGCCCGTGACACCAGCGACGGTGTTACCTCTGGGGCTTTTACAGAGGGAAACCCGAGCTCGTCGCGTGTCCGCCTCCCCGAGGGGCAAAGCAGGAGAGAACGCCGTTTCGGCGATATCCTCCAACTCTCGATTTTCTCATCTTCCACTATGCAACACTGAAATCAAATTTACAAAGCAGCGACAAGCTGCATTTAAGCACTTGTGACGGACATTTCATCCATCAGACACATCGGCAAACACGGTCTCACATTTCAAAGGCAGAAATCACTGTGTCCCTGCAAAGCACGATTTACTCCTTCTGTGCAAGCATGAAGGATTGCTAAGGGAAAAAAATGCTTCGAATCTTTTTTACCTTCAGGAAGTAATAGCAATTACAATCAGTTACACAGCCGTATGTCTTCCCCCTCCCCATCCAAACCTATTCACAAAATCTCATGCCCTGGATCAGATTTAGTTGAAAGAAAAGGAATGAGATTTGTGTTTCCAAATGAAATAGAAATTGCCCCAAAGAATAACCCTAAAATACAGAACACTGCCTCAGCCCACGTGTTGCTAATAGGCTTGTGTTCTAACGGCTTAGTTAGGAAGAGGGACTTTTCTTAAACGACACCCTAACGATGCGCATCCGAGAACACGAGGCACATAAATATCTTTCGCCGCTTCCGATTTTGCCATATCTTTATATTGCAGAATTCTTATCAAAATAAAGGAAGCATTTTATGAAAGACTTTGTGCCGTTCTGCGAGGCTAAACATTGAAAATTCCAAACGCTGATGTTTCTGAAAGTTATTTCTCTTGCTCTTTCTTGTCTCCTGGTTGCTGCAAAGGGTCGCAGCGCTGCCTGCAACACTTCGGCTCCAGGCGGGACGCGGTGTGGGACGGAGCACCTCACTACCTGTCAACCCAGCCAAATGCCAGACAGATGTTTGATCCTACCTGCTCTGTTGAATGGCGCCAGGACTTCGCGTACCAGGTCCTCAAGGACACCGAGGTCCGCGATCTCGTGCCACAACGAATTCTGAGCGTTGCTTCACGTGACGCTCACAGGGGTCCTGCTGCCGGTCCCGACAGCGCCGTTGCAATCCCTCTCCTTCCATCCTCTCAGCTGGACCCAAGGCACGACAGCCGTGCACCGTGGAGATGCACTAGAGACCGCGGCAGACAGCAGGGTCCTGGCTCAGCCCGTCCTCCACAACCCCACACGGTGCCCCCAGAGAGCCCCTGGCTGAGCCCTCGCTGCCGCGCTGGCAGCACAGCCGCGCACGAAGCAGCATCACCCAGCAGCGTGGAAGGTGCGGGACCTTGGGCTGACCTTAGCCTGCAAAAAATCCAGCACAGTTTTAACACGTCTCATTGAGGGAGTGAATAATCTGAGCTAGACTGGCATCAGCCTTAGGAACTGCAGTGATTTCAGCCCATGCACCCGCCACTGCGGCGGCTGCCCTGGCACCGAAGGCTCACAACGCGTTTTATGAACTACCACCCTCTGCCTGGCTCCGGCGAGCTTTGCTGTGCTCCCGCCCGTGTGCCCGACGTCAAGGGTCAGAGCGGAGAAGCAAAGGTGCCTGAGCTCTTCCTCTGCCTCACCAGTGTGCCCAGGAGCATCGCCGCACCCGCACGGCCCTCGCTAGCGAAGCTCGCTGCGGTCCTGCGCGGCACCCGCCTCCTCAGAGCACCACGGCCGCGCCGGGAGATTTGCACCCCTTCGTTTTCGCAGGCAGGCGGGAGCTAAGTCTGACTTCAAAAGGTTGGTGCTGATCCTCTTTGATGTTGCCAAAGCCAGTCAAGCTGAAAAAGCAGCGCTTCCCCGCTGGGCTCCTGCTCCGTCCCCCCATACCCATCTGGCCGGCAGCTGCGGCCACAGGGTCCTGCGAAAGCTGACAACCGCTGCGCGTGGCTCGGGCTGCCAGCTTACTGAGCTCCAGGAACAGCAAATCCGACCCTGGATGCCGCTGCCCAACCTCTGGTCTCCCCTCCGGCTCCAGACTCTGCCCTCTGCCCCCTCCGCTCCCTCACACCCAGCACCCATCCTGCCCTGGTCCCGCGTTCCTCCCCCGCTGCCCCTCCTCTCCTCCTGCCTTCCCCAGCTCTGACTTCTCCGGAAACTTCCCGGAGCAAATCCTGGAAGGGGGTATCCTTGCACAGCTCATTTAACAAGCCCGGCCTTTGCATCTGTTTCTCTTCTCACCTAGGGCTGAGGTGGTCTCAGGACCCACGACTGGGCAAGGGCGACTGAGAAACAAAGATTTCCAGCCAGAGGCGAGGACGGCCAGGTCTGTTTACTGAATTCCCGGCGTTACTGTTGTCTGCCTCCCTCATCTGCACTCGCACCCTGCTAAGCGACTTCTCGCTCTGCCAAACCACCGGCCTCAGCCTCGGGAAGAAAAACGCGGTGTCAGGAAAACGCGCTGTCTCGCAGGCAGGGGCGAGAGGACAGGGACCGCAAACGCCGTCAGCACTGCACGGCAGAGCAGGCTCGTGAAGAGCAGCGGCTGCGATGGCTGCTGCCCAGGAGCGCGGCAGGACGGGATGCTGTCTGGTGCCACGGAGCAGATGCCCCGGCAGCCGAGCCGAGGCCAGGAGCGCTAACCTTGACATCGCATTGCTTTGAATGGCGTTTGAAAAAAATACGATCAGGAGAGCCAGGTGAAACTCTCTCCGGATCACCGCGTTTTCCCTCCCTGTCATTTTCGCGGCGGTGTAGTGCCAAGGCAGTACCCTCTGTGCCGCTCCCCAGCCCGTGTCACCAACGGGCTCGTTAGTGACCGCAGGCACAGTGCCACGGGGACCGAGGAGCCAAAGCTAAGCCACTGCGCGTGGGGAGCAAGATCCACGGATGATGCTGGACCCAGAGGGCTTGCAGCACCCCAAGCAGTGGCGGGCGTATTGCTCTCCTCCCCCTTCACAAGTATCGCTGCTGCTAGGTAAACCGAGGCACAAAACGATCAGTGATGGCCACAACATCCCAGTGAAGAACTACGAATAGATACCCGAACTCCTGCTTCTCGGTGTGCGCGTCTGACTCCGAAACCTCATCGTTTAGGGGGCAAACCTATTTTCGAATGTTCCTCTATCGAGAGCGTGGAGACGCAGTGCAGAACAGAGGCTTTCTGCAGATGTTTGCACTTTGGTGAGGCAGCTGCTCCGATGCAGGCAGGGGAATTGCTTCAGGTTTGCTTATGGTTTGCTACGACTTGATTAAAGCAGATGTGCTGAAAGGCACCGTGAACTAACACAGCCTCGCTAAGACAGGAGGGACACCTGACAGCCCTCACCGTCACGGCCACAAAAAGCGCACGTGCACAGCACGCAGAGCACCGCGATGACCTCCAAATCCTTAAGCATTTAAAATAATGGTAATCAAAGGAGAGATTTGCGAAGCCTAACGCTGCCTAAACGTAAGACACTGTCCGCGCGACTGCAGCCCTGGCAGCGCTCACGAATCCCTCAGCTCCATCCCGCTCCCGCACTTCGCCACCATCCACGCCAGCGCTCGGGGTCCTCTCGCTCAGGGATTCGGCGCTGGGATTCACCGGCACGCTGAGCCGTTCATCTTCCAACTCGCTCTCATGGCAGCTTGGCCGGGCCTTTTTCAAGCCAGGCATTGGCCCCCAAGGCCGGCGCTGATAAGGGAGCCCCAGGAAATGAAATAAATCGTGAGCCACTTGGCCAGCATTCAGCGCCACGGAGGGGGTGTCTAGGGCAGCTTAAACCCAGGCCGGAGTTCGGGTTTGTGCCTCTGTCTGTGCAGTTAAATGAGAAGAAATGGCTTATCAGAGGAATTTTCAGCAAGGAAGCAACTGCTCGACTCTCCAGAGCTGCTGTGGCTTCTGCAGAGCTGAGGTTTCCCCAGCGCCCCAGCCCTGTGCCTTGGGAAAGAGCCACAGGCTGAGATGCTTCCCACCCAAGTCAAAAAAGAAGAGCCATCGCCTCCGTTTCTGGGGTAGGGAAGATGCACCCCGGCTGCTTCAGCCACAAATCCCTGTTCCTGCGGCACTGCCAGCCCCAAAACCACAGACCTGGGTCAGAAACTGATGTCTCCCTTTGCCAGGGACAGGTGCCCTGGACAGACTGACTGCAGCCCAGATGAGCCCACCGGGAGCTGGACCACGACGCAAAGATGTTCTCCACGGTGGCCACCAATGCCCCGCTGTACCCACAGCCCTCCCGGGCCTTCAGCTGGGAAGTGGGGGAGACGGAGGCATTCAGTCTCCTTGGCTTCCAGTCGCAGGGTGTGTGCCGCGTCCTCGCGGGTCTGGGCTGCAGCGACCCTGCCCCGGCCCTCGTCCTCCCGTGCACGGCTGAAAGCCACCGCCTAGGGAGCACATTTGCGGAGCAATAAGGTAGCAGGTAAGGACGAGACTCCAGGGTGCACACAGCAACGCTTACTAGAACAGGAGCGGCTTGCTAAAGTCAGGGTTTTAAGGCGAGGGATTGAAGGAACTTGTAAAATTAATGATCCAGCCTAGGAGCTTGCATAAAAAATTAAAAGTCCATATTAAAATTTGTATAAACTTGTCGCAGCAAGATTTAAATGCCTTTTAAAGCATCTTGAGCTCTTGATCTGAATTTGCTCTGTTCCCGTGGCCTGAGGCGACGCAGGCAGCAAGCCACGAGCTCGCTTCCGCCCAGAGCCCGGCTCGCAGGCGAACGCGCGGCACCTGAAACAAAGGAGCATCGGCCCGGCACGATTCGTGGCACGTCGGGGAGCATCTCTGCAGCTAGAGAGGAAAGCAGCACATTTGGAAGGAGCTGGGTGAAGACACAGTCTGCCTCTCCCCAAGACCGTCTTCTTCCAGCCTGAAGAGACTCCTTCTCCACTACGATAAGCCAGAAACCCTCAAGCCTCTGAGCAAGGCTATCTGAATATCCTCCACCAGTAACTCGCTGGCTCGCCAGCCGGTTCCTGTAACTATGTCAGCATAGCTGGAGTTCAGACAATCTCTTGAATTGTTGTCCAGATGGTGTCCCTGTAATTCCAATTTGCTGGCAGCCCATCTCATTTTATTTATACCCTCTTGCTCTAAGGACTCTTTCCTTGGAGGTGATGCTGATGCCTGTTCTCGTATTTTGGGGACAGGGAGTCCAGGGGACGCTTCCCCCCATTGGCACAGGGGCTACGGGACAGGGGGAGCAGAGCCGCTGCGAGCCCTTCCCAAGGCTGCACCCGAAAACCCCTTGGTCCCCCTGGGTAACCAACCTGCCAAAGCACTGGCATCTTGCGTACGGCTTGGGCTGTAAAGCGTTGTGGGGGGGGAACACTTGCTGTTCTGGAGTTTTTCCCCCAATCCACAGCTTTCTGCCACCTTCCTGCTGAGGATCTCTAGTGTTGGAGAAAACCCAGTGCTGATCTTCAGGCCCCAACGGTGCCTGAGGCAACGCAGCAGCTAAAACCCTCAAGACATAGTCTTCCTCTCCGGTGAAACACCGAGGAGCCAGACCTGCCCGTGCTCAGCCACTTTGAGCGTCCAAACATTATCATCGCCGGTTTGCGGTGGGAAGTGCTGCTCATTACAGCGAAAAAAAGCCTCCCTGGAGGCCAAGAGCAAAAGGTTGGTGACGCCGGGGCTGGCCGTCCGTCCGTCCCTCTGCAGCGCACAGGACCTCACAGCTGCTCTGCGCGAGGCCAGCAAAAGGTTCCTAAAGCCAGCCCAGGGGAACGGAGCCCTTCGGATGCGCTGCAGCAGGGCAGGGACCTCGCGTCTGCCGGCTGCTCCAGTCAGTGCTGACATCTGGAGACTACTAATGAGGCTGGGGCAGCCCACGCTGAATGATAACTATAACTCTCTCCCCTGGTGAATCCCCTCGCACCTCACCAGGGTGACGCCGGCGCACGGCCGGCACGGGTAGCCACAACTTCTCCATCAGCAGCCCCGCTCCTCCGCCGGACGCGCACCGCCTGGAGCAAAGGTGCACCTTGCAATAAAATAACGCTCTGCGGAATATGAATGCTGCGCCAGCTTTTACGGTTTTTAAGCGGAGGCTGCTTCGTATCTGACACCACCGAGTCCCAAGGGAACTCACACTGTAATTAAAATACGTAACTGCAAAAGTAGCAGGAGGAGCTCAGCAGAAGTGAGAGGTACAGCTGCTTCTGTCCACAGAAGAATCTGCATAGTGATGCTGCAGTTTCATATTCAGAGGCACAAAACACTATTAAAGCCAAATATAAGACATAAATTACTCCGTTTCCAGCCATGATCACTCACAGTGCAGACACCGTGGATAAACCTCTCTCTAAAAAGCGCTCTGCAAAAGAGAAAATGAGCTTTATACAGTTTCGTCCACTTAATGAACAGGCTGCTTGCAGTGCTTACGCTGAAGCGCGGTCTTGGAGACGCAGGCACAAATCCACGCGCCGGCCGCCAGAGCATCTCGGCGTGGCTGTGCCCCAGCGCGCGCTCCCCCTCGCTACGCCTCCCACCCTAGGAGAATACCCTCGCGGCTCCAGCCTCGCCAGCAGGATGCTCGCTCTTTGCCTCGCTTTCCGCTTGTCCAAGTGGTTTTTTTCTTCCCGTGTGGACACAAAGGCGAGCGGAGCGGGCTCAGCCTGTTGCCGCTACGGCAGTCAGTCCAGTGACTAACGCCTCTCCCCGCTGGGTTTCCCTCCTCGAGCACACTGCTTCTCCAAAACGCTGTTTGATCTCACCTGGGACACCAAAGATCATCAGTCTCAGCCGCCGACACGGCGCAGCCAGCTGGCTGCCGGGGCTGGCGGGAATCTGTCTGCCCCTTAACCTTCTGAGCCCATCAGCAGGATCAAAACCTCCGCTAGCAAGCAAGCGGAGCCGGAGAAAAATCAACACCTGGAGAGAGATACGAGGAACCGCACAGCAGCCCTCACTCTCCAGCAAGCAAGAGACTGTTTATCGAGCCTTGCGGATGACCCGAGAGGGAAGCAGGATCCGGATGAGCTACAACCCTCATGGCTGGCGGGGTTCCTGCTGAACAACGACCCCGCAGCGGGCCGGCAAGGCGACAGCGCTCTGCGGCACCACGGTGCCCCCCTTCCCAGGACCGACAACATCCAAGGGCCATCGTGCCAGACACGCACAAGAGGTTAAACACCCTTGATTTTGGCTTTTTTTTCAGAGGCAGAGCTGGGATGGCATGGCTGCGTTTGTGATGCGGGGCTATTTTACCCGGTCCCCGTCCCCAGCAGGGTCCCAGATGCCACCAGCCCCAACCATCCCCTGTGCCGCTGGGACTCCAGAGCCGGCTGCAGCCCCGCCACGTCTTCAGCCCCTTGTCGTTGCCTGCATTATTGGCATGCGGGAGACAATTGTTAATTTAAAATCCATACGGGCATCATTTAACAGTGCCCTTTAAATTATTTCCAGAGCTGTTTCCCAGTAGGCTTCTGAAGCCGCTCGTGGTTGATTTACACAGGAGCCCAGGAAACGGCAACGCAGTTAAGAGCTTCCGCGGGTGACGGAAGAGCGGTCGCCGGGAAGAAGCAGAAACCAGGTAAAGGAACATGACGTATAACCCACAATGACAGAAAAGTTCCCTGGTGAGGGAAGTGCCCAGGCTCCTGCCCTGAAGTCTACTGCAGCCCAAGCTCCTGCAGCCCGCAGCTTTGCCCCCGCTTCACGCGTTGCTTTGCTGACGCCTCCGGTTTAGGCAGGCAAAACCATGCGCCGGCATTTCCACTCTGGAGCTCAACCTTAAGGACTGTATCAAGCCTTCCAGGTTGATGTCTACAACCACAAAAAAAAAAAAGAAAAAAAAGAAAAAAAATCATCTCCCAGCCTAGAAAAAGCCTCGTAGATACCACAGACCCCACCTGGGGCAGGGCACCAGGCGCCGATAGCCCTCCTGCCTCCACGCAGCAACATTTCTTCCTGCACGGGCACTGCTGATTTCAAAGGAATCTGGGTCAGGGAAGGATTTATCGCGGTGTCTTTCTGGCCAAATGGCTGCCGCTGTGGTTCACGTTTGGTTTTCCTCTGCGAGGCACCGACTGCGTTTCACAGACACTTTTTGCGAAGCCCACTTATAATGCATGTGCCCCCCTCCAGGTGATGTTTGTCAGATTCCTGCTATGGAAATGTTTTTGCCTCCTGACAATACCCTTTAGATAGTGCCTATGGAGGTGGATGACTCAAGCTTGACATGATGATTTCCATCCACCATTTTTTATTAAAAATACTCCTAGCGGTTTGTAACGCGAAGACAGAAGCTGGTTTTAAAAGGGACGTGGAAACCACAGAGCATGTACAAACTGTGCCACGATTTTATGTCAACCTACAATCGCCAGAAAATCCGTATGTAAAACAGTTCCTCCCAGCCTTGATTTATAATCTCACGCGCAGAAACCGCGAAGCATATGGCGATAACATCCACCCGAGACCCCGCTGCACTTCACGGTCCCTAAGAGACAGGTTATGGATGGCCTGCCGCTTTCAACTTCGTCGTTTACTTGATGTTACGAAGTTAAGTATCGCCTAATATAGCTTTTTGCCAGCTAATTCCCTTTGTGACGGTGACAGCTTCTAAAAACCCTCACGCTACTACAGAACCGCAAATAGCAAACACCGCTGCTAGGAATAGGCAAGCCATCAGCAGAGTGACCTGCTGTCTCTCCAGCCTCTTTCCTTGCTGCCAGCACAGTATTTAAGGCAGGATGGAAAAAACCAGAGCGGAGTTAAAGCCGACAGATGGCTGATGCAAGTCGGAAAAGTTTTCATGGGAGAAAAATAACCTGTCGGAGAAGAGGCAGAGCAGCACCCCAAGCACGCCGCTCCAAAAGGCACGCGTTCGTCTGAGAACCTGGACTCCTTCCCCCTTACGTTACTTGAAATCAGAAAGATTTTGCATTTCCCGATCTCCGTATTACCGTCCGTCCACCACCCGCAGGCTGCGCGCACGGGGTGTTTGTCACTGTTCACTGCAGGGACGTTGCGCTCCAGCCAGGTGGGCAGCGCCTTCGCCCTGCAGCATCCCGGAGCCCGCGCTTGCACAAATCCTTCCCAAAGCGAACAGTGTTGAGACATGCACTGTTAGAAGGAAAAAAAAAAGAAAAAAGCAAAAGGAAAAAACCCCCAAATCTGCTGGAAAAAACCCCTGACTGATCAGGCACTCGTTGGAGCCTTGAGCGCAGAGGAGCGTTATAGAAAATTCCCACCGACTTCCCCAGCTTCAAAACTTTAATAATTTAATATGCGTGACCGGAATTTCTCAACAGGCTGGAACTCCCTCAGGACCGAAATCTCATTGAAAAAGAAACCAAGGAGAATTTGGCATCCCTGTCCCAGACTGTAAGATTAAATGCAAATTTGTTATTGGCGTCGAGCTATCACAGCTTGATACATCCACAGAGCTCCCATACACTGACATTAACATCGCAAGGAAGAACATTTTGTTACTCACCCTGAGAGAGTTTATGCTTAAAGGCAGAAAGTCTACTTCTGTTTTGGGTTTGGGCAGTGAACAGCGGTACCTTCCCCGATTACCAGCACACCCGGGCGCTGATCTGGTATTAGTGACAAAACACAGTAAGACAGTGACTGCTCGCTGAATATTACATGCCATGTCCAGTGGCTCCGCTGTACTCCGGTAGCTGGCACACCGGAAAGTGTCTCCAGCTTCTTAGGCCGCTTTGGCTTTCGCGGGCGTGAATCAATTCGGTACCGCTTCTGTGTTTGCAAGTGGGGAAAACCGGCCTGAGGTTGAGCTCTTCTCTGCTAGGCTAAGAGCTGGAGCATATCTTCACGGCAAAGACACAAAGCCCTCGAAAATAGGTGTTTGTAAAGCAAAAGGCTGCCAGGAAAAAACGTAACTACAGTCTAATGAGAAGCCTGTGCTTAACAGCCAGAAAATAAATGGATGATTAGTTAAAGAGCTCTAACCATTCTCCCGAAGAACGAGGGGGATGGATACTCCTTGTGAACAGAGCTGAATGAACTCTGCTGCTCTCCGATTCAACAGCACGGCTGTCATGGGGCACCGACCACACTAAATGGACGCAGCACTCGCATTAGCAGCGACTCGGCTGCTGCCTTCTCAAAAGACGGCTCCTCTACACCTAATTCCCTTCATTCGCTGTTAATTAACGGGGGTGATCCACCGCCTCTCGAGTGCTGGCTTCTCCTTGGGGAAGGCGGGTCTGCGCGTGGGGCTGTGCTCCGCCGCCTCCTGCAGCCGCCGCTCCCACCGTGGAGCCGCCGGTGGGAAAGCGATGCCGAGAGGGCTCACGAAGCTTGCAGACCGCCTGGCGGCACGGAGACGCGGGAAGGATGGAAATGAGACTGGGCTTCCCTGCCATGTCCAGCCACAGACTTTTTCCACGCAAACAGCAGGGGAACAAATCAAGGACAAGTTTCCCTCGTGCAACGGGGTGGCCCTGACAGTGGGTCGCGGCCCTGATGCCGCTTGAATCAGCTCTTGACAGTTGTCTGCAAATCTCAAAGGCAACTACAGCAGACGCGCTCCCCTCAGGGTAAGCACAGCAGAAAAACCCTTGTCCTCTGCATTTGAAAGAAACGGCAAGACCTCACGCGACGTCCCCCTGTCTGCTCAGCCAGTCCCTGAACAGGGACAACGGCTAAGCGTTACGTTGCAACATAATTTGTCACCTATAGGATTCCCAGAAGCTAAGCCCGTTCAGTTCTGCTCAACAACTCCAATCTTCAAGCAAATCTCCCGTAACCCAAGAGGATAGCCCAGAAGACGCCTCTGTGTTCCTGGGGTCTTAGCTAAGCTGCACCGCAAGTGGCTTCTCACGTCGCCTCTCTCACCTGAACAGCGCTCAGCACATGCTCACTGGGGAGAAGCAATTACAAATACTAAGAAAACACTGTACTTAGGTTACTGTAAAGCTCACAAAACCAAACGCAAAGGCTTCAAGCTGAAAAGGCTTGAAAACTAAGGTCCGTTTTACCGAAGCACAGGCGAAAAGAACGAGGGCGGGCAGAAATGTTGGCCTTCTGTTTTGTCAAAATGCCGCCAACGTGTCCTGGAAGGACCGTTTCCACCTTGCACCATCCCCTTGCTCATTTTCTCATCAAGTTCTCCGTCGAGACCACTGATTATGATCATGGCTTGTACCAAATGTCCACTGGGAAGCAAACCAAGAGCTTCAATTTGTTCCACAGCCCTCAAAGACCAGCTGTCAACAACATTAACTTGTGCTCAGAAATGACCCTGGTGAGCCACAAATCGCCGATGCGAGGGACCTTCCCGCCACGAACCCGACTGGGAGCCTACCTGGCCCCACATCCCATCTGCGGAGCAGAAGGGATTAGCAGCAACCATCTTCTCGGGAGGAAATTACGGGATCCTACAGGCAGCAGATGCGGGCAACCTCCCTGATAGCCTTTGCCAGCCTGAGGCCACTCTGTGCTCCCAAACACTGACGTGGAAAAGGGAATTTTAAAGCTCTTACCAGCTTCTTAAGCCACGAGTCACGTCCGTGCTTCTGGTTATTTTGAGACACAGAGAGAAACCTCACTTTTCAAAGGCCGCGAAGCAAATGAGAAGACTTGCTAGGAAGCCAGGTTCAGCTCTGCAAGTTCCCAGGAAAGGCTACAGACATCTTTATAAAAAGGTATCAATCAGCCTCACTTTTTCTCTTGCAAAGTTTTGCCCACAAAAAGAAGCAGCCTTACTCTTTCAAAAAGCTCCCTTATTTCTAGCTAGAAGGACAAACTCTAAGGCTAAAGTCAGTCCACGGCTCCCAACATAACTTTGTTCGGGGACCTCTTCTTTGTCCCTAACCTGCCGAGCCATCTCACTCCGGACCTGCCTTTTGCTCCGTGCTTCACGGGAAGAATACATCCAGTCATTGCACGACAACGCGACAGAGAAGGCGAAAACAAGACTTTCCTCGTTCCCAGACCCCTTTGGAAAACCGCAAGGACGTTGCTCACCATCCAGCTCCTCCACAGAGATATTTGCTAGCTGTTCGCTGTCGCTGCCAGCGGAGAGCGAGCGGTTCAGGTAGTTGCCTTTGTACAACAAGCCGGCTGTTACATGGTGGAATGGCATCTTCTCCCTGGGCACAACAGAAAAGGGAAGAGAAAGGCTTATTTCAATTATTTGTCCATTTTTTGTTTGAATAGTAGAATAGCCTGCCTTGAAAGCGTAGCCGGACCAACCCAGACCACGGAACGTGCGCCGAGGTTGGCCGCACGACTGACGGACTGCGGATTTTATTTAGAGTCCAGGAGCTAAACAAACAAACAAAAAACCATCAGCTTCTTCTTTATGCGGAACGCGAGTTAGCAGAGACAGAACAGCAGTGCGTTAGGAAATCGTGAGTCTCCAGCGCTCACATTGCAGCTTTCAGCCCAGAGATTTGCTACTTGATAATAATGATACAGCGCATGGGCGTCTACATTGACACGCAATTAAAAAGTCGTAGGATCCAGCAGCACAACTTTCAAAGCCGTGCAAGGGTCTGGAAGCAGCTCTCAGACCCTGCTTTGGACCGTCTAGACCCTTGAGACGGCTCAAGCCCGCCTCGCCCAGAGCATCCGTGCTGAGCGAGGCACACGTCGCACCAGCGCCTCCCCAGACTTCGGCGGCCCTCCGGGAAAGAAGGGAATTTACGTTTGAGCGGGGCCCAACAAAGAATATTTTCGTCTCGCAAATACGACAGCTAGGGAAAAATACTGCTCAATAGGAGGCTGTAGCAGAAAAGTGTTTGCAAACTTAGCAGGTACAAACACCGCAGCCTAGTGAAGGGCAGCCATCTGCACAGACAAAAGTGGAAATTACTGTCAGCAGCACTTACACGTTGATTTAAGATACACAAGAAAGAGGCAAGTTTGCCAAAGTCAATTGAAATATTAGGAGGAAGATTTGTCACAGCCTTGGCTGGTTTCAATCAGCGCGGCCCCTTCGTGGGCCTATAGCCTTTTATACCGTACGTTTCCAGCAGATATAAATCAGCAGAGTCAACAGAGCCACCCAGACACGAGCTGAGGATCCAGCCCAGGGTCTCCGCAGGGGCTGGAAGGTGGCCAGGACACGCTGGGCGGGACGCTTTGGAACGGACCGTTAATACAAATTCATACGGCAACTTTGGCAGCGGGGGGTGGCTCCCACCAGCGGGGGACACAGCCCCTTGGAAACAAACTCCAAGGGCACTCTCACCGGAGCCGCGCCGGGACATCGGCTTGCTTTGCCGTAAAGAGGTAAGTGCCACCTACTGAATCGTTCTCCAGCCAACACTACAATTACAAGGATGATCTGGCTCTTACTCAGCCGTATGTTCTTACCACAGTCAATAAAACAAATATATATATACACATATATAAGCATTAACTTTGCAACAAGTGCCTTCTTACCTCACTGAGTTAGTCAAAGCTTTAATAGACTCACCCAAGAGCAAACTAACCTTGAGACGCAGGAAAGCGAGGAAGAAAAGCCACGAGGTTTCTCTTGCACTGCTTAGCACGTACCCAGAATTTCTCTTGCAGTAATTATGTAAATAAATCCTAATCGTGATTTTAAGTATTTTTATTTGGGAGCCAGTTTCTTCAGCAGCACATTAGCAACCGTAAACAAGGTTTTCTTTTTCATTAAGCATATCTGTAATTTCCCAGCACTTGCCAATTAATGTATTTCATTCTGATACATTGCTCGCTCTGACGTACTGCTCTGCACTAAGACCGGAGTTTCACCTACCCACAGGGAGACGCACCGGCCGTGCCAGCTTTGGTACTGCTCTGCGTCCCAGCAAGCAGGGCTGGAGAGACCCTTCCAGCCCTTTGCACCGTCTTCACTACCTTCCAGTCCCCCCCACCCTCAGAGTATTCAGGCAGCAATCGATTCATGTTTTCTCTAGATAATCACGCGCCCGATGTGAAGGCAATTACACTGATTTTCGAAACCCTATCAAATTAAAGAGATTTGAATCTAACACCTGCAACGGCCCAGGCGGAGCTGCGGGGTGAGCTCGCACTGCAAACGCAGCGCGCGATGAGCCCGTGCGGCTGGGGCCTGATGCTGCCGCCCGCCTGCGCCAGCGCCCGGGCCAGGGGAGCTCAGCCCCTCGCGCTCCCTAAGCTCACCCGTGGCCAGAGCACCTGCAAGCCATGGCTTTAGGTGCACCAAAGCATTCCTGAAANTTGGAACGGACCGTTAATACAAATTCATACGGCAACTTTGGCAGCGGGGGGTGGCTCCCACCAGCGGGGGACACAGCCCCTTGGAAACAAACTCCAAGGGCACTCTCACCGGAGCCGCGCCGGGACATCGGCTTGCTTTGCCGTAAAGAGGTAAGTGCCACCTACTGAATCGTTCTCCAGCCAACACTACAATTACAAGGATGATCTGGCTCTTACTCAGCCGTATGTTCTTACCACAGTCAATAAAACAAATATATATATACACATATATAAGCATTAACTTTGCAACAAGTGCCTTCTTACCTCACTGAGTTAGTCAAAGCTTTAATAGACTCACCCAAGAGCAAACTAACCTTGAGACGCAGGAAAGCGAGGAAGAAAAGCCACGAGGTTTCTCTTGCACTGCTTAGCACGTACCCAGAATTTCTCTTGCAGTAATTATGTAAATAAATCCTAATCGTGATTTTAAGTATTTTTATTTGGGAGCCAGTTTCTTCAGCAGCACATTAGCAACCGTAAACAAGGTTTTCTTTTTCATTAAGCATATCTGTAATTTCCCAGCACTTGCCAATTAATGTATTTCATTCTGATACATTGCTCGCTCTGACGTACTGCTCTGCACTAAGACCGGAGTTTCACCTACCCACAGGGAGACGCACCGGCCGTGCCAGCTTTGGTACTGCTCTGCGTCCCAGCAAGCAGGGCTGGAGAGACCCTTCCAGCCCTTTGCACCGTCTTCACTACCTTCCAGTCCCCCCCACCCTCAGAGTATTCAGGCAGCAATCGATTCATGTTTTCTCTAGATAATCACGCGCCCGATGTGAAGGCAATTACACTGATTTTCGAAACCCTATCAAATTAAAGAGATTTGAATCTAACACCTGCAACGGCCCAGGCGGAGCTGCGGGGTGAGCTCGCACTGCAAACGCAGCGCGCGATGAGCCCGTGCGGCTGGGGCCTGATGCTGCCGCCCGCCTGCGCCAGCGCCCGGGCCAGGGGAGCTCAGCCCCTCGCGCTCCCTAAGCTCACCCGTGGCCAGAGCACCTGCAAGCCATGGCTTTAGGTGCACCAAAGCATTCCTGAAATCACTTTCCGTGCCTTCGCTTCTACCACCGTTAAAAAAAGAAAATGACAGTGCGTCTCCCCTGGGGGTTGAAGTGCTTAAAATCGGTTCCCACCTGGGATGCTGTGACGCATTTTAGTACTGGGAGGGGACCCGTGATATCCCAGAGCGAAAAATCCTGGATTCAATTCTACCATCTAGGTATATTATTTTCTTAAAAATTGCTATATTATTCAAAGGAAACCCTGCAGAGCTGCTGAATTCCAGCAGCTCTCAGCCGGGTGTCCAAACAGGGATGCGCAGCCACGCTTCAGGAGTGCTCAGCACCCTGCAGACAAGAGCCTGCTCTCACAACCGAACCCGCACGGTGCGGGGGAAATGGCGAAAAGGGGCGTTGCAAGGTGCAGGTCGTGGGGGAGCTCGTACAGCGAAGCACCGCGCTGTGCAAAGCACCCTAAGTTGAAGCAGCTGAAAAGATTAATAGAAATACACAGGTGCCCGGTGCCCGTCTGGGAACGAGAGGTCTGTCCTAGCGCGGCCAGTTTGGTCCCTACCCATTCTGGATTTAGCCGAAACGTCCACGTTATAAACGCGGTAACCTTAAGCTTCCCTGTGGCTGATCCTCCCAGTGCCAGCTGAGACCCGGAGCAAACTCGAACCGTAAGTGAACCGGTGCTGATGGGATCCAGCCCGCACCGCGGTGATGCCCTGCCCGGGTGCTCAGCCAGCAGCAGGTGCTGGTGCTGGAGCGCAGGGTGCTGACAGCTTTCTACCGCTTCGGCGTGTTAAATTTGCAGCAACGTGCACCCACCTCGTCTGGATGGGAACGGGGAAGCCACCCCAGCTCTCGCCCCATTTTACAGACCTCCGGCAGGCCTTACAAGCCCCCGAGCGGGCAGCTAAGCACCGAGCTTCGCTCGCCGCCTCCGAGCAGTCGAGACAGACTCATTTTCCACTGAGCAACTTGCAAACTGAAAGCGGTTTTCAAAGGCATAGCGGGATTTTGGAGCAATGAAATCTCCTTGAATAATATCATGAAAACATTGACATTTAACCAAAAAGCCCCCAAAGAACCCATAAGCGCGTGTATGGAAACGTTAGCACGGTACCTTGCCAAGGTTTCAGTCCCCGCGCCAAGCTCACCAGCAGGTCACATCCCCCGGAACGCCCGGCACCAACGCTGCCAGCCTCGCTCTTTCCTTTCAACACAGCCCCATTTGTGAAATGTGTAAGATGTTCGTAAAGCAATTTGCCGTCAGAGAAAAAAGGCGGTTACACGATGCTCACACGTCTGCGCTCGCCCTCGTTCGCGTTCTTCACCAGCTCTTGTGATACGTTCTTTAAAAAGGCTTTCAGACCCAACTGGGAATCCACGCGACTACTAAACCGGAAGGTTCCGCTTAGGTATCAGTCAACGGGATGGAATCAGGATCAATTTGTATCGATTCCAGATCTCCCTTGGTAGTTACCAATTTGGAAAAGATTTCTTGCTAACCTCTCTCCTACGTGCAGCACAAAACCATACCCGGGAGCTGATCCCGGGTTTACAGCCTCGGGCGCAGAGCACACCACATCACTCGCAGCGCCCGGCCAGCGCCGTGTGTTTGCCTCCGCTATTCGGCTGTGATGTGGTGGGTCCTGGCTGCTGCCCGGCAGGTCCCGTGGGACCTGAGCTGGGCCCTGTCCTGGCTGCTGACCGGTCCCCCAGCCGCCCCACGGGTGTCGAACGGACCCAACAGAAACTACGCTGGCGGGCAAACGCGGGAGGGTGGTACAATTGCGATCTCCATCCCTCCCACAAATCTGGCTGAGACGGAGCAGAGGGTTCAAGCTGATAGCGTGGGAAAACAAACATCCATGGGTGGGCAAGCACGCGCGTGCAGCACAACAGCGTGAGCTTCCTTTTCTTCGGGAACTGGGCTGAAAAAAATACGGGGATACACAGAAAATCCACGAAGCAACCAGATGGCAGGGAAACTGGAACGGTCTCTGTAAAGTCCGCCAGCTCACTCCAAAATCCTTTAATAGGTCATCAAACGAGGCAACGGTGCTAAAGATGCTTCTCCCTGGGCAGAGCAACATCGTAACAGCTGAGGCAAATAAGAGCACTGACTTCCAAAAACATGATCTCGCTTTCCCCCGGGCCGAAGGATGGCCGTTACCTTCTCAGGTAGGCTGTGCAATACCTAGCTGGATCCAAGGGGAGAGCGGAGCAAACAGCCCCCCGAGCACCACCTGGGAAATTCCCGGGCGATTTGACCCTCCGTGCTCTGGGCATGACACGTCAGTCAGGGGACGCACCCAACTTTCCAGAAAGCCTTCCTTGCTATCCCGGTACATTTTCCTTTCATCGCTGCCCGTGCAAGAGTCCCTTCCCTCTCTCCCAAGGAGGCAGTAACAGCTGAGGGTCGTGCTTAGCCCGTGCTCTCTGGCACGCGAGCGACGGAGCTGGACTAAATCCCCGTGTCCGTGTCCGGAGCCAATACAGTTATGGGAAGACAAGTCAAGCGTTTTGTTGCAGACACGTGGCTTTGGCAAAAGCCTTCTGCTGGGAAGAGAACTAAGTCACTTTGTCCCTTATCACCTGCATTCACTGTTGCTAACAATAGCTTTAGAGATTTGTTGTTGGTGGTGGTGTTGTTGATTCGGGGCAAAAACCTTGGCGCCTCAGACGCAGCACGAGCCCGAGCTAGCAGAGGGGAGCCCGAAGGGCCCAAGGAGTCTCATCTAGGCACTGAGAGGAGCTCTGCGCATGCGGGCAAGGGGAGCGCATCGCCAGCTCTGTAACGAGCTGTGAGGACTTAAGCTCCTGCAATAAAACGCAGAGGTCTCGTTTAATCGGTCCCAACGCGGGTGCGTCAAGAGGCACGGGAACGAGAGCGTGCTCGGGCAGACGGCTTCTTCTGTAGCTCCAAAGCCAATGTAAGCGGGTCTTGGAAGGGCGCCTTGGGATTGAGAAAAACAAGGTCTGGTGCACAGGGAGCCTTAAAAGAAAGCCCTAAAATAGATCCTCCTGAGGAGGAAAATCTTGGAGGGAGTTTGTATTTTCTGACTGTTGATACCGATAAAGCCAAATCCCCCAAAACACGTGGAAAGTCACATCTGGGGTGTATAAAAATGGATCTATTGCAGGAAGAGAAAGCCAAGCGCCTCCCTGCTCCCAGTCCACCACCGCAGCCTGCGCAGAGCAGTAAACACACCAGACCAGGTTTGGAAGCCAAATTTTCTCAGACTGTAATGCAAAGTCATTGGGCTGTGAGTGCAAGAGAGCACTAAAGCTTCCTCTGCAAGGGTTTTTCTTTTCCTTCCAGAAAACAGGTGTACTCTCCCTTTCTGGGAGCAGCGCTGCCTATCAGAACCAGCCTCACTTCACCTCAGGATGTTTTCAGTGAGTGAATCCGTCCGGATTCATTTCACGCCTTCTACAAGTATCTATGAACCGCAGACATGAGACTTGAACCCAAAGGGCACACACACACGTGAGATTCACTATGCGTTTGCTGGCGGTGATACAGGTACAGACTAAAACCGGCCTCCGGGGACCGCTTTCAGCCCTGACCCTCCACACCTACACGTGCCCTCGTCCTTATCACACTGTACGTGGCATTCTTGCCGTATGGGATTATTTATTGGCGCAAGCCTAAGAAAACATTCCCCTGTGTCAGGCAATGACCAAGAAAATGGAGATCTCCTTGCCGATAGATACTGGGTTGGGATACTAGCAATAAAGTTCCCCACGGCGGTCGATGGGTAAAAGGACTCAGCAAACCTTAGGCCGTTTTCAGCATTCAAGGATGTAACTGAGCAGAAAGTCGTCTGAAATGCAGGAAACAAGACCCGAGTGACAAGCCTAGCGGATGTAGTGTCACGGGGGCACGTCACGAGCAACAAACTTCCAGGTTCGAGGGCCACAAAGCGATAGGCGCTTCAGGTGGTTTTGTGCTGGGTTTTTTCCCACCTTCTCCGGAAAATTCGAAATTAAAAAGAAGAGGAAGGTCACTTTGAAAGATATGGCATCGCGAAACAACTGAAGCTTCACGCTGCCCTTGAATTCTGCATGGCAGAAAGGAAGAGCTGCGGATGCCAGGTCAAGCATAAACTATACACACCTCTTTCTGAAAGCTGAACGTGCGAGAACACAGTGGGACAGTTGTAAACCGGAGTTGTTGTTTGTTATTTTTTAACTATGGCCTAGGCTGATCCTCAGCTTAAACTGCCGGGAGGAGAGGGCTGCAATGACTTGACAGCTCTGTATCTCCAGGGCAAGAACACCACGTGCTAAGCGGATAAAGACCCCTTTCCATTCCCAAACAGGCTTAAACCTGCGTGATTAAAGCGCCATCATAACCAACTCACCAGCATTTCACTCATTCAGCCAAGCTCCTCTTAGCCTCCAAGCTCATCCCCACCTTTTGCAGCCAGCAATCCCGAGCTTTTTTGCTGCCCTCTCCCACTTTCTGCCACTGAGCAACTTTCTGCTACCTCTGCTGCCCCCAGCCTCTTGCTGCAGGGGCAGAGTTTTTAGCCAGGGTTAGTAAAAAATTTCCGTCTTTGTGTGAGCCACGATTGCCTTGGAAAGGTTCTGGGCGGATATTAAAAAGCAAAAGAAATGCCAACAACGCAACACAAATCTCTGAAGCTTCCTCTCTTTCCCTCCCTCTGATAATTCACCTGGAAACACGAAAAAATCAGTTTGGAAACAGAGCTTTTATCCGTGCTTGCCCCAGCCTCCGGTTCCCTCCTGTGGGTTCAGCTCCTCTACACGACAACAGGACGCATGGCACGCATCATCCCGGGGCTTCCAGCAAAAGACTGTCTGAGGACACGGTAAGAGTTTACGAGAGGAAAACAATGCAGGCTACTAAAAAGCTCTAAAATCTCCAGGCAAAGGGCTTCCATGGTAGGAAGCTGGAGGCTATAAACATGCAAATTGGAAATTAAGCAAGAGTTTTTAATGGCGAAGGTGATTAACCATTGGAACAAACTACCGGAACGAGTGACACATTGCTGTCGCCCAGACAAGACCAGATGCCTTGCTGGAAGACACGCTTTAGCCAAGCGCAAGCTACCGAGCTCGGTACTGGAGTTAACGGGGTGAAATCGAACGGCGTGTGATATATTGTTTTCCAGATTGGATGTGCAACACTCCTCCTGGGCCTTAAAAACCAGGAGTCTGTGAAGACGCTCCGAGGCGGTGAGCAGCATCGGTGCCGAGATGAGAACACGTGCAGCCGACAGACCTGCCAGCTCCCTCGGCACTGTCCCAGGCACCTTCCACCTCACCCTCATTTCATTTTGCCCTATCAATCAAAACTGTCCGGCTAATACTGCCAAGGGGAGCAACGACCATCCCGTGTCTATGCCCAGGGACTCCCTTTTACTCTCCTGCCCTCCCCAGGCCACCGGCTGCGGCGGAATGGACAAGGTCAACATCGAGCACGGTTAGCCGAGCACACATCGCAGGTCAGGGGTGCAAGAGAGGCTTTGCACCATCATCCGCGTTGCTCAGACCGTTACACCAACGCCCTCAACAGTCCTTGCTGTTCGAATACAGAAATATCAGAATCCTCTTTTTCTGGAATACTTGGCTCATTTTTTTTTTCCGAGTGGAAGACCACAAGAAGATAATACAGAACTGATGGCCGAGGGTAACGAGGTCCTTGTTGGCAGTAAGAAAAAAAGTATCGCAGAGCTTTTAGCTGAGATCATGTCAAAACAGCAAGGAAATGCCACTCGTGCGTCCTTAGCACACACCGCCCCACCCCGTAACGCATTTCTAACACGTGGCCCTGCTCTGTTTAACCATTTTCTCCTCCACTCACAACTGCTGAGTGTTTGCTTATCGCGAGTGTCCTGAGGACGGTTTTCCGAGCGTGCTTCTGTTCGTTTACTCACGCCCAGTTGCCTTCACTTCACAGGCATAAATCACACGCAAAGACATTATTAACAGCAAATCCTGGCACCCCCCAGCCCACTAAGCAAGCATCCTATTTAAGAAAACAAAATACAATGGATTATTCATAACGGATTGAGTGCGTCACAGATGAGTAATTATAAACATGAAATACATCAATAATGACAATTTTTACAGCAGATTTAACAAAGTAACATACTACAAATAGCCTGTTGGTTGATTGTGTATTATTAATGAAATGCCAAAACATTTAGTTTTTTTAACAGGACAATTAATTACTCCCAATAAATATGACTTATACCAGGTCTCTTCTTTAAAGGAAGCTTTTGGACATCTGGTGAGGGTTATTTTTTAAAAGCGATAGCTGATGGTTCCTACAGAAAGTTCCCTATGAGCTATGAGGGCTGGAGCCATCAACGTACGTGAATGAGCCAGGAGGTAATTAAAGAGGTGAGGGTAACCATAACACTGGAATAATGTTCATATGAATTGAGGTTGATCGTAGTGTGAGACTCAAACCAAGATACGCTCGAAGCATTTCCCCACTGCAAAACAGTTTCCTCGCAAAAGTGTCTTCATCCCCGCGCTACGGCCCAGCTTTAAAAGAGGATCCGGATTTAAAAAGGGGATCCCAGTTTGCTTGCTGGGAGAGGGTCAACTGACCCAACTGAAGACCTGCCCCAACAAGAAGTTTCCAGAAGCACCGGCCTGGTTATTATTAACTACTATTAAGCCATGGTGAGAAAGAGTTGAGAGATTGTCACGATCACGGCATCGCTCCACGCGGAGAACTGGAAGCATCGGCTGCCTTTGGACGCGCAGGACTTGTAGCACTACTGCAGAAGGTGTCCGGGGCATCCACCCGACCGTGCATCGTCCACCCAGAGCAGCGGTCTAACAGCAACCACGACGCCATTTAGCTGCTTATGGGAAGAGCGTACCGGTAGATCCCAGACCTGCCACGACCTCTATACGCGCACCGCGGTCGCGGGAACAGACCTCCTCCCAGGGGCGAGCCCGGGAGCTCCTACGCTGCAAAGCGCTGAAGCGCTCGCCGGACTCAGCAGGATCGGAGCACGTCCTGGAGCACCTCATCAGCCCAGGCCTTAATTCACAAGCAACCAGATCCTATCAGAGAGACCTGAGCTCCCTCGAGAAAGTCTGCGCTTCTTTCTTTGTGAGCTACCGGTCTTTGGAAGATTATAGTAAAGCTGTTCCAAGAAACCAAACTGATCATTTCCTGCCGGCGTGCAGTATTTAGCTCTCGGGGTGGCACAAATTACAGCATCCTTATTTTTATTTCAGTATTTATTTGAAGGAAATGTACAACAGAAACCTGATGCTGGCCGTGTTTTAAACCCACGAGCGCTCTGTAAACAAGCTAGACCCAGAGAGATTTGCATGTTTCTTCTTGAAGCATAAAGAGAACCAGCGAGACTGAATAATTGAAAACAGTTATGGAGGCTTCATTTCCTTGTTTTTCCTGGGATTTGCTCTTGGCCTGGCTGTTCCCAACCTTAATACCTGGCAGGGGTGATCAGCTATGTGGAATCTAATTTGCGTAACAGTCGATGTGCCGATAGCTCTCCGAGGGGAAATCACTGCCCTGGCAGAGGTCACCAATCCGCAGAAAAAATAGCGTAGACAGGGCATTTTTCTTAAACCGCAGTTTTTAAAAGGGGTCAGAGCAGAGCATCTAAGATCAAGGACGAATTATAAATATATCTCCAAGCACACAGTACTGTGCCATCCTTGGTAGCCGCTAGACACGTGCTCAAACCCTTTCAGAAGCTTGCCGATTGGCAGCACAAACACACCCGGGTGTCGAAACGCGTGCCCGTGGGGCACGCTTCCCCCGGCGGGGCTGCAGCGATCATGGGAGGCAATGGCAAAACTCCAGTTACCTTCACTGGGACAGGTTGCAAGCATCAGCAGTGCTCATCGAAGCCAGCGGGCCGTTTACTTAGCTGTTTGCCTAAGGCTTTGCAGGATTGGGTAACCCTTCAAAATGATCGTTGTATCTATGCAAACAGCTATGGTCCTGCAAATAGATGAGAACGAAGAAAAATACCCATTGAAGTGGATGAATCCCGCAGGCACGAGCCCGCTGCAACTCATTAACTTCAGCAAGGCTCTGCCCTACTGACCTCTTTGCAGAATCAGGCCCCTGGCAGGAAGCGAGTACGAACGCAAAGAGAATTTAGGTTGGGGAGGAATTAAGCCAACTGGAGCTTGTGCAGGGTATCAGCGGCCGCCATTCCCTTGACTGAACAAGCTTCCAGCTTCTTGGAACCGCGCGTGTTACTGTTTAACATGCGGGCACCAAGGGAAAAATGATCTCAGGGAAACTCGTCGCATGCAGACGCTCTCCGTGCGCGCACGCGCCCACCGCGCCGTCACCTGTGTCATCCCAGGCACGCGCCTTCCAGGACGCTAAGTGACCACAGGCAAACCCGGCGGCTGCTTATGCCCTGTTTAAGAGGCGAAGCAGCCAAATGTTGACCCTTGCCGCATTTACGAATATCCAAAACCATCCTGCAGATGACGCGGGGAAGAACTACAGTAAACACGCGCGACGGTGATGGAGACACAGGAGGGTAAGGAAAAGGGATGGCTCAGCGAGCCCCAAACCAGCACCTCTGCCGAGCTCTCCCCAGCGCTGCCGCGCATCGGTTCCCTCGTGGGGGCTCGGAGACAAACACGGCAGGCGCCGTGCCTCGCACCCGGCTTTGCAACGCCCGCACCCCTGCAGGTACCCACCGCAGCTGCCGGGATGCCGGCACGGTGGGGTATGGCTGCATGCAACGCACAGCGTGGATCTGAAACCTCCATCCGGGTGAAATGGCTCGATAATGTACGAGAAAGGGAGGTACGCGCTGCTTGAAAGCTTCAGCTATGAACAGACTTAATGACAGCGTGCAGTGCAGATGTTCAAGGCTTGCTTTTATCGTGCTGTAAAAACGTAGACACAATTATGCCCAGTAAGCCTCCAGAAGCAGATATGAAGTTCAAGGAATGAGAGGGCAGTTTTAGAACCACTCACTGAATTTCTGTGCATTTCCCACGTCCTGCCCACGGACTTGGGGTTCAACGCACTAAATCCGCACCGTGGCTTTAATTACCACGGCTTAACGGCTTTATTCCGAGAAACGCTTTCGCTTTTCAGTGCTTTTATCAAAGTAGACTGCATTTAATTAAAAGCAGACCTATAAACCAGTTTGTTTCTATTGCCCTGTTTTTACGATGGCCCGAGCAGCATTGCGTAACACCCAGTATTTACTTTAGTTTCTTGCTTACACTTTCAACACCGACCACATTCGCAGGTTAAAAACACAATTAAAGCCTGCCCAGTCTTGCAAAGCTTCCCCGTACATGTCAGCTCCCCCACTTAGGAGCTGGGCTGATTAATACACCCTCAGCTGTGAACTGCGTGAAACAGAAAACAACCGATTGGTATGGTTTACAGGACTCGTNGTTTGTTTCTATTGCCCTGTTTTTACGATGGCCCGAGCAGCATTGCGTAACACCCAGTATTTACTTTAGTTTCTTGCTTACACTTTCAACACTGACCACATTCGCAGGTTAAAAACACAATTAAAGCCTGCCCAGTCTTGCAAAGCTTCCCCGTACATGTCAGCTCCCCCACTTAGGAGCTGGGCTGATTAATACACCCTCAGCTGTGAACTGCGTGAAACAGAAAACAACCGATTGGTATGGTTTACAGGACTCGTAAGAAATCCGTTCGGTTTACCTTAGCATTCCACCTGGCTAAAACGAACGCCCCGCAACTCACGCTACATCCCCAGCACATTCTGAAAAGGCTCTGCCTGTTTCATTTTACGTCTCCTGATAGCCTGCCTGCCATATTTCATGCTGAATCAATAAAGTTCTGTGTGCGCAAATCGACTAAAAAGATGTTTGCCGGTATTTCTAACGCAAGGAGTTTCTCCGCGGGTGTTTTGTTCGGTCTGCAATAACTCTGGAAGATAAAACACGCACGCTGCTGTCATCTCACTGCTGGGCAAGCGACGATTTTGCTCGGCAATCAGGTCGTGTAAAGGGAAATGCAATGCGGGGACTTGCATTGCCTTGTAACTTCCAGGGGGAGCTTTCCTGGAGGCTGTGCGAGATGCGTGGGACCAGCCATTTAAACGCACCGAGACGGGGCTGGCGTTCACGCTGTTGAAGGAAAGCCCGGACAAGTGGCCACAAAAGCGTTGTTTACCTATGCGTCCGTATGCGTACAGGTACCCAAATATCACGACACGGCAGGCATAAGCTGCATCAGCAAAGGCCCCAAGCACGTTACGATTGGACAAAAACTGCATGATAATGAAGTCGGAGAGAGCGCGAGCGCGACCCTGTCGCAGCCGAGGCAGGGAAGGAAGGCGATTTGGTTAAAATTAACGTTTGGCCAAACTATTTCTCTTTAAGACGTTCGGGTTTTTCCCTTTTTGCAAGACAAGTTTTGTCCTGGGGAGGTGCTTGGGAAGTGCTTTCGTTCTCTGGTGAAATCCATCAGCTCGCAGGATCGGGCCCCAGCCTGATCTTGCCCCACTGAAAAGTTAAGGGAAGGTGGGGTGAGGGCCGGGCGAGGTCTACCCACTGCCGAAGAGTACAGCACCAGAAGCCAGCTCCCGCAGGATGGAGCCCTCCCCAGGGAGACCCCTGCGGTCCTTAGGCTACCTGGGAGACTCACCCAGTGCAGGATTTGGCCCTGGTCCACCACCCTGCCCATCCCTCCCCACCCGATCGGGATTCTGCCCGCAGGTACGCAAACCGCCTCGCTGAGCCGGGGCAGGGTATTTAGCTACAGGTGCAGTGCAGAGAGGATCCATCTACAGGTACAGCGCATGCTCCGAGGAAACAGTTAAGCATCCACAAAGACTCCAAAAACTGAAAAGATGAAGCTTCCCCGACCAGACCCTTCCCAGAAATACACGGTCGCGCCGCCACACGCGCATGCCAGCGGGGAAAGGACACGCGCAGAGGCCCTCTCCCTGTCCAAAAGAAGCCAGCCGGAACATCCCTTGTTAAAAATGGCTCTTACCTGGTAAAATTTGTATTCCCAGCTACCAGCACACCTACAGCACCAGGCTCTCACGGGGCATCACGCAAGGTTGCAACGGCAGATCGTTGCAGGTCGTGGAAGTTTACAGCCAGAAGCAAAGAACAAAAAAAAACCCAAAACCAAACCGACCCCAAAGCAAAACAAAACAAAATCCCCCAAAAGCCACAACGGGACCCAAATGATATCCCTGCCACGGTTGTCTCGTTACAGATGAGATGAGACGAAGGAGGGGATTTTACTTGCTCTGAAGCATCATATGGAGCTTAATCACAGGCAGTTACGTATACGGCTCGTTTGGCCTTCAATCAAGTGTGTCATTTCGGTGGCAGCTGCCTACGTGATGCAAGCAACCCGGGCGATCCGGTCCTTTGCCAATCACGGCCTTGCGCAGCTCTTTTGCAGCTGAACAACGGGGAAATTCGATTTCCCAGGCAATGAGGCGATCCTCTTGTAGTCCAGCAAGCGCATCGAGGGCCACGGGGTCACGCACCTCTCCTCCGGCGGAGTCACAGGCAACCGCAGCCCGGCCAGCCCTCGGCGAGCCGTTCCCACGGCTGATCTCGTCCCGCTATCCTTTCCTCACGGAGCCCACCAGCAGCATCCCGACGACTTCCAACGCGCTCCAAAAGCCACCGAGAGCCGAGGCAAGCTTGCAGGGCGCCCAGCGAATGAGCGCGACGCAGCGCGGCGTGTACTGAGAGGGGTGCAGCTGCTACGTGGAAACCAGTAAAACTTGGTGGGTGGAAAAGGTCTGAGCTGCTGGTGAGTAACGGGAGAAACAGCTCACGCTCAGGACACCAGGCAAAGCACGGCAGCTCAGCCTTCCTTCACGCATTCCTTTTGCCGTTCGAGTGGGTAAATCGAGAGGCAACCACTGCAAATCATGTATTAAATCTGGTGATTGAAATTACATCTGAAATAAAATGAGGCTGGGCTCAATACATCGGAGCTACTAGCAGGCATCTGGGCGACAGGCGGCAGGCTCTTTGGGAGTCGTTTGGTTGCCGACAGCGGCATCAGGAGGTGTTTGGGGCCGTACTCCCGCGTCCCGGATTCTGAGGGATTCGTTCCGACTCGCCTGTTTAAACAGATGGGCGATGCTCCCTCCGCTCTGGGATCTTCACCCGTATCTGACTCCACAGGAGCAGGACGCCGCACGGATGCCGAGCGCTTATTACATCACCCGCGCTCCGCACGAGGAGAGGGCCCCCAAATTAGGACAGAGGCTTTCCGAGGCGAGCAGAAGTGATGTTACGCCGCTCCATGGCAACTTGCGTGCGCCCCTCGCCACGAACACGCGTGTGCGGCCGCCCGCCCGCAGTCGAGGTGGGGGTAGGAGGGGACCCACCCCCCCAGAACCCAAACCCCACCCGTGGGGGACCAAGCGCTCGCGGCAGGCAGCGTGGGGGTGGCTGGAGGGGCTGAGCAGCCGCACCCGCAGAGGTTTTACCCCCCCACCCCCCCCATGACCACCACCCGGCCTCCTCTCCCTCCTTCACCTCCATGCCCGGAGCCCGCTGCGCCCCGCGGGGGACCGCGCCGCCGCCGCCCCGTCTAGGGCTGGGAGAGCCCCCGCTCGGGCCAACAGGTCAACCCCCCCCCCTCCCC